>CM040765.1:15325291-15662791 GCA_022829145.1 Albula goreensis
CTTCCTATTTGTTAAAAAATTACAAGAATTACAAAAAAACATGTTTTATAAATATATGAATCTGTAAATAATTAATATTTTAATGGCTCAGCATTGTATGCACCATTGCAAAGTACTTTTATACATGCCACTATAGGCCGCCTCACACATTATTGTAGGCACGGTTTAATAAAAACAGAATTTTATACGCTATGTAATAGGGGGTCTCTCCACTGTCTCTCTATCAGCCAAGGGGTCCTTGGCCTGAAAAATGTTGAAGACCTCTGCACGAATAGATATGTTACTATCACTGAGTTGCAGATGTGTTTTATAGATATGTTTCTAACACTGAGCTGCATGTGTGTGTTATAAATGCTAACAGGAACTTCATAAAAACTGAGCTACAAATTTTCGTCATAGACACTAACAGGTACGTTCCAAACACTGGGTCGCACATGTACTTTATGCAGGGACTGAATTGCATGTACATGTGGTAGAAATTGAGCTGCACAGACTCATTAGAAACTCAGAGCTATTCAGGGACAGTATGAGCAATGAACAGGCATGCTGAAGACAAGGACTCGCACAGGTACACAATCAATTGGGTATGTGATGGGCTCTGGAGTCTGCAGACAGGTTACTATCATTGAGCTAAGCAGGCGTAGTACGGACACTGAACTGCGCAGGTGTTTCATAAACACTGAGCTGCGCAGGTGCGTCACATGCTCTGAGCACTATGCTGCAAACCAGCCTGTGATTCAGTGAGAATCTCCACAGAAAGGCTGGTTTCTACCACTCTTGCCTTTTCTGCCAAGGGCTACAGCCAATCCAAGGTCCACAGAGCTCTGCAGGAGTGCATCCAAAGGCACAGAGCAGAAATAAATCAACTCAGGCTCAAGTACAAAGGGCAGTCAATTCAAAAGGCACTTTCAATGAAGACTAAATACCAACCAATTTATTTTTACAAAAGAATTTATAGTTCTGTGGACTCTGTCCATTCACACTATTATTAACTAGAGTGAGTCCACTTCTTTCATATTTCATTGTCTTGACTTACTACTGTCTCAAATAATTCTCATTCAGTGTTCTTCAGCAAAGGTTAGCATTTCCATATTCTTACCATGATATAACTATTCAAATAAGTTACATGGTGTGTGTTTTATGAAATGCTGAATGCAAAGTTTCATGTATTAACTGTTTATCTGTGTGACAGTCAACATCAGCCATATGCAGCCATATTCTTAGATGTCTTGGATGTTTTTGTTTTTTTCTGCTCAAACTCCTAAATACATTTTTAATGCAATATTAGGCTTAATGAATGCAGGCGACCCTGTGTTGTAGCTGGAGGTAAGGTTTAACCCCTCAGTCTCTCAATATTCAGACTCCTCATTTTATCATTGCTAAAATTGTTATTAAGAAATTAGAATACAACAAAAAACCACAAACATCTCTGGCACTCCAGCAACAGGGCTGCATACCCATGGTCTGCATGGTGATTAACAGTTCAGTTTTCATGTGTAAGGGCTATAGGTAAAATAAACTACTGGGGTTTTGACTTCACAGTGCCTGCGTGTATTTCTGAGTTTTCAGCTTTGACTGGAGATGTTCAAGAGGTATTGTAATGTCCAGTCCGTGGAAGCTGCTGCAATATCTGTGGGTCCCCTTCCTTGTTCCTTGTGGTTCTGAGAGGCTTTAAAGGAATTTATGATATACAGTTTTTAAATAGCATAAACCACACTAACTGAAATTATATATTCATTGAGTCCTGGACAAAGATTTTCCTGTGTGCGAGTAGCGTGTAGTTATTGCTCCCTCTAGTGGAAAAAGACGCATTTGACGATGCATTTGCGACTGATGTTTTGATGACTAAAGTTGATTCGACACTCTGAGGAGAAAATTGACGCATAGTGACAAAATGAACACCTAATTCAAAACTATTCTATTTGAAAATCTAGTTCAGGTAAACGAATGAAATGAAACTTTGAATGAAATGATGACTTTCACCATTATCCTGAGTGCTGGTGACAAACCTTAACTGTCATACCGTGCTTCCCCAGTAGAAGGCAATATTGTCAAACACAATTGTGCTATAAATAAGAAAACATCTTTATGAGACAATTAATGTATTTTCAAACCTGTAAATCTGTAAATTCATGTATGCTTCCCTGAACCTGTCAGACTGGATGAAGAGCTGTAAAACACTATTATTAAGTAATCGTTTTCCCCAAAATAAATGTTGTTATTTAACTTAAATTTCAGAAATTAGTGAGCAATCATGCATTACTTATTCTGCTTTTGGTGTTTAGAAAATTTCATTCTCCGGTATTGTTGGTCATCAGTTCATGACTGTAGGACATGAAATTGACGTGTGGCCTATGTCAACTTATAGCATGAAAGAACGACCTCTGATTACAAATTGTAATTACAATCAACATTAAGGTTCATTTCTGACATACTCATTACAAAACATATTCGTCTGTTCAAATGTTATGGTAACGATACATTTAAATAACACACGTTTCCTTTTCCATGTACTAAACGCTTTCTGTTCCAATCCAAAGTTAATGACTGGAGACAGGTTCGACCTGAGCTCAGTAGCTCGTCGCAAATGCTTTTCTATCGCGGCTGCAGTGACCGTCTCGTCTCGTCGACCATTGCAACACCAGAGCTCCCTGGGAAAGCGAGTCCGCTTTCTAAATAATTCAATATTGTTCTTTTCCCTGTGAACAAGATGCCGGCCGTCCATAAACTACTTCTCGAAGACGCTCTACAGGACAGTCCGCAGGTAATCAGTTTGTATACCTTTTCGTTTTAATGTTGTTCAGATTTGGCGATTATCTCTGGTTAGACCTGTAGCCTACCGTTCGAACACAATGGACACGATTAAAAACTTAACAGTCTGATCTATCTTGCTAGCTATCACCCCCGGAACGCTGCATTTCGTGTGTGTGTATGTTCGTCTTTTAATTGTACATTTTTAAGGTTGTTATGTGAATATTACACGAATAGAATCAAATTAATATTTCAGACGTCATTCTGTTTGTGTGTATACCCCTATCTGCGGTATTTGCATAAGCCTCTCAGCAGCAGTATTCCTCCATGTCTGTGACGTCCTCGGTAGCCTTGCAGTTGATGGAGAGATCTCTTTGAAAAGGGAAAATAATTGCATGCCTTCCCTTGAACATGCAATGCCTTTCCATGGTGATGCATCAGGATCCGAAATGGCCTGCTACAATTAAGATAGCCCTGAAACACTGTCGGATCAATTCACAAGTGCGCCCTCACAGAATGTAGTGTCTGCTGGTTGAAATGAACAATTCGCTAGGCCCACATAGTCAGCGAAGGAACTGTTTTTATCTAATGGAACCCACCAAACAGACCCTGTTGCTAGCGTTTACAGTGAACAGTTTGCACAGCGCCATGACAGCCCAACTGTCATTTGATTGTTCAATTGCTAGTAGAAGAGACCGTATTTTGAGTTCACTGCTCGTTTCGCGTGTCAGGGTGGCTTACAAACTAACTGTAAACTTTGACATGAAACACTTCTACTAAGTGGTTCCCTCAATTTATCTTCCCATACCGCTAGCAGATTATACGTTTTATTTTGCAGGAACGTAACTCAATACGAAAAATATCGATTCTTGCGGTCTGTGTTTAAATAGGTCGTATGGGAATTATTCTGTTACAGTTTGTTTACTTGATTCATGTCGTTGTTTAAAATATGGGCTAATGGGTAATATTTTGCAGCGCACAATATCAACATGACATTATTATTAAAAACATCATATTTTTGACATGTCTGAGTGTGACTCAGCTCCATGATCGCAATCCACTCTTGTGTATCCCGTCTGTGCACTGAATACATAATTACCTACATCAATAGTGTAGACTACTATTCGCTCTATGACACACGGATAACAAATATTAAGAAATTTCCTACTAAACAATAGTTTTGCCGGCTACCGTTTAATAGCTTGCATATATTAATGTTACAGGTTCAAGTTTGCAAAGTTGTTCCAACGACACGTCTGTTCAGATTTTGCATTGTTTACTTTGCGCCCAGTACTGTACCAATATGCCACCTGCGCCAACTCACAAACTACATCCTCAAAGAGCGATTACAAATACAGTAACGCCCAAACAGTTGTTTTCAAGGTGTGTTATCTAAGGGCAGATACTGAATGCGCCCCTGACTGTTTGCTATTCTGTCGCAGAGCCGTTCGTTGCTCAGCGTGTTTGAAGAGGATGCGGGGACTCTCACGGACTACACAAACCAGCTGCTCCAGTCTATGCAGCGGGTGTATGGAGCTCAGGTAGGAGAGCACAAGTCTGCATAAGAGCTCCGTTGTCGGCCAGGTGCAGCGCTGAATACAAATACTAATAATGTTTTTTTTTTTTTTTTTTTTTTTTAAACGGGATCATTTCTCAAAATCGCACTATGATGACGTCATACTTTGTTGGCCCGATCTGTCTGATGTCAGCTGCAGCACACAGCAGTTAACGGTCACGTCAGGTCCAGTGTACACAGACTCATTAGCACGTACATAAATGTTTGTAGTTGCTTGCCAAAATTCAGACAGTATTAGAGGAATAGCAATACATTATCATTTTGCGGAGAAAAATAAGCTTTGACAATTCGCCTCTCAGACCTGACTCAGTCACAATGGCACAATTGATCATCTGAGAGCTTACCAGGAGGAGTTATTGTATAGATCTTGTGTTATACCTTGAACTACATATGACTAAGTGTAGACTGTGATTGTCCACAAAGCCTTTCTATGCTTTCCAGAATGAAATGGCGCTAGCGACGGAACAGCTGTCCAAGCAACTCCTGGAATACGAGAAGCAGGTGAGCATACACTGGAAGATATTTCTGAGAATATGAGGTGCAACTGCTACTGACCGCAGAGAAACCAGAGGAGTCCTGAGAATTTGACTGGCTTACCCTGATTCATATACCCTCTCGTAAAACGTACCCAGCTGAACTACAGCGATTACAGGCCCCAATCTCTCTGAGAATGTAAATCTGGGAAACTGCACTCTTCCTGACTTGCAACACCCCTGGGAAAACAAGTTCTACTGGATTAAACCACACACATCTCAAGTTTTGGTGGCATGGTTCCACTGGTGGGGATTATTTAAGGTTTTAACATTCTCCATTTTGTAACTAGATTTACAAACAGACTCACTATCTGTTTGAAAGATTAAGGCCTCATTTTGGTAGGAGTTATTTGCAACTACAGGAGGTCAGAAGTATACTTAACTGATTGGGAATTTGGCAGAATGCATGCCAAAAATGATCGGCAAACACTTGATGGAAACGACATGTATCTGAACAAGACAACAAGACCTTCCCGATTTCTTTATGAAGCATCTGACTGTCTCAAACGTTGTCTCTCTCTGTAGAATTTCACTCTGGGAAAGGAGGATGAAGAGGTCATCAGCACGCTGCAGCACTTTGCGAAAGCTGTGGAGGAGGTGAGCATTGCAGGGCTGAAAGATGTACAGATGGCAGAGCACAGGGTACCACTTCATCTGAATATGTCCTCTGCACTCAGATTCACTGAAGCATGGCCAGGCCCATGCCAGCCCAACTCTGAGAGGCAGAGAGTAGACATACAAGTTCACAGGGCTAGACAGAAAAACAACGCCCCCACATTAGCTGTATAACTTTATGAACAGGATTGTCAATGCCACACCTCTAATATTTGCTAGAGTTTACGTCATGTCAAGTGGGAAATCATTTCAGAAAATAAAAATGTAAAAATTTAAGTCAGAAAATCCACTTCAGTCCTACTTCCCTAAGTAACTATTTCTTATGTTAGAATTATCATTTTATCTGTTGAGTAGTTTTCTTACATGGTGACACGTTTTTCTATAATGAAGAGAAAAGCTGATTAAAGGCGTTAAAAGCACTATACATCAATATAAAATTGTACTGTCTTAAAAAATTATATGGGGAAGAAGAAAGAGCAGGTCTGCACAGAGGAGCTTAAAATGGAGCAACTGGTTTCAGTCTGTCGGCAATGCAAAATATATAAATCAGAGCCTGTCCTGACCCTGTTTCATTAAAGGTAGGAGGCAAGGTTTGTGTGCTAAAATATTACCACAACACTGTAATAAATAGGTTCCGTTCATTGATAAAGGTTCATTGACGTGTTTATAGTCCTTAAATTCAGTTTTCATAATAGCGGGACTGCACTATTAACATGCTGTACGCTCATTGGTTTAATTGCCTCAGCCAATGGTATACGAGGGTGAGGCAAAAGTGTGAACACACGCAATGCTGTCAGTTTGCCTTATCGACTGCAGCAGACTCTGCGATTCAGAGACCTGTAACTCACTCTACATCTCTGGCAGTGAAACCAAAGAGAATGAAAAGTCTGGCACTTGTAAATAGGAACAAATGCTGGGGCAAGAAAAGGGTGAAGAATGGTATGGCTTTTTTGAGATGGGGAACTTTGAGAGAGCAAATGGGATTTCAGACTGACAAATTCCACAATAATTTTATTTTGTCTAAATGGATAAACCACAATCTAGTCTGTCGGCAAGCCAGTTAATTTTCTACCACTAGTGAATGGATTTTGGTACAATCTTGCCCTGTTATCCACAACTTCAGTTCCTAAATATACCACACTATGTACCAAATCAAGGCCACAATGATATATTTATCTACATCAAAAAAGCAAGGTAAAGCTAATGCAAAAAATGATGTACAGAATCCTCTGTCCTTATAGTAGTGGGGATCACCTGCTATCACTAACCCAATTCACTGTATAAATAAAACGTATTAAATTAGCCAAATGGCTGCTATCACTTTTTGGCTTAAAAGCTCCTTCAGTGTTTGTGTTTTTCCACTGCAGCCAGACATGTTGTTATTCTCTGCCCAGTATTCATAGTCTGTAAATCACACAAACCTCCAAATGCAAATCTCCAGCCAAATCAGATGATCGCTATTTCCCCTCAAAGGAAACATATATAACAAATAAATATCCAGCTGCACTGAGTGGCTTTGAATGGAAGAAAAGCATCCTGTGGAAGTTGCTCAGAATAAGAGCATAAATAATGGTGATATTGTGTTTGGTGCTAATCCAGGCTGAGTCTCACTATGCAGAGACCCTGCTGTGGAGCAGGTGTAGAGTCCATATGGGAATGGCAGGAGGACTCCTCACAGATGGAGCAGATCAGACCTCCCCCAAGGTCACGCACATTTCTGCAGTGAAAATTATCATTGGTTAGGAAATTAAAAATGTGTTGTTGTTGGCCTTCTTCGGATGTGACTTGGCTCCCTCCCACAGCCGTACCAGTGTAATCTTTTGTCTTTGGTCAGTGGATTGCAAGAAACTGGAGCAGGCTGTGTTTCTGTGACCCTGATTTCTGCATGCTTTCTCTTCTGAATAGTGTGACCCATTCAAGCATATGCAAGTCCACATTACACACAGAATGACTTCAGTGGGTTAAGGTTTCTTTTGAACCTCAGATCTTGGCATTGTGGGAAGGTTTTCTGATTGGTGTATAAACGCTTTGAGAACTCTGCCTAGATATGAGAAGGTGGTATGGACCTACATATGTGTATGTAGGTTTTCATTCCAACAAATTTTCAGTCTTAATTAATTTAATGACTTATTCGGTCATATGCATTCAACTCTGTGTTAAACCAACACATTTAAGTAACATTTGTTCTTTAGATAAAATAAATAACTTTCCTTTATATGATTTATGTGAAAATCAAGAGGAATAATGTAGCAAATAATTACACTAATGAGCTAATCAAGACTTGGGGAGGATTCAGAAACCAGTATACACATAGTCTTCCATGGAGACTATGGAAGTTTGCAACCACTGTGCAGATGCCACTGTGCCAGAATCAGAAGTCAGAATTTCAAAGGCTTGGCCTGTCAAAGTCTTCTGGGTTCCTCAAAAGGCCAACATGGGTCCATTCAGAATGGTCACGTGGTTTTGCTTGCAGTTGGGACAGGGGTCTGATTGTTCAAATGATGAGAAATATCTTTTGGAATGTGGGTGCTTGAAAGGAATGTCTGTCTGAGGACAATAGCAGGCCTGACTGAGCTGAATCAGCCTGTATGTTTTAGCTGAACCAAGAGAGTGGCAACAAGTCAGTTAAGGAAAATAGTGTCCAGACAGCTGCATCGGCCTGTGCTTTTCAGATGGGCCGAGAGAGTGGCAGCAAAAGTCAATTTAGGAAATAGGAGGCCAGACAGAAGTGAATCAGCCTGTACATTTTAGATGGACCAAAAAGAGGGGCAGCAAAGGTCAGATGTACAGCAGGCCTGCTACACTGGCTCAGATTGCCCGTAATGAGAGTTAAACTGTCAAAATGTGTTCTGCAGCATGAAGATGTACTATAAGGCATTTAAACAAGTTTTCCTCACTCCTACAAATCTGTAAAATCTATTAAAAATCTATAAAATAAGGAGTGGGACTATAAGTGACATGATTTCCAGTCTGATGTTGTTTTACACAAACTGGCCATTTCAGTTGCATTGTTGAACTCTAAATCATTGTTGAACATCATGAATCAGCGCTTACAGGAGCTACCTTAAAATGGTGATCAGGTATTACATGGTCTTTTTCATCATGCAAAAAAGGGATTGATGAAGTCCATTTAAGTTCACCATGGGGTTTATTATATAAAGCTAATTAGGATACAAATTATCTTCTGTCTAAGCACAGAGTCTTAAGCTTTCTCTTAGGAAAAGCTGTGATTTCTATGTGGGCCAGCTTGTTTTTAAACTGCCTATTTAATTCCGCCCTTAATTAACTGTTTCCATGAGCACAGATTACAGGCCAGCCATCTGAGGGCCTTGTTCACTACTTAGAACTCACTTGCAATAATAAGGCAGACATCCTTGCACCCCTCAAAGACCCTTCATTTGCACTTTGAAAACAAGTATAGGTTTTTAACCTATTTTACTGTACATTAACTGTTTTTTGTATCGTAAATTTCATACCCAAATTTCTCCCCACAGCACTGGGTGTCTTCTATCTGTGTGCTCATACTGTGTAAACACGCACACAGCACAAGCTCTATTTCATAGCCCAAAACCATTGCGCTCAGGTTTTTACCTTCAGTAATTGCTGCCATGTTTATTTCAGAACTGTGCGCCATTAATTTCACACAAATATGAGGCAGTTATTTGGCTGCAGTGTTTACATTCCAAAAGCGCTATTAGATTAACTTTGCCCTGACACTGATATCACACAGATGTGGGTTTTCCTATAAATGATGCAGCAGTCATTGAGTGTGGTAGGTCCTGTGTTATCATTGTGCCGTGGGTTTGCTCTTTTGAAAAGGAGCCCTGAGCGCGTTCTCTCTCACCCCCTCAGCTCAACTCCCTGCATGCTGAGCTGGCCACCCAGATGGCTGACAGGATGGTGTTCCCTATGGTTCAGTTCAGAGAGAAGGACCTCACAGGTAGTGACCGCACACCTTGCATCGGACTGCCCAAACCAGCAGCACACCTCCCAGCACCGCCACACACCCACCAGCCAAGTGCGCACGCCCCACACGGTTGGACAAACTGATATCAATCAAGTTTGTGGTTTGGGCAGAAGTACAGTATATTTAATAAAAGTAAAACATGTACTCGTTTTACACTGGGTTATTTTGTCATGGGTGCTGGGAATAAAATTCCCCAAATTAAGAATTATCCCAAATAAATGAGGAAATACCAGTGTGTATATAGGCATTACTAATCACTTTGAATAATTTATGATGTATAAACCAATTTAAGGTCAAACTGATTTAAAGCCTGGTTCAACACATCAATGAGCGTTGTTTGTGGCCCATAATGCATGCTGTCTTTTGACATGAATTCATGTTTGCTTTTTCATTTCAGAAATTAGTACATTGAAAGAAATATTTGGCATCGCCAGTGATGGTATGTGGATTTGACTTACATTGACAAACCTGTCCTTATAACGTGTATGTTAAAATTGATTCCCTGTTAGAGAGAGGTTTTAAAATAGAACTTCTGCTCAGCAGAACTGGGTAATTAGACACATGTATTTATGAAATTCTCTTCCTTTAGAACATGAAGCATCTATGGTCAAATACAGCCGACTTCCCAAGAAGAGAGAGAATGAAAAGGTAACATTTCAACCTCACAAATAACCATCTGTGGTTTGGTAGGAAAGTTAAAAGTATAGCATGTAATTAAAAGTGTGGTGTGTCTCACAGGCGTTGCTTTAGTTTCAGGTTTGGTCTGGTTTACAGGTGTGCAGGTGCCTGTAGGTTAAGGTGTGTTCTGGTTCGCAGGTGAAGGCGGAGATCGTGACGGAGGTGGCGTACACACGGAGGAAGCAGCACCAGGCCTCAATGCAGTACTACTGTGCACTGAACGCCCTGCAGTACCGCAAGAGAGTGGCTATGCTGGAGCCCATGCTGGGATACACACAGGCACAGGTGTGTCTGCCTATGCCCTGTATACATCCCCTTACACCCAACTACACCTAACTCCACCCCAACACCCAGCTACACCCCATACACCTGAGTCCACCCCAACACCCAGCTACACCCTGTACACCTGACTCCACCCCAACACCCAGCTACACCCTGTACACCTGACTCCACCCCAACACCCAGCTACACCCCATACACCTGACTCCACCCCAACACCCACCTACACCCTGTACACCTGACTCCACCCCAACACCCAGCTACACCCTGTACACCTGACTCCACCCCAACACCCAACTACACCCCGTACACCTGACTCCAACCCCTTCACTTAGATGCACCCAGCTTCACTCCCCCACACCACACCACATTCCCTACCCTCGAGCTACACCCCTATGCAGTTAGAATGATGTAGAGCTACCAGATGTACTTGATAGGAGTTTCTATTGGAGAGGAAGACTTTCTGATTGGCTCCAAGAGGTCAGTCATTGAGAGCTCATTGTGTCTCCACCCATTATGAAGTTCATGAAACTGTACTCTCCCAGTACTACCTGACAAACGCATCATCCATCGCTCTACCCACCCTCCTACACCTCACCATGCTATTCTTTCATCTCAAACCATCCAAGCATTTCCTGTACCTTAATGTCTCACCGTCCCACACTGTGTTCATCCCCAGATGAGCTTCTTCAAGAAAGGCATGGATTTGGTTTCAAAGAAGATGGACAGCTTTCTCACCTCCGTCTCCAGCATGTCACAAAGGTACAGGTTCTATCCCCACACCGGTCAGCTGTGTGAGAGTTTTCAGGAGACAGGAGAGCAAGCCACAGTAGTGAATTAATCACCTATGATTTAATGTGGGAATTTTGCAGAAGTCTGTCACTGTTCACTTTACCCACAAACTCTATACAGTTTAAGTTTTTCATCAGCATTGTAAAAAGATATCTTTTGCCACTTTGATACATAAATTGAGCACCGGTTATGTGTTTTTTATGTTTGATTAGTACAATACATTCCAGTTTCCATGTGTTTTAAAACTTGCAGTAACTGCATGACTTTGTTTTTGACAGTGTAGACGTTATGGAAATCTTGATTTGCATGCTTATCTGTGTCAGGAATGAAAATCATAAAAGGGACACTGTTTGCGTGAATTGTATTTTACTAGCGGAGATTGGTTTATAACCAGATGCCCAGGGACTGCAGACAAACAGCCTCTCTTGCAAACTCTACACACTTACTCTACCACACTTACTCTAGAATGTTCTAGAGTTAGCCAGTTAGCTCTGTCAGATTACCTAATGAGGTAAGAAAGGTATTCCATGCTGACGCCTGTCCATCTGGCTGTCTGTCTGTCCTGTTCAGTATCCAGGCCCAGCTGGACTCAGAGGCCGAATCAATGCGTCTGTCCCAGAGGGAGTTGCTGTCTGTGGAGGACACGGTCTACATGCCCGACCGTGACCGCGATCCCGTAAACCGCACGCTCATACAGAAGGCCGGCTACCTCAACATCAGGAAGTAAGAAAGCCTGTGCTGTGCCTGTTTGGTTTTCCAGTAGAATAAAATTTGCAGGACTTTCTGACCTCCTGGTTTTTCTGAATACCATAAAATGTGCAGCAGTGTAGAGTAATCATCATGGACCTGGTCTTAACACAAAGGTTGTGGATTTGATACCCAGGGGGACTGCTTGCGTGGTACTCTTGAGCAAGGCTGTTCACCTAAATTGCTTCAGTACACATTGAACTGTATAAATGGATAGTGTGTAAATAATTTAAGCCGTGTAAATTGCACTCGATAAGGGCGTCTGCTAAATGGTAATGTAACGGGTAAATGGCAGGAGCACCTAGTTTGTGATGTTCTGTCAGCTCCCCTGTAAATATAAATTATGCCTGTTAATTTTCCTGACATCATACAATACCATACAGGATGACCTTTGATTATTAGATTGTTAATCACTAATAATTAAATCACTATCTTGTTTCGGACAGCTTGGGTGATTAAATCTTTTTAGTATGGGATGGTAAGATGAATGGTTTGATCTTTATGCAAGCTGCACAATTTAATTTTTGTAACTCTTGCTGAAAAGCCAAGCACAGAGCTACACAGAACAGCAGGTTACGCTTTTGAAAGGCTTGCAAACTCAGTTCACTGTTGAAGCGATTAAGTGTCATCTCAGAGCTGTTAAAATGCACAGGATCATGACATCGATTGTTACAACAGAAAAGAAGGCATTCTCTAGCGTACCGTTTATTCTAATGATACACTTTGCTGCCGCCTTCAGAGTCGTTCAGATGAATCTGTGACGAACAATCCATTTGTATTCTCTTGAACCGATTTGAACTTCCTTGACATGAGTAATTTATTGAGGAGCTTCAAATCTGGAGAAAGTTTTTCTCTCCGTCTCTTGGTTTAATTGAATCAAGCACTGGCATCTCATACACTGGGGTAGTCTGTGGAGATTAAATGTATCGTATTCTTATGGGACCAGGAACATTTCAGGAATGTCTTGTAAAACTAAAACTACAAAAATGCCAGTGAAGAAAAAACCTCCACAAAAAAACTTTTCTGTCTATGACTAGGCTTAATCCATATTTGAAACCAGCCCTAATTTTATTTTATTTCAGCATAATAAAATGAAAAGAAAAATTAGTAATGTTCATCAATTCTCATATTGAAAAATTCAATTTACAATTTACTGTAATTACTCAGCTGACATTCAGAGCATTCTTAAAATGTTAATGACAAATCCATTGTTGTTTACCATCAGAGGATGCTAGCAGTAATCCTGTTATGATGACAAAACCTGTGAAACAACGAATTTGTTCGAAATGTTTTCCCTAATGTTTGTCTGCTAGCTGGAAATGCAATGCTGAGTGATGCCCTATGTGTATGGACCCACAGTAAAACAGGCCTGGTGACCACAGCCTGGGACCGGCTTTACTTCTTCACCCAGGGAGGCAACCTCATGTGCCAGCCTCGTGGGGCTGTGGCTGGGGGCATGGTGCTGGACCTGGATAACAGCTCAGTAATGGCAGTGGAGTGCGAGGACAGACGATACTGTTTTCAGATCACCTCTCCTTCTGGTAAAACGTACGGTAAACCGCCACACACTTCCCACATTCCCTTCACCATGAGTGCTTTCACTTCAAGGTTGCCCAATATTTTAAAAATAATATGCACTTAATATTTATGAGTAACATTTCCATATGCACTTTAGACTGTTAGGCTGTGTGTGAATTGTGCTGTATAAATAAAAGTTCCTTAATTTAATAAAAAACACTGCTCACAATAAGGTGAACCTACTTTTGTTTGATAGAGCCAAACAATTTTACACAGTAGTAGAATCCTAAAACAGTAATTGGTAAATGTAGAATCATGAGACCAAAATGGGTTGAGCTAATGAACCGTTAGTTACTGATATCATTTGGTAGCTTCACATATTATTTGTATTGTGATACCTCCTTCTCCCATCACTATCAACAGCCTCCCTTCTCAGCTCTTTTTCATCTGTTTAGCAGTTTATGCTAACTCCTAGGTGTATATAATGTCACATGCCTTCGGGGTCCATAGAGATACAAATGGTCTTTAGTCAGCTGCCTGTTAATTCAGTCTCCCATTCCCAGCCCATTATCTGTGTGTTAATGCTGGTAGATTCAGGCCGTGAACTCTACTATCTTTAATTATTCAGACCTTCAGTGAAGTTGAAACCAAAGCAGGACTGTTTTCTCTCCTCTCCTCGAAAACTCCATTCCCCATAATCCTTTGGGGGCTGAACCAGGTGCCGAGGTCATTGACAGGCAGTTATTTTTCTCCTTTCTCTCAGTAATGAGCGGACTGCTGTGTCTGTCAGACAGAGAGAACTGTCCAAAGCCCTGTGATTTAGCAGGGCTGCAGGAGAGGAACGCATTGTTCTCAAACACCCAGATGGATTCATTTTTATCTCCAAATGTTAGCCAGGTTAATTGGTACATACTGAGTGACAAAACAGTCTGCCACTTCACAGCACCTTTAATTGACTTTGCTCCCCTGTCTTTTACTCAAGCAAGCATGCGATTGACATTTAAAAATGTGTTTCCCATAAACCACTGGAATGACGGCTGAGCTTTAGGACTTCTTTGTAGACAGGCAGACAGTAGATTCTGCTTGTTAATGTAGAGGAGAGAAAGCATCCAGGCTGTGCAGTATAGACTCATTTTGTTTAAAGAGAAAGCATAATATCCATATTTTTTGGTTCTATGCCTGAGTCATGTTTCTCATAAATACTGTATGACATAAGCTGCACATTTCAGTATGGAAAAATGTATATTTTTATGCTAAAGATTATAACAATATGTAAAAATAAGATAACTAGATAATGTTTTATGTTCATAATAACTTACTGTGCAATAAAAATATTAGTTGCCAGGTGCCCTTTGGTATTAAACATGAAAAAAATAAAATGTATTAGTATGTGTAATAATCACAGTAATTAAGACATTATAAGACTTTTAAATACATTTTCTGTTTGATTTTTAGGTCTATAATTCTTCAAGCTGAAAGTAAAAAAGAATATGAAGAGGTATGTGATTATCAGTCACAGAGTCCTTCAGCAAAAGCTTAATTCATAAATGCATCCTACAGAATATTAAAGGCTGCGCGCTGGACATTTTTTCCTGATACTCTATGCCATTTTAACATTATTGTAATATAATATGTTTTGTGAGTACACAATCAATATAGAATTACATTTATTTATTTTATTACAGTATATTCATGCCTATCAGTTGCTTATCTTGTTGGTAATTGTACCTTGTAAGAGTTTTCAAATCTCATTTGTTGATGTGCTGTTTCTGCTTAATAATGGAGACTCACTGATGCCCCTCTGCCGTGTTTTCTTTTCAGTGGATCTGCACTCTAAACAACATCTCCCGTCAGATCTATCTCACCGATAACCCTGAGGTTCGTATGCCTGAGCTGCAGCGTCTCACTGAGTATGAATGAGTCCCACAGACCCACATTACGCATACAACAAAGGCTCTGTTTAATTCGGATACGGTTTTGCCTTGAATATCACCTCTCAAGACTATTCGGCTCAAATGCAAAGCATTTCAGTTGAATCTTTTTTCTTGAAAGGGCGTTGGGCGTCATTTGTCTTTGAACGGGCAGTTGTTTCCTTTCACTTGGGTGGGCTGCTATTTGCATTAACACGGGATCTTAACGTACAGCACTTGATTGTGAAGATTGCAGGCTGACTGCTTCTATGCCACTGCACTGTATTTTGAGCAATATGGCGGGCCCACTCCAATGCCGTTAATTGACGTGATTGTCACAGCTCTATTTTTGGAGCTGGGTTGTTGGAGAAC
This sequence comes from Albula goreensis, assembly GCA_022829145.1. NCBI lineage: Eukaryota > Metazoa > Chordata > Actinopteri > Albuliformes > Albulidae > Albula > Albula goreensis. The sequence continues at coordinate 15,341,030 of CM040765.1, forward strand.
AGTGAAACCGTAATCTCGAGACTGATTATTAATGATTCATCATCAGTAAAAGCGGCTGATTACCCTCCCACTCCCTCGTTCCTCTCTCCTTCTCCCAGCCTCTCTCCTTCCTTCTGCAGTCGTCTCTCTGGAATGTGTGTCCCAAAACTTTGCACTCTTCACCTCCTCTCTGCTGGCACTTGCCTCTGCTTCTGCACTGTCTGCCTTTCTGTCTCAAAAATTGGCTCTGTCCCCTGCCATTTCCTCTCTCTGCTGCACAAATGCAAGCTGAAGAAAAAGCACATCCTGATACAATCAGTGGAAAGAGCACTCATTCATATCCAATCAGGGAAAAAGTGCACTTGTTCTGATCCAGTCAGAGCAGAGAGCACTCAGGTGCAGTCAGGGTCCAGTTAGAAGAACTCTAATTATTACCAAATTAGACGAAACGAGCATCAATTCCAATCATAACCGGACGTTATTTGACCTCACGTCTTAGTCCTTGAGCTTTGGAATTAACCAGGCCGCTTATATAATAATTAATCTCATATACTGTACGTGTTGTTCTGTATTTACCAGTGATTATAAACTGCGTTGTGTTGGTATAACATCAGTAAAGAGTTGTTGCTGAAATCCACCACCACCCATATCAAGTTCACAATAGGCATATAAGAGTGCACCACCTTGTGGTAGGAAGTCGGATAACCTGTAATCAAGGATCATGAGACAATACTGCACAGTGGAAAGATTCATTGGAGAACTGATAAAACATGTGTTAAATGTGTGCAAGCAAATATCAACAGGGTAAAAATAGATTTTAAAATGCAGCATAGAATATTCCCCAAGATTATTGTTACAAAAATACTTTTGAGACTCAGCTATAAATTTGTATCTTCTCCAATACAGGAAAAAAATGAAAATAATCTTACCATGTTTGCATCATTCCGTATATTATAATGCATTCCACATTTTTCTTTTAAATCCCTGCAATGACATGTAGGTAACAGATTATTACAGTCCATTTTAAGATAAGCAACAGTCAAATAACCACAGAATACATAAACACTGCTGTGTGGGTGTACCTACAGCTTTTGGTTTTTGAAATTGTGCAGCTGCATGAAAATAAACTACTTCATGGAGGTTCAAAGTCAGAACAGTATCACGCCATTCAGTCATAACGGATTTTCATATGTAACAAATAATAGCATATATGTTTTAAAAATATGAGTTTATATACTTGTGTAAAATACAGCAAGAGTAAGAGCTGGGAATATACTGATAGAAGTAACAGCATGGTAGTGATGAAGGCAGGGAGTAGCAGTTAGTGAAGCGACTGAATCTGGGATCTGTCTCCTACGCAGGCGGTGGCCATTAGACTGAATCAGACGGCCATCCAAGCAGTCACACCCATCACCAGCTTTGAGAAGAGACTGGAGGGCTCACCCCACCCTGACAGGTAAGGCCGAAAGACAGGCATCCCTGCTCTGTTTCTCTCTGCTTTACCTGGGAAACTGATGCCAGAGCATGCGGCTGGTCTCCACCTGAATTGTGAGACCTCAGACCTGCGCTAAGTCTCTGCATACCCTTTCAAAAAAGGTTCCTCCGTATTTTTAAGCCATACAGTGTATCATGATGGAATGTTGGGGAATCAGACTTAATACAGATTATTGACTATGATTTGTCCAAAATGTTATGAAAGCAAACAATTGTCGGAAATACACAAATAATAGGTGGAAATACAATGCAACTGAGTTGTTAACTTGAAAAGTGTTGTCATTGTTACAGTGTCTGAGCTGCTAGCTGTTAGCAATTCAGCAGGCATTCTGTTTCCCTGGCATAAGTGGATGGAACAAGGATGGAAGCATGTTGTCCATTGTTCTGACAGACTGAAGAGTCTGTGCCACTGAAGAATTGTGCTTTGTGCTGCATTCAGCCTTTAGACACTTTAATGTGAGAAAAAAAGGGAAGCTGAACTCAGTTTAAGTGTGACATTTGTCCCTGTGTGCTGGTTCAAAGAGCCAAACCGGGCAGTGCACTGCCCTCCACAGATACGGCCCAGAAGGCCCCCCAGAACTCCGAGCCAGAGGACCTGATTGCCCCCGGGACCCCCATCCAGTTCGACATCATGCTCCCTGCCTCGGAATTCCTGGACCAGAACCGAGCAGGAGGGAGGTAAAGCGCACCTGTCTGAAAGTGGGGGTGTTGGGTGTGAATGTGTAAGTTTGATGCCCAGGTGAGGCTTAACCCAGCTTCACTACCTGTGCTCCCTCCCCTTACAGGCGCACAAACCCTTTTGGGGAGACGGACGAGGACTGCTCTCCCGACACGGATGGTGAGTTAAACAAAACAGCGTGTTTTAGCCAGAGGTGCTGTAGTGCAACATTGCCATAGTTCTTCCCTCTGTTCAGGGCCCCATTTTCCCAACACCCTAAGATATTCTTAAAGCTGTTGGTTTACTCAATGGTCTGAAGACAGGGGTAGTCACCTCCAAATCAACTGGGTTTTACTGTTAGAATATAATTGATCAATTAGGACAATAGATTATACAGTAGACTGACTGCCTTCGGTTTCTCGGGTCTGAATTGATCACTTATGTTAAGATAAAGCAAAAACCAGCAAATACTGCAGCTTTCCTGGACCAGGGTTGGCTACCCCTGACCCCTGAAGGTTAGCAGTGTCAAAGTTTTATGAAACAAGGGCCAGATATGTGACTGCCACTCACCCCCTTTCCCCTCACAGACCCCCTCCTGCAGCAGGTCTTCGTGGTGCGCTTCCTTGGCTCCATGGCGGTGCGGGCGGGGCACACACAGGAAGTGATCTACGAGGCCATGCGGCAGGTCCTGGCCGCCCGTGCCATTCATAACATCTTCCGCACCACAGAGTCCCACCTCATGGTGACCAGCAGCTGCCTGAGGTGAGCAGCACAGACCCCGGGACCCAAATACAGTCTGATTCACATTCACAGCCATCTCACAACACAGAGGTTTGGGCCAGCCATACTAAAATGCAGAGGTTTGGTCTGGATTCCCAAGGTCCAACATTTTAAATTTAATGAGTTCCATTTTTATAGAACTCTAGGTATTTTGAAAATCAGTTTAAACTCTGAAGACCTGGCATGAAAGACTACATAATCACAGGATAGAGTGTAGTGAGTTTAACAAAGACCTCCTCAATAAGCCAGATTCTTTTTCTCTTTCCTAACAGGCTGATTGACCCTCAGACCCAAGTCACCAGAATAAGTGTGAGTGATCAGAAACTCGCTCAGCTTGCGCTCAGTAGTGGTCTGCCCTGGTTGCATGCGATCAATCTCAATTTTGGTCTTTCTCCCTCCCTCCCTTCCGGTCCTGCCGTCTCTTGACTCAGTTCCAGCTTCGGGACGTGAGCCAGTTTGCGGCCCACCAGGAGAATGGAAGGCTGATGGGGTTCGTGGTGGAGGGGCAGGACTGGGGCGAAGGGACGGAGGACGGCGACCCGACCTTCAGCGCCTTCGTCTTCGAGAGCAACACTGAGGGAGAGAAGGTGCAGTATCCGTAAACGACATAGCCCTACACAGGAGGTGCAAAACTAATCAACAGGACCAACTAACCAGCATACACATGATCACGCTTCAGACCACTGTCCTCTAAACTGTCTCTTTTCCACAGATATGTTACACTATAAGTTTGGGGAAGGAGATCATAGAAGCAAAGAAGGCAAGTAACCCTCAGTATCACCTCTCACATATCAATCATATTTAAGTGTCCACTGTATTATTCTATGTTCAGTTTCAGGTTAAAAGGTTAAAATGCACTCACAAAGAGGGTAGGAGAAATTAAACTAAAAAATAAAAGCAGTCCTCAGTCTTGGTCGCGGAGAGCCAGTCAGTGTTTTTGTTGGTCCAAACTGCTTTTCAAATTGAAGATGAAAAAAAAATACAGCAAAACCTGTGGCTCACCCGGCCACTGTTGATGTCAAAAAGTAGTTATATCTGATGAGGGGAAGGATGTGTTATTAGAGATTATGATTTTTATTTCAGACCTCTGTCGGTGTGTTGAAGGAAGGAAAATTGACAAAAAAATTGGTACTTTTGTCACAGTTGTTATGGATACTATTTTTTGAATCACAAAATTGTGTATTTTGTCCCTGTTCTGACCCCGTTCTTGATACACACTGTCAGCTGAATTGTAAACAGTTTTTATAGTGAAGAGCAAGATAGCAAAGTCTATCATCTGACAGCAACTCCTGAAAGAGGTAAACCAGCTATCACCTCTGCTATGGTACAATCAGTGCAAGTCCCCAGGAGAAACTTTTGGTGCGAGTGGCAGATCGTTATTTAGCTCAGACTGTAATATAAGTGGCTTACACTGAAAATTGCAGTGCAAGTTTGCCTCTGTAAACATTTTTGATGCAAATCCCTCCTGCACTCTCCAGGGAAATGTGCTCCGAAAGCATCAAAACTTTCCATGTTCAACTCGTCAACAGACATTGAAACAACTGCCACATTAAGCTACACTTTTTTTTTCCACTACTAAATCAACATGATGAAAGGCTATGTAGTTTGAGCTGACGTGAGTCTAGCAGCATTTTCTGAGGGGTTGATATCTGTGTGCTACTTAAGGACCCAGCGGCTCTGGCCCAGCTGATGAAGTCCATGCCTCTAACCAACGACGGCAAGTTCCTGCTGCTGGACAGCGAGACGGGCGGGGCCGAGAACGGGGCAGGGCAAGAGGAGCTGGAGTCCGAGGCCTAGCCAGGCCAGGCCCGGAACCTGATGCGAGGGACAGGTGCTCTCACACTGCTTCAGTCTGGGAGGGCCTTGACTACTCACTCAACCCTCGCTAAAGCTCTTTTGTGGTTGCTGGGCCAAGCTATTGTATTGAGGAAAGGGGAAAGTTATATGAATAATTTAGTTTTCACCAGGGTTAATTGCCACAGACATCTGGCCCTTTTCTTGTTTACATTCTGTTTAGGGGTCAGTGGTCCAGCTAAGGAAAAGATTTGAGTTAGAAGTTTAGGACCAATAATGAAGACTCAGGTCTCAGAGAGGTCACTTACCCCACAGTGTGACAGAACTTCCCCGTTCTCCAGTGAAATGTCACTGCGGTGAATTTGCACTTTCGTTTGACCGAATCCACACAAGTGTTTAAAATATATGAGAAAGCATGATGAGCTGGGACGCATGAACCTACCTGGACTTTTCGCACCTGTTGTTCTGGCAGCCAACTGGTTTGGTGTCCTGACTCCACTTTCCCCCAAAAGTTTCTTACCCTCATGCCCAGCTCAAATAGGAAACTTGCCACTGTCAGCTCTAATGATGCATTTTCCTGAGCTTAATATTTTTCTGAGACTATATAAAAATTCAGCCAAGTCAGCATGGTTTACATTACAGATTCTTTGTGTGGAGAGAGGGAAAATGTCAGGGAAGGAAATGTCAAGCAGAAAGTTGGAATGTGTAGACTTCAGAGGCATCTGCTCTGAAAGCTGCTCTTACCGAAACCGGCAGAGCGGTACCCAGCAAAACAGTGTTTCCCATAAAACGTAGAAACATAGTACATCCCACGCAAATGGGTTCAGCTGAGGTGAATGTTTCTGAAGAGTGGCTTGTCCTAGCAGAATAAAACAAAGACTTTTCCAGCGCAGGTTAGACTGCTGAGTCGATAATGTGATGCATGGCCTCATGTAATGAGATTTGAGACAGGAAGAGCCCTGCTGTTCCACATGTACCTAGAGCCAGCACTACCAAAGTGGGACCTGGCGACTGCAAAAGAAAAACAAAAGGGTATTAAACTCAACAGGCCCTCTCTCTAAGGAAATAACAGGAAGATAATCAAATATTCTTTGCTTGCGATATCTTTTCCTATGTGTGTGTGTGACACAGTTGGCTGGTTTTGTTTACAGTGCATGTGTTTAGGGTGTGCTGGGGGTGTTTTCAGTTCACTACAGGGAGGTTAATATTCTGTACAAACATGCATGGTCCATTGAGTTTACTGGTACCAAGGACAGCCTTTGAGATGGAAGGTCCTTCTAACGTATGCTTAAAAGGAACACACCTAAACAGAAAGGGTTCAGTTTTGAGTGGTACCTCAGTGTCTATGTTTATATAATCTGTATCAGTATCACAAACTATAATAAACTGAAAGGTACTTTTGGACAGGGGGAAAGAAGCCATTGATTTGAATTTGTTTTCTCTGTGCTGTATTGTCTGCAAACTGAACCTAGAAGTGTGGGCTACGATTATGGGAGACTTCCAAGGATTTTTCTTTTTGTGGTTGGTTGGTTGTTCGTTTTCTCCTCAAGGGCTGTTGTGGCAGATACTTAATCTTTTGAGTCAGACTTTAAAAGCTAGTCATACATAGGAGTGGTGATGAAGATGATGTCTGCAGTCTTCTCACGTCTAGCTGTGAAAGTGAGGACATGGCCTTGGTTAACTACAGTGGTATTGGTCATTTCTTTCCCTCCCATGATTCATTTCTCTATGTGCGCTTCATACTTTGCAGAGAGTGCTGGAGAGCATGCCATTTTAAGGAAAATGTCAGACCAGCAAGCGTTGCTTTTTGGTTCATGCTTCATTTTTTTTTTATGAAGAAACAACTTACACATGTACACGCACACACACGTTCACACAGATACATACCTGAATACAGACATACACACACATACCTACACTGACACCCGCACCCGGTCACCTATTAATACTGGTGTGACTCCACGCTCTAATTCTGAAGAGACATCCTTGCTCCTCATGCCGACATTTGTGAGTGTTGCTGCTGAACCACAAGCTACCAAGATCTCTGAAATCCGTCGCAGGTTGTCTGTGAAATGGAGCCTGATCATTGTTTTGAACAGGTTGTGTAAAATGTGTGAAGTGTGTGTTGGATGACCAATCAGCACTATCTGCTGTGTGGACGTAGTCCTGGCTGCAGACAGACAGTGTCCACTTCCTGTTAGGCTTTGAACAGTTTGTATTTTCTAAAACCATGCAACTCATGACCTTTAATAAAAGTTCATTTCTTCTTTTATACTTCGTTGAGTCATTATTGTGAATTTTTTTCACCCATCTCCATACCTAACAGGTTGTATTACATCTGACTACTTTTCAGTTTTCACTGGGTAAAATGAAAATATGAATTAAAAGCCATGCCATTTGAGCTGAAAAGCTCTGCAGTTCCACTGTAAACGTGTCAGTAGCAATAAAAATTGTCTTTATTGGATAATCTTACACATCTTACACGGGGTTTGGCACACCTGAGGGACGACACACTGTAGGTTTGGGTACCATAACATGGACCCTCAATCGCTGATGGACTCACAAAGATACTGCAAATGATCGCTTTGCAGATAGCAACTAGGACAGAGGACAACACTGTCTAGGCAAGCTGAAACTGCATCTCTAAGGTTCACTTGAACACACCGCCATTAGCGTAGCGCTGGCTGTTTATCTATGATCCATGCAGCAAGGTTTCACCGGCACAATTCTTCAACACCCTCCTTCACATCTGGCGACTAGCGCGACTAACCTGTACCCTGAATGACTGCAGGTGAATTAGGCTACACAATAAATCACGGCCCTTCACTACAGGACCAGATATGGCAGCAAGTACAGGAAGTTACATCACTTGAAACCAATGGACAGCATCACACACAGTGGAGAGGCAGATGGAGCTACTCAGACACAGGTTTAAGGTTATCGTAGTGATTAGCAGGATTGCCATTTGTTGCCAGGAGACACCGAAGGCCACTGGACCAGTCCCATTCGGCCACATGGGTGACAAGGGGTACCTCAGGACTCTTTGTAGTAGTTGTTGAAGTTGATGCGGAGCAGGAAGTCCTCCAGGTGGGGCTGGTAGCCCCTGTTAACCAGCTTGGTCACCACTGCAAATGGGAGGAAAGGGAACCGGGTCAAAGACAGCACATCTGAACACTGATCTGCTTTAAACTGCAGTCACTTAGCAGATGCCTTTGTTGTATGTGTTATGTTCTGTATGTAAATGTCTTAACCACTTTTTCCCTATAGGACTGTTAGTATATATGATAAATTTCTGAAATATGGCAAAGTCAATCTGAATTTTACCCACATCAACTTACACTGTTGGAGAACAGTAAGCGTTTCCATAAAAAGTGGTTCGGACCCGTCTAACAACACTTCCAGACAAGAGAGTACAACATCACTAAAGCGCTAATTTAATTAAGTATGTTGGGATCTCCAGAGAGCTCCACTTGAATTAGAAGCTTGTGCTTCCAAGTGTAAACCTGTTTTTGAATGTGACATTGTGTTTAAAATGAGATAAGGCAGTGTCTACCAATAAGCACCAGTATTGTGTAGATCAGGAGTGGGCGAAGAGGGCTGTATCGGTTTCTGGATTCCCTGCCCACCACTACCCTTAATGATTTAACCGGCCCACTCATGTCAGCTAGCATTTGGCAGTGTTAGCAGATCAGAGCAGATGAAGACTGTTCTTGAGTCTCAATATGAAATGCTCAGCTGTGAATTGGCATTGCTGTACACAGCTAATTAGCCAACTGAGCCAAAGAGGAGGAGACAAACCCATTCACACCAACCGGCCCTCCAGGGGCGCAGTCACCTCCACCCCTGCAACGGATAAGATTAACCAACAGGGAATTTACGCAAATAACATTCTAATTTATCCTTTTACGTTTCTAAATTGGATCCGAATTGGACTGCTGGGCAATTTAAGAAGGGTTATTCACGGTCATCAGTGGAAACACAGGCTTACGGGATGTCGTTTAGGCATATGGCACTCATGTCCCAGCTGGCTGCTATGTGTCATCTTTTGCTGCTTATTGGTGCAGGCTGTTTGCAGTGATTAAATCGATAAAGGGCACTTGCACCTTGCTTACAAGGCTTTACAAGACTACCATTTGGAACCACAAAAAGCTTGCAGACACTGCGGCCCTCCAGGACTGGAGGCTGTCGCTGTACCTTTGAAGAGGAAGTGGGAGTAGTATTTGAAAGTGTTGTAGGACTGTTGCAGGGCCACAAAGCTGGGGTGCACCGCCTCCCCCTGCTGGCAGCTCCAGGGCTGTGCGATTAGCTGCGCGCGGAACTTGAGGATGAGGCTGAAGATGCTGTGGATGATGTTCATGACCGACGCTGCCTTCTCTGTCAGCAGGCCCCTGTGGCGGGAAGAGAACAACACATAACAACAAACAACAAACCACTGCTCTGCCTCTGAACAAGGCACTGGACCCTTGCGTCTGCCCCAGAGACACTATGGAGTGGCTAACCCTCGCACTGACCTCCCTGGAAATGGACATATAAGCAGGGATCTATGGGTGTGTACATCTGTTATCTGTTAAGGGGTAAGCAAACAATGGCATTCCCATGTAAAAGTACAATAAAGGGCTCTTGAACTCCACACATCAGTGAAAGTTATTTGTCTAAAGATGATCTCAGCAGAACAGAAGTTTTATGAATAAATTTCCATAGCACTGGCTCTCTACAGTTACACTAGGCAATTGAAATTCAGTGGACGCTTATACCCAAAACATTTAGTGAGTAAGCGTATCTAACAAAGGGAAAAAAGAACAGTGCTGTAACCCAGAAATCGATTCAGTCAGTCACAGAGAAAACAGTCAATTAAGGAGCACTACATTCAGCTGCCTGAAGATGGTGCTGTTGAGGTAGCAAGTGCAAGTTTGTTGTAACGGAGATGTGGAATTGAGGACAGCCCTCATGGGTGTGAGTGTTGTGGACCCGAGTGATTATGAAGTATCATGATACCAAAATGAGCTACAATATTCAGACTTGTACTAATCACTGTGTCTGGTTCAAACAAGTCAATGACTGGCAGCTAAGCGTAGCTCAGTTTTTATTGTCAGGACACCTCGTTCTCCTATTTGCAGGTTTGAAGATGACTCACCTGAAGATCGCTCTGTTGAGGTAGTCTGCATGGGTGTGGTGGATGGCGTCCAGGTCGTTGGCGCTGCTCAGCTTGTGGGTGAACTCGCTCCAGGACACCTGCAGGATCTGGTTTGCGATGTAGCCCTGGATCACCTTGACGAAGTGCTGCATCTCGTGGCGATACAACTGCAGCTGGCGGAACTGCACAGACTGTCCTGCCCCCTTAACCAGAGCTAAGAGAGGAGGCAGGGTTACACAGACCGGGTTACACGCTCCACCCCAAACCAGCACATCCTGTTTCTTCCTGTCACCAAGCACTCATAACTCAACAGATAATACAGCTGTTTCTGAATGATAGGGACTAAGCCACAATGTTTGGATGCTCCTGTTAGTGACTCTTAAGTGTGTCAATTATCCTTCACCGCTGCAGTGCTCCTCTTTGAATCTCATTTAAATGCACTTATGCACTATATTTAGTTTCCCCAAGTTACTCTGGATAAAAGCATCTGCTAAATTAATGCAATGTAATGAAATGGAATGCATCATTGTCTTGGATGCTACTCTGTTACAGTATCATAGTTCTACATTATCATAGTTATGACAGTATAGGCTGTGTAAAGCCAAGCTGTACAATGATTCAATGATTCAAACTCAAACTACATTTGACTCCACCTTGCCTCATGTGTCAAGCTTACACTTATAAACTTATACTCAGTGACAAGCCCAGCAAAAGCAGCACTGTGAGATACCTGCACACTTTTCATGACAGAACTGATATTTTCTTACTTTAACACGTTAAATGTGGGTTGAATATTAAGTCAGCGAAGGCAACGAGGAATAGAATATGTAATGTTTCCATGAGCTGCCCTCCACTGTCCTCCAATGTGTAAGCTTGCACATCCCTGGAGTGATGATCATAGCCTAACTATAGTACAGATCAGAACTGTTTGGATCAGACGTCCCCGGAGATCTGACCATCTGGGCTGTGTGACTAGACTGTCCCGAATAGCAGACCAGGGTGTGCGGGGGCGCTCTTACCTGCCCTCTTCAGGTGGAACCAGACATCCCGCAGGGTCCACACCATGTGTTTGAGCTGCAGCAGGAAGGAGAAGAGTCGGTTGTACTTGTTCATGCAGCTGTCCGTGATAATGATGTTCAGGGGCCAGTCAACCTGATGAGAGAGCGATAGAGGCAAAGAGCAGAAAGAATGAGAAGAATAGAGAGAGAAAGAGGGAGTGAGAGAAACGGAGAGATAAAGAGAGAAAGATGCTTTAAGTTCAGTTTTTCAACACACGATTTATGATTCCCATCATGTAGTTGTCAGAGAAACTGAACTACAGGGATAATTTTCAGGGTGCACAAACAATTCTGAGGCGTGACCTAACAGTCATTAACGTCAAGCCAGTGGGTTAAGAAGATAGATGGATGTGCTGAGCTGCTCCCACACCTTATAGCGAAGCTCCAGGCAGTTGAGGGCGTCTGGGGCGAGGGGGTGGAAGGTTTCGGGCAGGAAGCGGAGGGCGAAGGTGAAGTTGGCGGCCAGCTCGCTGTCGCCATGGAGACTGTACTGTAGGGCCTTACTGAGTATGGAGTTCAGCACAAGTGGGGTCAGCGGCTCTCCTGGAGTCTGACCGCTGCCCAGCTGAAACACACACATTTAAAGGGCTGTGACCAGTGCCCAGCTGAAACACACACATTTAAAGGGCTGTGACCAGTGCCCAGCTGAAACACACACATTTAAAGGGCTGTGACCATTGCCCAGCTGAAACACACACATTTAAAGGGCTATGACCAGTGCCCATCTGATTCAGAGCCACTGTCAAACTAAAACACTAAGTGAAATCCATGGATTTGAATGTATCATCTGAACTGGAACTACACTAGTGACTGAAAGCCTGAATAATGAAAAGAATGAGTTAAAACAGGGAGCAGAGATCCCATTGCAGTACAACAGGGTTTTTCAATCATTCTCCGGGCAGATGACCTTCTCTGCCTGTTTCGAACCACAGAGCCTGTCAAACCAAAGCATGTCAGAGTCAGAGAGACGGTCTAGGATCAGCTTTGGCTTTTCACAAACCATGAATGGGGTTAGGACATAAATGGGTAAGTCTGATCCTAGATCATTATTCCTACTGTTAGACATTTCAATGGATATGGGCTTCGGCCACCAAATGTCTCACCTTCTCAAACAGGAGGTCACTGAGTGACTGGGCAAACTCCCCATCCTCCATCAGGAGAAAGTGCCTCAGAGCCTCAAAGTGCTTCTCCACACCCAGCTCCACAAAGAAGAAATCCACCACTGCTTTGTTCACCAGAGAAACGCTGGTGAAGAGAGAGAGAGAGAGAGAAAATATGATGAGAGAGCGAGAGAAACAGAGAGGAACAAGGAAAGATATACGAACAACACACACACGCGCACACACACACTGTTGCTGACTCACTGTGTGATGAGAGGGGTGGTGACAGAGTGCTTCATCAACACAGGCAGGGACACCATCTCACTGAACTGCACGGCCGTGGTGTCTGTGGCCCTGTTCAAGGACGGGTCCACCGGGAGACCATAGGGGCCCCGCGTCACCTGCTGTAGGAGCTGGGAGTCTGGGGTCGAGCCTGAAGCACCGGGGGAAAACACACCCACGGTTACCTCTCCTCCAGTTACCTTCCACACTCTTCCTTCTGTTTTCAGTGATCCATCTCCCCCTCTTTCACTTTTATGTGTTTTTCTCTACGATTTTAATACTACTTCTGTGTATCACGATTTGTGACACCCGTGTGTAAAATACAGTTTACATGAATTTGATTTGATTTTTAACTCATCACTGCTGATGTTGGAACTGGGAGTTCACTCACTCATTAGGTTGTAAGTGTCTTGGTACTGCTCCACCTCATACTGCGCTGCCAGTGAAATCAAGTAGTCTTGCTCCGTGCCTTCTCCAATAGAGGCCCAGGCCAAGGTCCCTTCAGGCAGCAGCGGGGGCTCACCGTGGGCCCCTGCTTCAGCACCGGCCTCCAGACCTGCATAGGAATAGGGACCATACAGCTCCTCTGTAAGTGTTCACTGTTGTTACACATTTATACAGCTGGAAATTTACTGAAGCAATATTATTCCCTGAGACTTAAATGATAATTAAGTCTGACATTAGCCAAAACACAAATACCTTTGTGGATGGTTTCCCAGACATGGATTAAGCAAAGTCCTTGACTAAAACATTTTTCAGTGGAGATCTTCACTGAAATTGTATCTGAGTCATGGAATAGGCCCTAAGTTTCATGATGCATAAAATGGCAGTATGACAAGAGTGACTTGCACTGTTACACATTGGCCTGTACACAGTGACCTGAATTGCAAATATCTTATTCATGATATTTTTACCTCCTGCTGAAGATGCACCAGTATCAAGGGAGAGCATGGCCTCTTTGGGACCAATCACCACACACCCCACCCCAAGGGCAGAGTCTGAGGCATGGCCGTAAGCACTGCCAGGTAAGGGGGGCAGAGAGGGCTCTGTGCCGGACACCACACACCCCATACCGAGGGCAGAGTCAGAGGAGTGGCCATAGCTGCTGCCGGGAAGAGGGGAAGTGAGTGGATCGGCCCCAGACACCACACACCCCACACCCAGGGTGGAGTCAGACGAGTGGCCATAAGCACTGCCGGGTAAGGGGGACAGAACAGGTTCCTCTCCAGTCACCACACACCCCACTTTGAGGGTTGAGTCAGAGGAGTGGCCATGCTTGCTCCAGCGAGGTCGGGAGGGGGTCACGTCCGACACGAATCCACCAATCTTGATGTTGCCATCGGAAGCATGGCCATGGACACTGGGGGCGGGGACTGGAGTTGCCACCTCAGAGACGTTCTCCCCCACACGTATATGGGCATCAGAGGCGTGTCCATGGATGCTGGGGGAGGGAAGTGGAGCCGTCACCTCGGAGATGTGCTCCCCTACCCTTATATGGGCATCGGAGGCATGGCCATGGATGTTGGGGGAGGGGACAGGAGCCATCACCTCGGAGACAAGCTCCCCCACCCTTATATGGGCATCGGAGGCATGGCCATGGATGTTGGGGGAAGGGACTGGAGCCGTCACCTCGGAGACAAGCTCCCCTACCCTTATATGGGCATCAGAGGCGTGGCCATGCATGTTGGGAGAGTGAACTGGAGCCGTCACCTCGGAGACAAGCTCCCCCACCCTTATATGGGCATCAGAGGCATGGCCGTGGATGTTGGGGGAGGGGCCTGTGGTCATCACCTCAGAGACATTCTCCCCCACCCTTATATGGGCATCAGAGGTGTAGGCATAGACGTTGGGGGCAGGCACTGGACTGGCCATCTCTGGGGTGACGTCTCCCACTCTGATAGTGGCATCTGAGGGGTGGGGTTGCTTCTCTGGTTGATGTCCAGCAGCCTGTGTGTCTGCAGTGCTGGCCACACCCTGCTCTGGTGCAGAGGACAGGAGTGGAGCCTGAGGAGCAGAGAGCTGTGCTTTCTTCACACTCTCAGAGCTCTCTGGCAGTGCTGGTCCCTCCTGGCATAGAGTTTCCGTACAATGGGCAGGCTGGTCCGCTGGCGTATTGCATGGAGCACCCTGATCCAGATGCTTCTCCTCCTGCCTATTCCTCAGGAGATGCTGTTCCAGGATGGGGAGCACAGAGGACTGGGGCCCCTGGCTCTGGGAATCGGACACTTGGCCTTCCCCCTGTGCCTCCTGCCCTTCCTGGGGTGAGGTGGTTTGGATTTGGATTTCGGGGAGGACCACAGGGCCCCATTGTGGACGGACATGGGGGCCCCCCTCTAGGGGGACATAGGGTGCGCTAAAATCGTACTCCTGGCTCTGTACAACAGGGGCATCGCCCCTCTCCTCCGGGAGGTCCGAACCAATGTCCTGCAACGCTCTGTCTACTTCCTGTGAGTCCGGGGCACGGGGAGGCTTGGGCAGGAAGTCGCGGATGTCAAGCTCATCCGAGATCAAGGCTCCATCCTCTAAGGGTGGGGAGGGGGGCTGAGGAATTGGGGTTTTGTCCATGGGGCTAGAGGGCCTATCGTGGATCTCCTCCTCCACAGGGCTTTCAGACTCCTGCAGGAGAGAGGCAGCAGCACAATAATCACACATGCATTTACATCCTGGCATTTAGCAAGCATGCTAATCCAGAGCAAGATACTGGTAATGGATGATTTCTGCTTCCAGCAAAAAGTGACGTGACAGGTCACGTGAATATATGACATAAATACAGCATAAGTAAGATCATGCCAGACATATCCTGGACCTGCAAATGCCCTTCAGTGCTGACCTGAGTGGGCTTGGCTGGGCGGGCAGCTGTGGGTGGGGGATCCTGAGGGGGTCCTGGCTGGCCAAGAGGAAACTGCTTCAGAAGGGCCTGGAGGGTAAGGAGGGGTTCGGGTTACGCTGCCTGGTACAAATCTTAGTCTTGGCTATTTTGAGTCACCTCCTGTGCTCTAAATTTCACCAAAAGGCACTGTTTACTGTTATATAACAGTAACCTCATGTAACCTGTAAACATTTTACAATGCATTAATTTAAACCATGAATCTGAGGGAAAATTTCCTTTTTAAAAAAAAAAAGTGGGAATCCTGTTCAATATGAACCAAACTGTACAACAATGTGATACAACAGAGAATGCCATACAGTATGGGGGGGAATAGTGGAGACCGGGTCAGTGAGTGAGAGCAGGCACGCTTTGATGGATATTGGCGACTCTGTGACAGAGTGAGGCATGCTGGGATTGATGGTGGCTTCGTGAGTTTTAGTGGGGCATGCTGGGATGGACAGACCTCAGTGCGCTGCTGGTCCTCCTGCAGGAACTCTGCTCTGGCCTGGTCCAGTCGCATCCTCTGCACTCTCCACAGGGCTCGTCTCTCTCTCCTGGCTGCCTCCTCTGACAGACGGCTGTACTGGGCTATCAGCTCCTTCCTGTGCACACAGCGCCCACACAGACCACATGAGCATCCTGCTGCTGTCACTGCAGGCTTATACAGCTTACACACACAAGGGTGTACAGCTGAAACATTACATTCCCACGCTCGCCCCAAAGCACGTGTTCAATGACTTTTTAAAAGTGCTGCAGATCACCAAAAAAAAAAAAAAAAAAACACAAGAAAATGGCCCCAATTAGCCTGCGAATTAATGTTGACCCAGGATCCTCTTTCCCAAGCCCAATACAAACTCCAACTATCACAGACACGGCTGAGAAGCTTTTCAGCATGGACGTCAGAAGAATGTTTCTTTCAAGGCCTTGGTTTTATTCTTTTTAGATCAGAGGATTTTCCAGGAGCGTGGGAACCCAGACACACACACACACACACACACACACACACACACACACACACACACACACACACACACACACACACACACACACACACACACACACACACTGCTGATGAGGGAGGGCATGGGCTGAAGGATGTGCGGAAGGCCAGACACTCAGAGATAAAAGGTCGACCTGCTATGAGCCATCATTCACTGACAAGTAAACAAAAAAAATGAAAATGTTTTACTCTCCACAACAAAAACAGCAATTGCTTCACACAGTACATTAGAGGAATGTAAGATGGTACTCCTGTCCATGGAGACAAGTGGAGGAAAAGTATAGTCAGAGAGACAAGAAATATGAAGAAAAAATTCACCATGGAGCCTGCTGATGAACCAGTGAAATGAAACGATTACAAGCAAACCAATACAAATCATTACATACAGCAGTAGCCCGAAAAGAAAACCACAATTTATTTACAAGCTAAATACAAATAAAATTATTTGAATAAATAAATCAATGATAGAGAAATAAGTATATGATCTAGCAACTATTAAATAAGTGCTTTGGATTGAAACTTTTCTCCCCCTACTGCCGCCCTAGTGGACAGACCTGGCCCTGCGCTCCAGCTGCTCCTCCAGGGCCTGCAGTCTCTTCTCTCGGTCCCTCAGCTCCCTGAGAAACCCAAACTCATCCTCCTGCTCCTTCCTCTTGGCTGCACTGCGCCACTGCAATCAGACATTGTGACATGGTTATACAGGTACACAGCCTCATACAGTGACACTTTTGGACAGTTATGCTTCTACACAGCCATTAGCTCAAACACTTAGCAAACGCCACAAACACACCAAGTATTGGCAGGAGATTCTGGTTCGTAGCGGTAGTTTCTGTCACCATATTGCAATTTATTAATACTCATGAATACTATGCCCTCTGGCAGGATGTCCACTGCTGCAGAATAGTCTTTGGTCATGCCATTTCATGATTATTCATGCAATTTATGAACCTCGAAGCTTTTACAGTAGGGATATGGAAGGCTAAATGTTAACTATAAATTAACAAAATACTATTCCTTCCAAGCAGTGGACTAGTTTGAGAAATTAAGTGCCTGACCCCAAATAATTAGGGCAGTGAACTTTTTCCTCCAACTCCAAACCATGGTTACTTTCATTCATTCAGCCTAATGCTTAATATGATCACGCAGTTCAGAAGTGGAAATGGGGCAAAAAAACAAAAGCGTCAGTGGCACAGACAGTGAAAGGGTGGGGGTCAGAAAGAAAGTGTTTACAGGCAGGGTGGCTGTGGGGTGAGGGTTGGCAGGGTGATGGGACAGTGAGTTTGGGTGGGGTGGGGTAGGGGGGTTGATGGATGAGGCGTTGGCTCTGCAGTGACAGGCCCGCTCTCACCTCCTGCTCTTGCTCCAGCTGCTGCTTCAGCTCCTCAAAGCGCTCTCTCTTCTTAGCCTCCTCCACTAGGCGCTGAGACACCTGCAGCCCTGCGGGGAGGGAGGGAGGGAGGGAGGAAGAGAGACAGAGAGAAAGAGAGACAGATAGAGAGAGAAAGAGAGAGAGAGAGAGAGATCGGCACATCACACTCCGTGATCTTGGACACGGTTCAGAGACTCAGTCGTTTACATTTATCACCTCGCCCACACTCACACTCTAACATGACTCAGGCACCACATTTTTATATCGATGTTTTCAATGACTGTACCCTGTTTGGGTACTGATGCTTCCTGTGATCGAACACTACCTGGGTATTAATCTTCAGGTCATTGTATGTGTATGGGTTGTAATGATGTTTTTGGTGATTGCACATTGGTCAATTACCGATGTCTTTAGCGACGTACACCTGGCTGTAATGATGTTTCGGGTGCCTGTACACTGGTTAATTATTGTTGTCTTTAGTGAATGTACACTGGCTGGAACCTGGCTGTAATAATGTTTTGGGTGCCTGTACACTGGTTAATTATTGACGTCTTTAGTGAATGTACACTGGTCGTAACCTGGCTGTAATGATGTTTCGGGTGCCTGTACACAGGTTAATTATCGATGTCTTTAGTGAATGTACACTGGTTGGAACCTGGTTGTACAGATTTTTCTGGTGTTTGTACACTGGGCGGGTATTGATGAGGCTGCGTTCTCACCTCTAATGCTCTCCAGGGTCTTGGCGGTGGATGCTCTGACCTGACTGATCAGCTCCTGCCGAGCCTGCTCTGTACGCAGCGCCTAGAGGAAGAGAGAGAGAGAGAGAGACAGAGAGAGAGAGAGAGTGAGAAAGAGAGATGGAGAGACAGAGGGATAGGTAGACAGGAGGAGTGAGAGGGAGAAGGGGGGGGAAAGAGTGTCATGAAGAGATATGCTTCTCATCACTCTGGACTCCCCTCAGCTCCCTTTCCCACTCTAACTGAAAACAGCGCCATAAATAAGGGCCATCTTTCTTTTATGCTCCACTGAAAGGGAGTCTCGCTACACTTAATAAACTGAAGTCCATGGGAGGACAGTGCTAATGCGTGCATTTCATTATTGCTCCGCGCTGGCAGTGGACCCGTCCGGTCCCGTGGCGCCGCAGTACCTGCTCCTCCCTGCTGACGGCGCTGTGCTTGGCGATCCTGCCCATGCGGCCGCGGTAGATGGCGCAGTCGCGTTCGATCTCCTCCACTTCCTGCATGGAGAAGGTCACCGCGATCCGCGGCACAGGCAGCTCCGACCAGCAGATGTAGTGCTGCGAGGTCACAGCAAGCAATTATTGATTAGATAATTTTTTGTGTTTTTTTCAGCTTGGACACTATTACCCTGGGAGCAGTACCATAAATTACCTTATCTGTTAAGAATGAAATCATAATGGGCATTATAAGCTTATAGTTTAATTTTCTTAAATTAAAATTTTAACTTTCACCACCAAGGTTATGTTCCTTAATTCAGTATCATGCTCCTTGTTTTAAGACATCTTATCAACAAATTTTTGTTATCCCCTGGGCAGATCATTTTGCCTATTTTATACAGCTTTTTCTCAAATCATGATTGTTCTCCCATTATATCAGTTGTATTTTTCAGTGTCAGCACAGCTAAGTATCTGCCGTTAGCACAGCTAAGTATCTACTCTATCTGGTATTACTACTTTTCTCTTCCATTCAAACCTATTATAAATGCCAATCAATATTCATCTAAAAAGTGAAATGGCTCCGGAAGGGATGAGAAGGGGTGAAGGGCATGTCACCATTGATGTAAAACATATCGGTCTCTCACACTAACAAGGTCATGCAAGAAAAAATAGATTTGTACTGCGAATGATTTCATAATGAAGTGTGTACTCCAATCAACATAAAACTCAGCCCCATCATTATTGACAAAACAAACCAAGTTCCAAGGACCATTTCCAGACTCTTAAGCCACTGGTGGGTACGGCACAGTCTGGAGGTTCATCTGCATGAAAAAACAAAATGCGCTGCCAAAACATTAACCCATCAAATGCAGATTGGATTCCTTCATATGCACTTCGGCACTTTAACATGCATTTTTGTATGCATCTCTTGTGTACTAGTTGTTTTTTATGTCTGTCTGCACAACAATTTTCACCTTGTGAGGCAATAAACATAACCTTGAATCTCTGACTTTGAAAACATACTTACCTAGCCTGGCATCCAGTCTACTGCTAGCCAGCGCACATTGGCTTAAAATTGTGAACGCCAAGCTCTCTAACAATGCTTTGGCAAAACGATTTGTTTTGTTGTGCCATTGAAGCCCCATTTGATAGTGAATTTGTAAAACCTGGAAACGGTCCTTTGGATGAGTTGGTTCGTTACTTCAGTAATGCCGCTGGGCTTTGCGATGACTGGATCGCTTCTCTCCCTTCCGAAGCAAAACATGGCTAATTATCCAATCATACTGTTGAGGCTCCATTTGAATTCGAGAGGAAGACCGACCTGGGGACAGCAGATCTTCAGCAGGTTGATGGTCTTGCCGCAGACGTAGACGTCATTGGCGATGTGCCTGAGGAAGACAGGGACACACTCCTCCACGTCCTGTGAGATCAGGGTGTACCCCTGAGTCCAGAAATGCTTATCTATGTGAGAGGGGGAGAGTGATGGGGGGGGCAGTGTCATGAACCTCATCACTTCAGACTTCCCTCAGCTACCTTGCATAAAACGGGGGCAAAAATAACAAGGCACCCAGAAGAAGAGATTGTACAATACGGTCTCTTAGTCGATAGAGTGAAATGAGAAAACAAGAAATGGCTCCCAAAAGAGGAAAGCCTATAGGGGTCACTGTAAGACACTGTAAGGCTCAGGCAGAGAGGCACTTTCTCCTGTGCCGTAAAAAAAAACATGGTGATGGAAATTTAAACATCCTTCCCTGAATTCGATAAAATTAATTCAGAGCTGTCAGTTTTACAAGCAGTAAGTGCTGGATCCAAATGAAAAGTCATGTTTTAGCAGTCATGGATGACTTCAATGATTATACTTATATAACACTGATGTAGGATTGATGACAGTCGCTGGGATTGAAGGTGAAGACCTAAAACTCCTACCTCTGAAGCTGAGGTAGTCCTCGTTCACCTGGATCATGAACTCTCCATAAACGTCCCTGAACACTCCACTGTACACCCAGTCAGACACAAACCTGAGGAACACAAAGCCACGCCTCCAACATAGTCATCAAATATTCAAAACTCCCAAAAGCACGAATGAAAACACCGACTTACAGCCGCAGATGACAAGACTAAGCTGGGATACATTTTTTATGAGTCTTTATGTGAGAGAATAGGGTTTGAAATAAATTTGTACAGTTTATTTGATGCCACTCTCGATGAAATTTTAATAGCAAGCATTACAATTTCATAGAATGCCTTTTTTTGTTTGTTTTCTTGCCGTGTCATTGAAGTTTGAGTGCCAAGTTGACAGTGTGAACAAAATGACAGGGTCTGACTCAGTGTGAAACCAGCAAAATAAGTAGATTCGGTTTTCCAAGAAGGAAAAAAGAAAAAACTGAATTTCTTCATCCACAAACAACATTTGTTAATCTCAGACAGAAAGAAATACTGTGTGCAGGAAGCCACAGGCTGTCTTTTTGTATGGTTAACAGACAGACACAGACAGACTGACTGACCTTGTGTACGGCTCACAGCTGCTCTTCAAAAGGGACAGAAGCACAGGGTAGTTCTCGTTACTGCAGTTACTCTGAGCCTCATTATACAGGTAAGAGAGCAGCTTCACACCCTGCAGAGGGGACAAGGGACTTTAGCTATGCTTTATTGTGTTGTACACACATGTTTGAACACACACACACATACACACGCGCACACACACACGCACACACACGCGCACACACACACAGAAGACAGAGAGACTTTGTGTGTACTCACCACAGGGAAAGTGGCCTGGCCAACACCAGAAGCCCCATCCACACAGCAAAGCTCCGACAGGTACCTACAGAACAGGGTGAACACAGACACTATGCAACTACACGTCTGTCTCCAGAAACTCATAGAAAAATGGAAGGTATATATAAATGACCAATAAGAGAAATTAAGGATGGATATTATTGGCAGTGCAAAAAACTATAAATAAAACCTGAATGTCCATTTTCACATTTTCTCTTAATCCATGAAAAGGAACATCATCAATTGTGTTCAATCACTGTTATGTGGCACTGTGACTGGTGACAGACTGTTTATACAAAACACCACATGACAAACATATAATCCTACTATAATATTAAGAAGTCTTATTTCAAAAAAAAAAAAAAAAAACTGCCTCTTTACAGATACAAGAGTTTTTTTGTGGGCTGAGGATATTGACTCCTCACCTGAGCTGGCGTCCCAGCTTGCGGAACAGGAAGCGGATGGTGAGCAAGCTGAGAGTGGGTGGGGTGGAGAGCACACAGGCCCGATAGTACTGCAGGTACCGCCGAAGGCCACCTGTGAAGGCCTGACACACACACACACACACACACACACACACACACACACACACACACACACACACACACACACACACACACACACACACACACACACACACACACACACACACACACACACAGAGTGGGGATAAGGTCCTCATTGGTGAACATGTGAACACCTGGTTACTGAAACTCTACCATTTCTGTAAATGAAAAGTTCTACATCACCTCAATTGCTCAAGAGATTGGCGATAACAAAAACCAGCAACCTCAGGCATGGGAAGGGTATACTTCTCTACATTATTTATGCTCATTAGAGCCTGAGAAGCTTTTCATTATAAATTAATAGCCCCCCCGGTACCCTCCTCCCCATTAAATGTTGTTTAAAATAACTAAACCTGTAAGGAATTGAAAAAACGTTTCTTCAATGGAAAATTCAAACCAAAAAGAAATGTTTTAAGAAGATTCATACTGCATTCCTATTTGGATGTGAAATAAAATGATTATAATGTCTGCCAAAGTGCCTTAGAACACAGTTTTTGCCTCACACAAGTCTTGTTAAAGTCAGCATTAAGGAATGCTTCAGGCATACTGCTTCTAAACTGACTGGCAACATGCCCCGATTTTTATCATTTAGTCATGAAAAAAAAGCACCATGGAGTCTACCTGTCAATAGCATTCTCAGAAATGCTCTGAATGCTTTGAATTTCCAGGTACTGTGAATACTGCTGACTTAAATGAATGAACACTATCCATAAATCAACCAACTATCCACCAATCAAATGAATTTTAAACTAGAATAATAAAACTGAATAACATTTTCAACAAGATGCCTGTAATTTCCCCATGTGATGTAAAAAAGGGACCAGCATGAAAACAGACTCAGACATTTATATACTTGGACTGTTTTCCCTAACCTTCCAAAGATGTTTGGGGAACCGAAAGGTTGTCAATTGGGACGTAAGTGTAACCCTGTAGGGGGTGCTGTACCTGAAACACAAGGCCTCGTCTCTGTGCACTCTGGAGGGAGAATCGGCTCAGCCGTAGGTAGTGTGTGCCGTACTGAGACAGCTCTCCTAGCAGCCTGGACACACTCTCTGGGGATGCGCCAGAAATACACACCCCAGGCCGCACCTCAAACTGTACACACGCCTGCAAGGTACACATACATACACAAACAAATGTGTGCATGTGCATTCACATATCATAGAAAACACATGCATGCACACAGCACACCCGAGCGCACACAAATATGGACAACAAGTATGTATACATGCATGTGCATGCATATGTTCACACACACATGAATGCATGAATAACCCACAGGAGTAGGACTAATTAACTTTACTTTGGTTTTTGAGCATTTTTGAAGTGATTATAGCTTTTGTGTCTTTTAAAAATCATGACAATGACTCTCCTGTTTCTTTATTCATCTTTCATTTTTTATACTGCTAACTTTTTCTGATACCGGTTAGGTGGTAGGTGGTACCTGGTTGAGGGGGAAAGTGGTGGATGCCACTCCGATCAGCACGTTGAGAAGGTCGCCCACCAGCTGGGTCTGATTGTCCAGGGGCATGGGTGGTGGGGGCGACACGGGCGCTGTGGAGGCCACCCTAATACCCCCTTCCCACAGCCTGTACAGCTGGTCAAAGGCCTCCCTCCCAGCCTCTGAGAGGAACGGGTCCTCCTTGCTGCCTGGAGGGCTGTGGAGGACAGGGGAGAAGGCAGCATTCCATACTCTCTAATGTGTGGTGCAGAGAACACATTCCTCATGCCTTAAGGCTTGAGAGAGGTCCCAGACTGAAATTTTGACATTAGGGCCTGACAGAGATATCTGAGCACTGCCGATACTGGCCGATTTAAAGACATACTAAATCTGTAAAAAAGTTAATAAGGCAGTCAATATTGGCAATCAGTTCAGCTTACCCCAAATTATCAACATCGGCCTTGACAATCCTGTATCAGCTGTTGCAACAGTAGACTTTCTTCTTTAGTTCATAATTATAATTGTACAGTTATTATCATAATTAACATTATTATTTGAACCACTTTTGTATTGTTTCTGTGTGATGGCCTTTGACGGAGCCCTTACCAGCCCACCCTCTCCCAGCAGCGGCGCCGGCCTGGCTCAAAGCTCCGCAGAGCCTCCCACACATCCACCTCCGGGCTGGGGCTGGGCTCCGACTGTGAGTCCGGGGTAAGGTTAGACGCTGACTGGAAGCCCTCATCCTCAGACTGGTCCAGACAGGGAGGCACCTATGAGGAGATCATAAGAGGACATTATCTTCAAGCTCACAGCTGCCATCTGTATTTTTACACAGACAAAAACCAACAAGAATGCAAATGAGAAGTAAATTATCAGGTAATATACCTACATTAAAGAAGAGTTTAAAAAGTAAACTGTTGAAATGTTAGGTCAGGTACCTGATCAAAATCTAATGAAGAACCATCCCAGACATTATTATCAAGTCTACAAAGAAAATGTGAAAATGCTTTTCCTGAGAAAACAAAACAAAAAAAAAAAACACTCTCAAACAATTCTTTCATAAGATAAAATGAAAATTAAATTGAAACAGCCTCTTGATAACAGAGAGTAAATTTGAAAACAGGAAATGAGGTTGAGGATAATGTGTGCTGCTGAATTCACTAATAACGTCAATAAGAGAGCGAGCACACACCCTAACGAGCAGCACATTATCAGACAATGCAACCAAAGGCACTTCTATATTTCTGTTTATAAATAAAGAGCCAAGCATTACAGCATGTTCAGACCTTCCAAAGTCATTCAAATGTTTGTTCTTTATTAGTTAATATGAAAGAATCTGGAATGATAAATTAATTGTGTGTGCAATCTTAATTGACTTCTTCATTATTTCATTACATTTATTTCATCATAATTTCATTCAAAATAAAATACCCATAAATTCTATATTAATTTAAACTTGTTCATTCACTAAGGCTAGCCATATGTTAATAACATATGTTAATGATAATGGAACAACCAAACTGAGGTTACACATACTTATTAACTTCAAATTTATCTCACACACAAGTGTGCCACACCCATTTAAAATCATTGCTTTCATTATCAATAAGATACACAGTCAGTGTCATGTTCTTTTACATGTCACGATATACACACTGTCATCATTTTATTTATTAATACCTGATTAACAGTTATACATACACAGTGGTAACAAAAGTATGCAAACTCATTTTAAGTTTCTTGATTTAATTAAAGGGATACTCCCACATTTTGGCCATTAAGTCCTTTTAACTACTTGGCCAGAGCACTTGATATTTCCATCCTGCACACACATGAAATAAAACAGTACCAGTGAATGAATGATGGAAATGAATTTCCAAAATGTCCTATCCCTTTAAGGAAAAACATCAGTGCCATTATTCTTAAACAGTATGATGTATTCTCTGGCGTCATCCGTTTTTCATTTGATAGGGGGGGACAGGAATGCACACTGACATACTGAAACAGCAATTATCAGATGTGTTGCACCACAGTGTTTCTAGCCTGTGCTAATTACACCCAGCAGTGCAGATGGGCGAAAGAACAAGAGGAAAGAAAGAAAACAAAGATGAGAGGAAAAGCAAAAAAAGGGGAAAAAGAATGGACACAGACACCTTTTTTAAACATTACCCTGATGTACTGTATTATATGTAGTGCACACCAGTGGTCACCAATGTTATTTTGGAAGGGTGGTTGGCTGCATACTTTCATTCCATCCCAGCACAAAAACACCTGCCAAAACTAATCAATTACTTGACTGAAGGCTGTGATTAGCTGTAAAATGAATCAGTCCTTTTTGGTCTGACATAGTGGTTTTGTCCACATCAGCCCTCCTCAGTGGTAATGCGAGAATGAGGTAACGTGCCACCAAAAATAGGTGGAGCTTAAATTAGCTGTCAATCAATCACCAATAAACATTTTTCCCTTCAAAACAAAACAAAATTATTGGTTAAAATCAGTAACCAATCATATGAATAACATATGGTAGCTCCACTTGATTCTGGTGTCATGATATCTCATAATACATATCTCATATAACTTCTCAGATATGACTAGAGAGGGTTGGTTTACAGAAGCTTGTGACTTACCCGTATTGCCAGTCCGGTCACCTCAGCATTGCTGGGGACTGGGGGCAAGTCGAGCCGAATGTCCAGATCCGTGGCGCGGTTGTGCTGCAGAGCTCCGAACAGTGACATGCGGGTCTCCTTCTCAAAGCGCTCCTCGCCCTCAGAACGCCCACCTAAGGCCAGAAGGCCGGTCCCTGGAGGGGCGTCCATGAGTCCCAGGGTATTCTGCAGCCCCCCCAGGGCCCCCCACTCCTCGCCCCAGACCAGGGCCCAGGCACGAGCCTCCAGGCGCTGCAGCTCCTCACTCTGGTAGCCCCCGAGTGGAGGCCTCCGAAGAACCACCCGCTCCCTCCGCATGTAGTCTCGGCTGAAGGACGCCGGAGGAGGGGGAACAGAGCCGGCCAGCTGGACCAGGAGCTCCAGCACAGAGTCCAGCTCCCCCAAGCCAGAGTCACTGCCGTCCCCCAACATCCCAAGTAGCTCCTCCAGCCTCTCTGCCTCCTCCTGGTATCCAGCAACCCTCAGGTCAAAGGAGATCATCAGCACTTTGTTCCTGGGTGGAGTGGAGGCAATGGGGCCAGGACCATGGCGCCCCTTAGGAGAGCCTTCCTGGAAGAGCTTGGCCAGCAAGGCCCCATATGCGCGTTTTCTGAGGGCCCTGCGGACTCTTTCCCGGGAGGCCGTCCCCCAGGCACGCCGCTTCCATGATACTCCTGAGACGCAGGTGTCGCACAGGGCACCAAGCAGCTCAGTGATGCTGCTGCCGCTGGGGTTGGCAGCGGTGATGGTACCAAGGCCGCTGTACATGGCCTGCGCGTCTACCAGTGATGTCCCTCTCACCTGCCGATTAGGACATATTTTTCCCTGATTAACTACAGTACGTCGGTCAGCCCAGACCGCATTGCACATTACGGGTAAAAGGAAAAGCAAGGAGTGTATTTGTTTTTCAAAGCACAATGGGAGTCAGTATAATGAATTATGACGTGCCTTCTGGAAAAAAAATCTAGTAAACGTTGGTCTCACTCACGACTAAAACAACGAAACAAATAAATGTGATTTGAAGGAATGCCATTCTCTTTCAGCAAAGTAGCTAACGACAACTACATAGGTGATGAATGAAAACAATGTGATTCAACTTGCATGAACGTTTTGACGTTAGCCACCCATCTTGCTAAAAACAAACCAAAAGCAATGCATGTCTACACGGTATGTGCGCATTTCTTTCATAACCGTCTTAAAAGAGATTCAGTGCATTGAATAGCTAGTTATGTGTATCACTTGCACATCAACAATACGTACGTACCAGCTGCAAACATAGATCACAACTAACATTACCTGACAAATTTAGCCGTTTTCCAGTTGCTGCAGTCTTCTGTCGGCGGTTTGCGCGGCTCAGTGAGGTGACACATTTATATTATACCAACGAAACAATCATTTAACGAACATACGTAGTTAGTGTTACCATTCATGTTACATTCATTCAGTACATTAAATTATTAGCCAAAGAGTGCTAATCACCTTTGAACTACTACAAACCAATTCCAACGAGTCCACACACTTCCTTGACTACCGCCCCGCCTTTTTTATAGTCCGGCCCACTCTTCGTGACCATTGGTTAGTATTATCAGAGAACTCCCGTTGATTGGACAAAACGTACCTACGTGTGTGACAAACATCCGGTATTAATCTTCGCGCTCACTGGACAAACGGCGATGTGATGCCATCACAAGATGAAAGTCGCGCAGCTGCGCTCTGCGCCTTTCAGCTGTCTTATTTATGTTTGCAATATCATCTGTTTTACTACTCCATGCTTATACATTTGGGGAGAGGGGTTATAAGAACTGGATATACACGCGAAATGTAATGTCTTTGAAAGCTTAGAGAAAGTTTTTAGTGGTAACTCGGGGAAATTTTGGAGCCCTCAGAGTAATTGGGGGTAAAACAAAATATACAGGCCCGTTATCAGCTTCCTTTAGTTTAGGGGCTGAAAACGCTGGAGACAGGAAGAGCACAGAGAAAGCAGGTTTCCTGTATTACATCATACCCTGATGTAAAAGCAATAGCACATACCTATTACTCTCCATGCCACCACCAGCAGGCCTGGTCGAGCATGGGTAACAAGCTGATTCCAATGAGACAAGGACGAATCCATTAACAGGCTAGCAACTGACAGATTGAACAAAGTTCTGAAATACCTCGATACACCCTTCACGTTTTTGCAGGTTTGTTGATTAAGGGGACGGTTGTACTGAGGATCTGGAAACCTGGTTTGTGGGTGGGGGCGTACACTTTAGTGATACTGCAGCTGAAGTCAGAGTTCTCAAGTACAGCAGAATTTAGCAATGCATAGTATGATATATAATATGCATAATATCATGAAGCATTTTGCTCATGACATTATTTTATTACTAGCTGTCATACCTGTATGGTACATAATAGTTAACCCAATTACTTGCATTTCAGTACATTTTTTATAATTTATGTTAATATTTTTCTTAATTTCTACTTTGTCACAGTTAACAAAAATACACATTAACTTATGTAAAATGGACACTATCTTACCTGATTATATTAATATAAGTTTTGAATTAACAATTGCAGCAACACTATAATAATCATTACATACTACATTTAAAACTGCACAAGTAGCTTGTGGTAGAGACGGGGAATCATCTAGGATACACAGGTCCACAATCTGTCTAATTACAATTAGTGACCTAAGAGGGAACACATTCAAATGTATGACAAATCCATTCCCGAATAATCTGGACAGAAGTCTGACATAAGTTATTTATATGATTAATTTGCATTAATTACATTTCACAATTTAAAAAAAAAAAAAAAAAAAAACAGTAATACTAAAAATAGTGTCAGCCAAACAACTCAACCCCCCAGATGGTCTGTTGACATTCTTAGAAGCCTGCAGTGACAGGCTGGTAGACTGACCTATGGGTAATGAGGACATCTTCCTTGTTAATGGTACTTTTGCGGCCAGTTTGTGATTGACTGTTTAAGACAGTCACATATGAGACAACAGCAAATCAAAAATAAATTAAACTAATAAATGTCTTCTGCAATGTCTGTGCCACATATTCCCAGCACAGAGGAATACTCCAACAAATAAGAAAAAAAGGAAAAAACAAGCCCCTTTGCCTCAGGAGCTTAGAAACTATGAATCCATTAAATCAACATAACATCTGTGTACTGGCACGCATGTGAATTATTTACACCTACCTGGCAAGATGCTACTTTACCCGTTTCCTCAAGGACACTTCTTCACAAGGTGAGCGCCGTGTCCTTGAGCTGGAGTGAGTGAACCTTCTCCCCCAACAGTGAGAATCAAACACAGGACCTCATTAGAAGGTAAGGAGCATGCAGGGGGGACTTAAGATGTCTGAATAGCAGGCCAGCTCCCCGCCAAGGGCCTCACCGTTGTGCATAGGGGGAACATGGATAAAAGGAGCAACCAGACGTGTGCAGGATTTTTTTAACCCAGATTTAATCCCACAAAGCTCCAGGAAGGCAACTCCAAATACCTTTAAACACATTTGATGTGTTGAATTCCTGTACAGGTTCCAGCTGCGTGGGTGCTTAAAAAAGCCTACATTTTTTTTTCCAAGTGGTACAAACCCTGAGTACAAAAATTAATTTTTCAGAAGTTGGCTCCAAAGATGTAATGAAAATATGATCTTCCGGGTTCCAACTCTGCAAAAAAAAAAAAAAAAAAAGGTTCGTAGATTTATGGGTGCACAAGTGGGGATTGTGATAATGGAATTTAATTACTGTTCTTACTATCGGCGATTGAAGTTGTTCTCTATGTACATATCTTGTGCAAATCACAAAGAGTGTTTCTAACTTCATCACCCTGGGAGTCGGCAGCCTCTTTGATATCTACCCCCTCCCCCGCTCTGAGGTTTGTTCGGAAATGAGACGAGAGACAGTCCTTCTTTCATCTTTTTTTATTTATCTTTAGAAGCTGTTAGTGGTTTAAAGAGAAGATTTCTTTACAGAGCCTTCAGGCCATCGCTGGAGGTCTCATAAGAAAACATAGTATTGTTCACATGAAAATAGTGGACACATACATTTAATTTTCTTAGAATATTCCCAGAACAGTTGTCGATTTTCACCTAACAGAATACAAAGTGTTGGCAGGTAAGACTCAGCGATGGCTTGGAGCCTTCTACTGTTGCATTGTGGGCCAGCGTGCCTGGGCGTGGCTGGATGACCACAAAGGGAGGGCCAAGAGGCACATGAATCACCCTCAACTCAGCACTCATCTGCAGTCCTAAGAGCATATGTTCCACCTTCCACTGCCTGGGTTGAGCTCAATCCAAAAAAAAAAAAAAAAAAAGCAAGACTCATCTAAAACCCCAGGACATTGATCTTATCCTTATTTAGTGGAAGAGCACAAGATGCATTGTGTGGCGGAGCGTTCCATCTTTGCTCCTCTAAGCATTAGGATTAAACCTGCACAGACACGATAGGTGTGTAATATATTTCTCAGGAGTGCCTTATCCAGCTGCCGGTGATGAAAGTATGATGGGGTTTTATTACGTATTGACTGTGCTGTCCCAGATTTTGATATTATTTCACATTCACAAGAAAAGCAAAGGTCTCGACAAAAGCACGACTAAAGGAGCCCTTTTGGACTCAATGCATAGGATTACACCATCGGGATACAGTATGTCAACATGTTTTACAACCGCTATATGTTATAAAGAAATTGGAAATTAAAATAACTGCACAGCAGTAAAAGGTCATTATTGTCGAGTATAGATACACAGATTTTTTTTTCCATACATACAGAGGAACAATTTGGAGAGTCAATTTTAGAGCAAAAACATATTTCAACATGAGGCTGAAGACATTAGGACAGTTTAAGCTACTCAATACTCTAATATTATTCTCTTAAGACTCATTGAAGAGGGGAGTGGCAAACATTGTAGGATACATTTTTACACATTTGCCATTCAAGGATTTGCCAATACTTTCAGACAAATAAGTAGATCACACCACATACGGGTAGCACAAACACACAATTCAAACTGTACAGAAGCGACTGTCCGCATGCATTCAGCCTGAATGTGCTAACATTGGCACATGATCACTGCGGCACACTCATATTTTACTGGCACCATGTGGTTGCAAAAACATTGCTGAATCCTTATTACTTTGACCATTATTTTATTTTTTTTAAAATCAACCTTTATTGTTATTAAGGCACATTTTGGTTAAAGAAAGGCAAAAAAAGCTTTGCATTCTGCTGTCAGTACTGGCATCACTGGTAGAAGATAAATAGAGGGGGGGAAAAAGTATGAAGTCTGTAGTCTGGATGTAATTAAGATCAAAAGCATCTCCCGCTGGTTCCATTCTGAAGAGTGGAAATCCATTCTGTACTGAGTGGGCGGTGCCAGGAGCTGCTTGGCAAAGCCGCAGTAGCAACAGCTTTAAAACCCCATTCTACAAAATGGAGGAACGTTCACATATTGAGATGTGGCAGCTGTCGCCAGGTACTGACAATAAGCCCAAAGAGCCAGTGTCCATCAGTTAGCAGAAAATCCCAGGTGGATTTAAACGCCAAAAACAACATGGGAGAGAACAATCTGCTGACAGTCACTTTTCAAAATAAATATGTTAAAATAATTAAAAGAATCACGTACCATTTATAGTCCTCTCCACTTGAATTATCCACTTATCCACCGTTAAAACTACGAAAATGGACAATGGCCACAATGTATTTTCTAAAATGAATCAAATATTTCATTTGTTTATGGCACTGCAGTGTTTAGCACTGGCGATGAAAGAAGAGCAAATGATAAAGCAGACGAATGGGCTAGGACGGCGAAGGCTTGCTGCAACATTTCAAGACTTCTGCTTCAGTACTGACAGCACACAGGGGCAGCTTTGCAGTTATGATGATAAAAACTAGCGGCTTCATTTACTGTACAGTCATTCATCAGGGATTGTGTCTGCCGGAGTGATTGTGTGTTGTCCTCTTTCAGGAATTGAACACAGCTGTTGACAAACAGCACGACGATCAAAACCACTCAGCATCAACAGCTACGAAAGCGTAGTGACACAATACTAGCTCATGTTGCTACAACAGCAGCCCAGAAACACAGAGTTATATACCTGGATGGTCAAGCATGGCAACAACACAGAACCTTACGAGTTAGGTCGTACAATTGTTTCATTCTATTATAGCATTACAAACACAAGCACAAAACTCAGAAAGTGCAATTATGTTGAGACATTCCAAGTGTGCTTCAACAGATATACAGTACCCTCTGTGATGCAAGCGTGTGCCTTAACAATTTTATAACTGCAGTTTATGGGACACTTTCCACAGTAAAAGCAAACTAATCAAAACATTGTGTGCGAAAATTAAACACTCGGTCTTGCTTCACAGAATCCTAAACTCTATAACTTAGTGTGCCATGGCGGGAGCTAACAGTACAACTTCAGAGACAAAGTTGGTCTTATTTTTAACCTAAAATTGAAAGGCTGAGAAGTTGATTTATTCAAAGCACACTCACAGGCTTCCAAAGCATCTTCTCCAAAGCTTCTGACTGTGCAATCTAACTTGGTCCATCAAAGAGAATTTTCACAGAGAATGAGTATAAAAAAAACACAAATGTGCTCTTCCGTTTAACATTGGTCTTGCAGTGCAGTGCGCAGCAGAGGCAAACCGAACTTCCTAGGTAGCCTTTTCAATAGCAACACCAACACTCACAAATTTTAGGGACTGGGACTGTATACCGGGTATACAGCATAATAAATGATTCAATAAAAAATAAAAAATAATCTTATAAAAACAAAAACGCAGGGAAAAAAAATCATCATTCACGATTTGTCAGCCACAATCAGATTCGAAATTCAAGATTCTACACACAGATAAAGAGAGCAGTCTGCATCGCCACAGTCAAGTCTGTGGGTCTGAAGACAGCAGGCCTCTTTAGAAACACAATCAAACAAATTGCCATTTAAAAAGTTAATTTTCTTCTTATAAAGCTTTCAGCATAAAGACTTGCACAATAAAAAATATATATATAATACTATTCTTAAACCTTTTTCTACACAGGAAGAAATTGAACATCTGATTATTAATAAAACCAGTGACTAATGCAGGACTTATTTCATGTGGCCAGTTGCCATGGGAACGATGGTTTATGAGCTGGTCATGTCCCGCTGCGAAGGGCCACGTGGTGCAGAATATTCGCCTGCCCACTGTGAAAGTGTGGTAGCTCTTGCCAGGAAAGTGGCGATGCCAGCTTGGCACAGGGTAGGGTTAAGGCGCTAACCTGGGTTCTGCATTTAACAGTTTTCGGTTGCCATTTTGGAGGAGGCCGTTCTGGTGGCTCCCCCCAACCCCCCACCAAAGGCCACCTAGGCAGGATGCTGCTGTGGTCCCAACAAGGGGGTGTCATATATTCAAAGTGGAGGTCTCTCCCCAACTTTCAATGTTCCTCTAGATCCACTGAAATAAGCCCCACATCAGCACTGTGCCGTAGTACCGTCCCCGTCGCCCAACCACTCCCCTCCCCCCTGCGGAGGTCAGAGATCCGTCACTTTATTCTCTAGCGCGGCCGCGATCTGCTGCAGACGCAGGGTCAGCTGTTTGCTCTGAGCCGCGGGATCCGTTTCCAGAGAGGCAATGATCTGCAGGGAGATACAGAGGGAGAGAGAAATGGGGAGCGAGGGAAGGAGGACAAGGAAAGATAAGGTTAGAGACAGAGAGAGGGGAGAGAGAGAGACAAACAGAGAGGAAAGTGAATGAGCCAGATCGTGAGATAGAGGGATGCTTTTAGCTTTATTGGGCATGGAGATGAAGCCACACACCCATTTACCATAACTGATTTACTTATATATCGATTCCACGGAGCTAGCTAGCTTTAATCATAGCTATCTCTTCCCCTAGCTACCAGGCTATGTGCATTGGTTCATTTTAGGTGGAGAAACTTCCAGTAAAGATTTTAAATGATGACACAATCCTCTTCACATAATGAAGTTACTTTAATTCACAAAAATGAAAATGGCATACATAAAACTCAAGAGTAATGCACTTGCATGTTAAGCTTTTTTTTTTTATTTCAAACTATTTGTAAGTCAGTCAGAGTGGTTCTATATTGATTGAATGCAGGCCTTATCTCTATAGGGCTGAGGTGCACAGTAGGAAATGCACATCTACAGTTCGCACACGTTTGAACAGCAGGCAAAAGAAACAAACAAAAAAAACACACTTACTCCATCGTAGTACTTGCTTGCATACTGGTAGAGCTGATGCAAAGCCACTTGTGTGTTGAGTTTGTCTGTGTGTGACTGAGGGACACAAAAGGGAATTGAAGTATAAATAAACATCAAAGAGTCAATGTTTACAGTTTTTTTTTTCCCCACACAGCATAGATTAGAAACCTTTTGGTGCTGAGCATGGCGCATGCAAACCATGTCCATTTGCAGTTTTAATCATTCATCTGAAATGAAGTTGTGTGGCTCACAATGACTTGACTGAAATTAAGGTTAATGTGATGCCATATGAATCTCCAGGACACTGTTTTAAATGGTCAAAACAAACGGAACAGCAGCCAAAACAGTATATTACCATGAGTTATTGCTGCTATGGTTATTTGAAAAATATGTGATGTCAAGTTCATGCAAGTAGAATGTGATCGTTTCGCAGCTACAGCAGTTGCACCCAAAACCGCTTTAAAATGAGCTTTGCCCAGACACAGACACAGTATCACGCAAATCTGGGGTTTCAAATAAATTATGCACAAATTATTCAGCAGAATACTGTCTTTTCATCATTGCACCATGAGCATAGACAAGAACAGAGCCCCTAGAGTGACTTAACTGCAATTAAGTTTAATGCAATGTACAGTATGAATGCTTTCACCTCCAGTCACTCAAACCACACTCAAATCATGATTGAGTAATTTGAATCAATAACCACAACAAGTCACTAAGCAACCATTTTAGTTAATAAGCATGACAGAGGATGAGCTGACCCATGGGTACAATTACTTTGTGAAAAATTTCTAGTACAATCATATTATATTCATAAAACTGATATTAATGCGTTTTTAGATTTAAAAAATTAAAGCGATCAAACAATTACTGTTAAAAGTGTTGAAAAGTTAAAATTGTGGGTGTCAAACAACATTGACCAAAAAAATTTCACCAGAGGCAAAATTGAGGAAGATCTGTTCAGTGCTGCGCATTGATAACAATTAATAATGGATTGCATTAATATAGCACCTTTCATCTCATAATCTCAAAGTGCATAACATCAGGCCCGTGCCAAATGAAATTAATGGCTGCAATTGTAAAGATCCGTGGGGCTGACTACGCTGGAGTTCAGAGAGGGGCAGAGGAGTGTCTCGTCTTACCCGCGAAACTTCTGCTAAATGTGTGTTCATGTCCTGGTCACTGACCGACACCATCTGCCTGATGCCCTTGTAGTAACTGTGGAGAGAGATTTACATCTGGTTAGACATTTAGCAGATGCTGTTATCCAGAGAGACTACTTTTATTAACATGCAATCCTTTGATACAGCTGCTAGCAATTCAGATTAAGTACTTTGCTTGAGGGTACGATGCTACTGCCTCACCTGGGGAGAGATGGAATTGAACCTTCAACGTCAAGATTTACAAATTCAATTTCCTAACTGTTGTGAGATGTTGCAAAACCTCACTAAACAGCAGTCTGCAGGACACCTTACAATATTTGCGAAAAAGGTGTGTCCAAGTATGTTTCTGCATTGTAATTAAGCAGTGTATATACCGGTTATCAACAGGAACCTCATGTCATGTCATGAAGATGGAAGGGACACTGACCATCTGGTTGTTCTACAGCATTAATATTCACCTCCAGGTACTGAGGACCACAGTGTCTGCAGGACATTTGCTCCGACCATGTGCTACATCACCTGATTTCACCAACTAGCTCACTTCCTGGACCAAAGATGTCAATTATTTAGTGAAATCAGCCAGTGAAGTGCATTGGTTGGGGCAACCACCTGCAGACACTGTGGCACTTGGGACCTGGAGTTGAAGGGCCCTGGTCTACAGAACCTGGATGCAACAGTTCAAAGGGAGAATATCTGGAATCAGTGGTCAGGCACTCCACAGACTAAGGGAACCAAAAGCAGAAAATGACTTACTCATCCACCATCTTCTTGTATGTGGAGATCTCCTTTGCATAGAGTAATTTGTTGCTTGGGGAATCCTAGAAAAGAGATGGAAGAGAAAATGTGGGTGAGAATGTGGCTCCTTATCTTTCATCAGCACAGTAGCCATCATCTTTGGGGAAGCTCTTTGCCAATGAACTAATGGTCATTTTCTACCTTTGAATAATTATAATCTCAAATGGAAGATCATGAAGTGTTTACCAGATTCCAGAAAATGATTTATTGGTTCCTCTGTTGCAAATGTCGTCATAGGCTAATTTTCAGAAGTTGTGCACCTTTTTGTGATAGGCCACTCCTACTGCCATACCCCCTTTAAGCCAATTGTCATGAAGCACACACACACACACACACACACACACACACACTTGAGCTTCATGCCAAATTTCAGCCTCCTATCGCAAAAACTGGCTGCCAATGGGTGGAGAAATTTGTGTGGACCAATCAACTGACTGGCTGACAGAGTGACCTATAGAGCTGCTGGTTGCAGCTTAAAAAAAAAAGCTGGATGTTTACCAGACACTCATAAAGACTTAGCGGTCAGACGACCAGTGCGGGGGCTGAGGCCCCTCCCTTACCCGGCTCAGCTTGTGCTCGCTTTTGGTGCAGGCGTCCATGAATGTCTGGGCGATGACCGACAGAGAGGCGTCTACCACCTCGGTCACATGAACGTCAAAGATGAAGTGCGGATTCTTCAAGATGTTGACCCAGAACCTCAGAGGCAAGCTGGGGGAACAACATTTTTATTACGAACATGCATGTATCCTTAGTGAAGTGTGCAACTTACAATAGCTTTCAGAGCTTGGAGCCTGATAGCTCTGAACCAGTTAGGCTAAGTACCTTGCACAGCTCCAGCTCCCTAACCACTGCATTAGACAAGTCAGTAAGGTCAAGTTCCCGGTCACCGCCTTGACCAACCTACACAGTGATCCTCTCGGAGCAACATGAAAAAACAACCCTCCAAAAAACAGGCCTCTGGCCGAATGTGTTTAAGTAATGCCACCAAGTCTCGGGATGCGTTTCTGTTATTCTTCAAGACCGAAAGCTGCAGCTTCCTTTCCTTTAATCTCCACACAATCAATGTCAGAGAGATACAAGCTCTGATTCACTCAGGGTCTTTTGTGGCTGGATAGGAAGCACACACAAAGCCTCCTGCCTGGAAAAAAAATCCATTCCATTGGTGGTGGTGGATTTTAAACAGACGGAAAATAGATATATAAAGAGACAGATACAGAGACAGACTGAGAGAGGAGCAATTCAGGAATTTGTGCATGATTGCTACTTCTCTCCTGTCATTAGATGGAAAAAAGGGTACTAATAAACTAGCTGGGGACATAATTATCTTGTTTGTTCAGCGATATAACGGATCCATACATTCATATTTAATCGAAAAGTCTCTGCTGGTTTGAAAAACAAACAAAACAACAGTGTGCCGTCTGTGCTATAATTACACCGCTCATCTCCCACCCCTCCCAAACCCCCCATCCTAACAACTCTTTTGCCTTCAGTGAATTCCTCTAATTCTGCTTGTCAATCACTTATAAACCATACAATAGACAGGCTGAATACTTAAGCACCAATTCCATTTTAATTTATTCA
Source organism: Albula goreensis (assembly GCA_022829145.1). Taxonomy (NCBI): domain Eukaryota; kingdom Metazoa; phylum Chordata; class Actinopteri; order Albuliformes; family Albulidae; genus Albula; species Albula goreensis. The sequence goes on from CM040765.1 coordinate 15,378,898, forward strand.
GAAAAAACTGTCACGGGATAGTGAGCAGTGCGGTCTTTGAGAAGGCAGAGACGGGGGTAGAGCACAGGGGAGACTGGAAGATTTAACTCACAGACAGACAGACTCTGAGCATATTCCTCAGACATACAGGAGAGCCATTCTGTACCTGTTGGTCTTCCAGATGTGGATGGTCTCCTCGTCCACGTTTTCGTGCTTCAGCGCTTGCTCATCCAGGAAGTCGAAGAAGTACTTGACCGCCGGGGGCACCACAGCGCTGGAGCACAGAACGCTCCGGAAAAAGTCGTCGACGAACTGCTGAAGCGTGCCCTGGAACACAAATGGGAGAAAAGCGCACATAGGCACAGACAGAAGGGTCAGCAATGCAGCGATCTGGCCTCCAGGGGGTGCAGGTGCGTCACACTGCTCACCTGCTGCTGTGGCCGTGAGGTGGGCCATGAGACGCACAAGAAAAAAATAAAATAATAAAATAAATAAATAACACATAAAATACAGTTCCTGCTTATGGTATAAATCCCCTTTCCATATTGCTTTCATCTCAAACACCTTCACTGACAATCTTAGCATATGCTCATAAAACACAAATGTGTCACTGCTCACTTTGAATGCCAGACCATAAAACACACATTTAGGATGATGAGAATAGTCCATTCGGCCCACCCGGTCTGGTTATTTGCCAAAAACATTCAGTACTGAACCAAGTCATGACATAGCCTTTTTCTTAGAGACATTTCATTGATTCATTTATATGAATAAATCTATTGAAAAATACTCATATCTTTTTATTTAAAACACATGCACAGTTTTCGTTGTGTGCTAAGCTAAAACAACACTAAAACTCATATACACAATGAGCAGCAGTTGGGTTTAAGTGTAAAGCAAATGAAGTTAGCTACTTTCAGCTCTGTCGGTTCTTTAGTCTGTGCATCTATGCTATTAAATGATGAAGTCTAGGATTTTTTAAAGTATGAGTAACATTGATGTAATTTGGAGGTGTAATTTGCAACAATCCACATGGAGAAGAAAAGATTAATGGATTCTGGGACTGACATGCAGGTTATTTTGCCTGAAGTAGATTATACAACCACAAAGGACTTCAAGCTGCAAGTTGTTCATAAAAAGAGATTTTCAAAAGAGACACATTGTTTTACAATAAAGGTAAGGAAACAATACATTCAAATTTTACATTTTTAGCTGTGTTGTAGTTTTGAATGTGATAGAAGCTTCAAGAATCCTGGCTCATGGAGACTTAAGGATTGAGCACCGTTATTTTAAATGAACTCAAATGTGAACGCCTACCATTAGTTGTAATTAGTCTGGTTGTGCAGATAAGAATTCTGGCAATTCTTTGTTCTCTAAAAGATGGCACTTGAAAAAGGAATTTAGCTTTGCATATCTATATATTCTGAATTGCAAATTGTTTTTCCCCCTTTTAATAGTCAGCTCTGAACAAGTAAAAAAAAAAAAAAAAAATCATCTCAATTTATTCAAGAATGAATGAATCCTTCAAAATACAGTCTTGGAGCACCATGGTAACAATATACAGCAGGGGTTACCAGTTTTAGGCATATACCAGAATGACAATAATTATTAATAATGCATTTTACAGCCTCAGAGTGCTCTACAGTGAATAGAGGGCCCATCCTAATGTGTTGCACTCACCTGGGTGATACAGAATAAGAACACTTGATTAAGGATTTAATAAGCAAAGCAGTGATGTTAGAATGAGGTTTCATAACCCCACAATGATTGGAGATACAATAAGTTCTCAATCACTAGCTTGTTTGCACCAATAAATGGACTATTCTAGCCATAGAAAAGCACGATGATTGGTTAAAATCAGAGTGATACTGATAGTTGTAGTAGCTCCACCCTTTTTTTGTAACAGGACACATCATCCTTCCATCCAAAGTAAACTAACAAACTCCCTACTCTTTTCTAACGGTGATGTGTGATCATGAATGACCGCATTCAGTCAGGATCCCATACATAACATGCTGGACAGAGTGTGCATAGCTTGCCTACCTTTACAGACAGCAGCCTCGTCAGGTAAATCTCAGTGATGGCTTTGGTCATGGCCTTGTCCTTCATGCTGCCCCTCTTTGATTTGATCTCATCGAGCTCCTCCACTGGCCGCACCAGGTGGAACACCTTGTCATCCTCCAACAGAGCATTCTCTGAAGAAGGAAGTGTATCGTCATGGAGACACAATTCAGACGGGAGAGAGGAGAGTACATGAATTTCTATTGTCCCAGCGGGAAACCTTCTTTGCAGCTTGTCACATAAAATTGACACAGACAGCAGATGACTCCATACACTCTTCACAAATGACAAGCAGGTAATAAATTAAAATTTCATAGCAGCATAGCGAGGTTAAATCAACAAGTGAAATCCTACTGTATTTTTTATAACAAAACAATACACCAATTTATTGACAAAGACTATTAACTATTACTGCTGGTCCCTATAGTGTCTCCCATGGCAATATGGGATGCATGCCATAAGAATGTAAGCTTCATTATGTATAAGAAACATGGCAATCAATGTTCATGGTTGTATATCACAGACTGATTCAATGAAACCCTAATTCCTGCCTCAGTGTGAAGATGTCAGGAGTCTCTGGTCCATTTAGGCTCGGGCTAACATCTCACCAACGCATGCAGATGCTTCATGTATGAGGAGCAATGATGCCTTACATCTTTTGAACATTTATGAAAATATCTGGGTTCCCATGGTCATTCTTTTAAATGCAAAATTGGGACCACCTATGAATATACAAAGATTATTTTATTCTGTTCATTGGTTTGGATTGACCAGCAGTAATATATACAGATGTGAGTGACTCACTCTCTTCGTGGTTGTCCTGGTTCTGATCATAGGACTGTGGAGGGTGCATTAACCGGGACAGGACCAAGGTGGCGTTGTCTCGTACCTGGAACACAACAGATGGTGCTTGTCTTTTTCTAAACCCAAAATGGATTCGCAGTCAGTCAGTGGCACGCTTGTACTGTCAGAGGAATGAGAATGCTCTGGTATCTAGGATGGACACTCACGTTATAGTGCGCCAGAGTGTTCATGCGCTTCCATCTGCCCTCCTTTTGTGATGTCAAGTCCAGGTCGGAGAGGATCTGCCCAGTGGACCCAGGGCGCCACTCTGTGGAGAGGGCAGGAAGAGTACGAGGGTTGCATGTGGGTGTTGTTCATTTAACAACACCCACATACAAATAGCCATGCTCATTTAAACATTCAAAAGCCCACTTGACTCATCCTGGTACTTTCAGCTAGAGGTCACATTCACTAGTTTAAAATGGAAGTGCACAATGAACTAACTTTGATAATTGACATACCACTGAAAGTACTGTATGTGTATTTTCACTGTAAACAGCTTCGTCCTATACTAGTTTCCCACGTACATATATATTGTGGATACTATGTAGCAATCCTGTTTGTAATGAGTGGTGTAACTTTTCCAGCTCGTTTCCTGAACACCTGCATGCCTTTCTGCTTCTACTGTATTACTATTTTAACATATAACATTTTTAAAAAAAAAAAAACCTTTAAAAGTGGTAGAGATGGCCTAATTATATTTAAGAGTTAAGTTTTCAAGAAGATAGTTGTAAATCCAAATAAGGTTTACTGCTCAGCCGCGCAGACTGTCACAGGGTTTCAGTAAGACTCAAACAGCGACGATAATTTAATAACACCCAAATCACACTGAACAATGTGACACCCTCAAAGACATCTCATACAACAATACCTCCCCCTGCCTCCCTCACCACATCTCATGCAACAAACTCCCACTCATCCACAGATGAGTCATAACCATTGTTCCTTAAACTAAAAGCCACTCAAGCACTGACATCTGCTCCTCCGTATTGTCACAGAGGCTTCCTGTAAAGAGCCAACCCGCACAACTCCAGGCTCCAAATAGCGGTTTTCTGCAAGCATGCTGCGCTCAAGTGCATTCCTCACCTAGAGTGACACTGTCCACCTTGGGCCTGTTAGAGTAGGGAAGGTTTCTGTACACCTGTTCGATGATCTTCTCCTTAACCTGAGAGATGGTGTCACAGTTCAGGACCTTCACTGGGGTGACGTCCGGCCTTCTCCTTGCACCAGGACCTGCAGGGTCTGCAAAAATGCTCTAGCATCACCTGAGAGCCTTCTACCCCACCCCTACAGACCTTACAATAGGGTTGTCAATCAAAGTCTTTCTCAGGTCGGGTACCGTTCCAGCAGGTTGTTGTTGTTGTTTCCTTTCAAAAACCAGCCAATTTAAGCCTGGTAGATAAAGTGTATGGACTCTTCAGTCAGTCAATGACTTGAATCAATATTATATACTGAAAAACAACAAAAACAAGCAGATACTGCAGCCCTCCTGGACCAAATTCTAACATTGACAGTCTGCCAGGATCTGTCCACCATTTTGTATTGCAGGTTCTGTTTATCCATTCTCCTGCTGCCTGCTCAAACATATAACAATCATTTACTGACTGATCTCACCCAATTACATACAGGTGATTCTCTAGCACTCTAAGATTGCATTAAGATAAATTAGTGCTTTAATTAACGAGATAAATATTTAACAACTTTATTTGTAGCACAATACCAACAGTAAAAAAAAAAAAAAAAAAAAAACAAACCTGGCCATTTATACAAAACATCTGAACACTCGAACATTAGTTAAGTGAAGAGATATCCTCAACATGTTAAATTAAATGTAAAGAAAATTAAATCAAAATGCTATTTTATATTATCTTGGAAGAACAGTCCAATGCATGTAACTCATTAATACCATGGGAATATATTAATTGATTATTTTAAAATAATAATTTGCTACAATAGTAACTTAAGTAACCTCATTTTGTAGTGTTACAACAGCATGTGATGGATGGCATCCCACAAGTTATTTTAGATGGAAACATCAATCAAATAAATAAATCCAATCCTTTAATGCATAAATGAATAAATTGCCTGCTATGTGGAAGATACATAATTCTTCAATTTGAAATAATTTATCATTAGGATGATGACATGCTGTTGCAATGCTGTTCAGTTATTGGCTGAAATCTGACAGCCGTTGGTGGCATGGAACTTGAACCATAGGATTGCGACTTCCGCTTTCCATTACTTTTATGACGGCTAGGTTAGTGCACAGTGTTATCTTCTCAGGAAAAGAAGTGCAGTTTGTATCCATAAGCTAGAAACCTTTACCTGAATGGCCTGAGTGAACGGAATGTATGCAAAGCTAAGATGTATAAATTGCTCTGCAAAAGGGCATCTTGTCTTGTAACACATAATGTGAAGATAACAGCTGTGCAACAAAAAGCATTTGCTGAAAGCAAGATGTAGGAAGCAGAGTGCACAAGTACTTATTTGGAGTTGACTGGAGGGGTTTGTGACAGAGAGATAAAGGTCGGCGAGGCCTCTGCGTACCAGAATGCAGTACTCCACATCGTCGCCCAGCAGGCCAGTGTCGTTCAGGGTGTACTTTGCCTTCTTCACTACCGCGTCCACAGGACCCTTCTCCACCTGGTGCTTGATGGCTTTAAACAGCTTGTAAAGGGGCTCCCCAGCAGAGTCCTACAGCACACACAAAGCACAGTGATATCAGTGAGCTGAACCTCACTCACTGCCACTCTGCTATATCACAGCTGGTCTCGACTCAAGGTGCTTAACCTCTCACAGTGTCTGGGTGAATCTGTAAATGTGAGTGTTCAAGGCGATCTGATTGGTGCCAGTCAATATGGGGTGATGGATATTGGTTTGTCCCAGTATCTTGTGGGATTTTGTCAGAGGTGGGCACTGGCCATTGGTGTGTGAGCAAAGTGCAGTTACTGGAAGTTGGGCAAAGTTATGCCACATCATAGAGACAAGTGAGGCCATATCACAACAGAATAGCCTCAGGCCACACAGCCCATTCACTGCCACTTAGTTGTATCACAAGAGCACAGCTTCTGTCACAGGGCCTACTCACTGTCAGTCTTATATGACAACAGCTCAGACTCAGCCAAATCAAATTTATTTATGTGATGCACTTCACAAAACATCAGTCATAATACAGCATACAGCAGACTGTGGCCTAAGACTCCACAATGGCAAGGGAAAAACCTGGAGGCAGAGAAAATAGGAAGAAACCTTGGGAGGAACTACACTCAACAGGGGGCACTCACGGGTCAGTCACTGGGCTGTTTCTACTTGTCATGTACTTATACTACAACAGCACTGCCTCAGTTACATGCCCTACTCACTGACAAAGGCATACCCTTCAGATTCCAACCATAAATTTATGATTTATTGTCCTCTGTTAAAGCCACATTATATGTTACACTGTGCCACATTTTTCAAAAAAAAAAAAAATCCTGACGGGATTCTTATTGCAAAATCAATAAACTGCCACCGCTCCCCAACTGACATCAAACAGTATAGCTTTCATCTTTTCTGGCTTTGATTTTACAAAACTTGCTGAAACAATGCAGATAAGTCGCTCAGAAAAAAACTGGGGAAATCTTATGCACAGAAAATGCTTAGTTGAGAGTATTTCTCCAGGGCAAAGCCTTTTGGAAATATCAGCCAAATGTTACTTTACCTTCAGGAATTGGTAGAGACAGATGGACATCCAGTTGCACAGCATTCTCTCCACCACGGTCTCTGACCTGCAGCCAGGGGGCAGACAAGCACAGCCCTTCAACACCAACCGCCAATTGCAACAGGCCAGAACTCAGCCAACCACCAACTGCAGCAGGTGGAATTCAACAGTCATCCAATTGCAATGCACAGAATTGATGTGACTCGCCTGCGCAGCATGAGTTTGGGGTTCTTGCTCTGCACGTACTGCTCCATCAGCTCCAGCAGCAGAGTCCTCATGATGTCGGTGTAGTACTCCAGCTTGCCATGCAGGGCTACCGTCAGCAGCGAGGCGAAGTACACCTTCGCTCGGGCGTTGAAGTCAGAGCGCCCCTCCAGGGTGCGGATAAACTGACCAAACAGACATGGAGCATGATTCCGCTTTTCTTAACATGCGTTTGTTTTCATGACATGCTTTCATGTTCTCCTCAGGCACTACAGATATTAAAATTTGTTTGCGGCATAACTGCAAGCGTTACATTTCATATCATGGTTTCGATACTATAGCAGTCCTGCTGTTGAACTAAAGCACTCCATGCAAGTCACTGTGAATTAAAAGTGTTTAGCCAAATGACTAAAACGTAGAATGCATCACTCTCAAATCTAATAATTGCTTCTGTATAAAAAGAAAAGAAAAATCATGCAAATTGCATATGCTTCTAAACCAGGGTGTCTCCAATTTTATCTGACATGCGGGTTCAGGCTTTTGTTCTTGCTCAGTACAAAAAATACACCTTTTTCAACTAATCACAGTCTTCACTCAAGAGTCAGGTGTTTTAGTGCTGGGAGGGAACAAAAGCCTGCTTCCACACTCACTCTTTTTGGATAAGATCAGAGGCCCCCTGGTCTAAACTGCTGCCTTTAAAACACTGGTATGCAACGTGAGTATCAAACCCTATGGGCTCACTCAATCACAGATTGTAAAGGGGTGGGGTTCAGTGCACGCTGAGAGAATAAGAAGTGAGCTCAAGCTCAGCTTCTAATAACAATAATAAAACATCTCATAAAATAAACACCATGAGAGTAATTGATCCAATTAATGCAGAATGTGTTGGTTGGAATGAAAATTGTAATGTTTGGCTTTTTTGGCATTAGGTTTGATGCTTCTGCTGTAAGGGTTTAAAATATTGGAACCGCTAGTGGAGTGACAGACACACAGACAGGCTGAGGACTGTGGCAGACGGGTGGGTGGGAGGCGGGGCTTACATTGATGAGGAAGGTCTTGCTGTTGAGCAGGTTGGAGAACTGATTGAGGGCCTGAGCCACAGTTGCCCGCCGCCCCTCCGGGATGTCCAGTTTGCCCGTGATCATCACATCATTGGCGCCATCCTTGGAGGGCAGGAAGAAGACGCGATCGGTGTAAGTCTTGTAGTCCAGGAAGGGGATCCGAGCCTCGCTCAGGTCACTGGTGTGGTCCTCCATCTCGATCATCAAGTCTGAAAGGGCAGAGAGCTCAATGACCTTTGACCCCTTCCACCAGCTATACAATGCACTTCAGTGTTCGTGGTGCTATGTAAACAGTAAACTTTCACTATTTCTGCCAGGTATACACTAATGTGTGAGTGGTGTTGGATAATAAACACTGTTTCAACCTGCTATACAGTACATAATAGCTATTTAAATCCATGTCCTTAGGGCTACAACGTCTGCAGATATTTGCTTCAACCGCACACCACATTATCGGAATTCATGGATTAGCTTATCGCCTAGTTCCAGGAGATAAACAAATCAGTTAAATCACGCGCTGTAGTGTGTGGTCGGGGAAAATACATGCAGACACTGGTCGACATGATGTTGAATAGCCCTAGGGCACACTTTAGTGTAGTTCTGAGTGGTGACTGCCAAAGTAGCAGAGGCCAACAGCCACCCCCTGACTCCTGCGAGTGTTTTAAAGTGCTGAGGATGGCGGGAGGCTGACCTGTGAACTCCTTCTTGCAGCGGTCGCGCACGCTCTCCTCCAGGTTCTCCAGCTGGTGCTTGACTTTCTCGTACTCTCTCTCAGCCTGCTGGCTCTTCCTCCTGCATGGGACAAACACAAACAGACAGGCAATCAGTGACGCTGAAAACACACAGAGCTGGTAATACGTTAGAAAAGCTATGCTGGCACTTCCTTAGCAACAATGGTAACGGGACCATCTGGAAAAATCACTGGACCAGAAGCCATTTATATGAGATGTAAACTTTGAATTGTCAAATTAAAGAAAATAATTAAAATACCGAAAGTTTGTGCACTTGTCTTAGAATAATATGGTGATAAACAAATCCTTCAGTTAAGGAATTTCATGATCAGTGTAAAAGATACAAAACTCAACTACAACTGCAGGCCCCACCAGTCTGTATTCAATGTAGTACCCTCATGGGAGTTGTAGTTTGACATTAATTTATGAGTCTGATATTCAGATTGATCAAACCATTCCTTAATAAATTAGTTTGCTTGAAAAGAAAATTATGCAAAAGGACAATCCCCTAAGCATCCCTTAAATATTTTAATTGTTATTTTCTTGAACCTGATTAAGGAAATGCAGGCTCTAATTGAAAATAAATCTCTTCAGAACAGAGATGTAAGGAAAAGTTTTTTGACTTTAGATGCCACTTTCCCAGCATGTGGCAGGGCCTTGACAGGCAGGTGAATGATGGGTAATGAAGTCCTTTCACCTGTAGCAGTAGACGGAGATGGCAATGATCAGAAGCATGGGAATGACCACACAGGGGATGATGATGGGCAGGGGGACCTCGTACTTCCTCTCGTAATGCACTGAGCCCACCACCCACTCTCCATTTCCAAATTTGATCTGAAAGGTAAGAGAAAAGAGCCGTGTATATGCATTTGTCTGTGTTTGCGTGGTAAAACTGTTTCTATCTCCTTTTTACAATGTCTATGATCTTGGGAGCTGTGAATGCAAATTTCTTCATCTGAGGACAATTAATTAAATCAGAATCTGAAGAGGAGGGGGAAGACATTTAAAATTAAAAACATAACATTTAACTGAGTCACCACTCAGCAAGACGGATATAGATTATAACATGCAAGGCTTGCAATGTGCTTTTTATAGCACCTCAGCTGGCGTGTGGTGTGCATTCTGGCACAAAATGGCTCCCAGCCAATGCTATATATTGATGATATACCATGCCAGAGCTGCTTAGCCCTTCTGGCTGCCCAGGCAAGCTTCCCAATTTGTTATGAAGCAGTTTGAGATTGGGAAACAAATGCTACTTTTAAAGCACTTATAATTATTTTTATAAATGAGTACTGTATATTTTTTCCCTCCACAGTCCTTTGATTCTTCAAAAAGGGTCAGTCTCTCACCAGCAGTTCCAGGAGGTCAGAGCTTGTGTCTCTTCTCTGCCTCTTGGAACGGGCTTTGGGCTGCGTTGAGGGGGGGTCCAGGAACAGCCGGTCGTCCTGGAGAGTGGTGACCTGGCACTCCACATCACCCACAAACGCCTTCGCCTCCGGGGCGGTCATGGCCTTGGAAAACCCTTTGCCCTGAGGCAGGAGAGCAAAACCAGTGGGCAGTTACCATGGTTACGGTTACCAAAGCAGGGCAGCAGTGTAGCTTGATGATTAGGGAACTGAGTTCATAATGTATAGACTGCAGAATTGAATCCCAGGTGGGGGCACTGCCAGTGTACTCTCGAGCTAGGTAGGTAAACTATCTTCAGAAAATATCCAGCTGTGTATGAAAACAAATAAACTGTGCAAGTCCCTCTGGAAAAAGGTGTATCGTAAATGACTGAATGTACCGTAATACTGAAATGCACAGAACAGCCAAGATCACTGCTGAGCCTGAATGATGACTTTTATGTTTAATATGCTAATGCAACAACATAAATAACACAACTGAACAACAAAGATTTATCAACCAAGTAAATACTTTGTACAGAAAACTAGACTACAGGTGGAGGGTGAAGAATTATGTACACGGAGATATTATTCTGATCCATATATTTTTTCACAGAAGCACAGACGAAGCTGTTGTAGGGATGTGACGGTAACGATATGAGGGCTGAAAGCGTGAGATATTTACGGTTACAGAGATGATGCCGGACTCCGTGATGACCTTCTTGGTGAGCTCGTCGAATATGGGGTCTGAGTGGTAGTTAAAGGGCCTGAGCTCATTCCGGACATTGTCCAGGAAGATGTACGCCCTCAGGCAATGGATCTGTGAGCTCCCATTCACCGCTGGGGACAGGAACTGCAACACTGTGTCGTTCTTGCTGAAAGCATCCTGCAAGGGCTACCAGAGACAGGCCAAAAAAAATGAATCAGGGATCCTTACTCTCTCGTTTCTCTGCCTCATGTTTCGCGAAATGCCCTGCACTGTATCTGCACACACCCAATCACTCGTAAATTATATTTCAGCAGTGGTAATTGCAAACGATAATTGAAGGTCAGCCATCTCTCCTTTGTCCTCATGAGCGTAACAGGTGCTTGACGAGGGTCTGAAGGGTTGAAACACACTCAGAAGGCAGCTTCAATGGCTCAGCAGTTCAGCTCCTAACACACATGGAGCCATTTAGGTTGCATGTAAAGCGTCCGGTGTGCGTAGTGCTACCTCAAAAATGCATTTAATATTCGAACCCAGAGATTCTCACACAGTATAAAAACAGTATATAAATGTTATAAGACAGTTAGTGCTCATAAACCCAACATGTAGTTAATGAGGACCTGACTGGGTAAATGAGGGGACAACCAAGGCAAAGCAGCGGCTAACAGGGAGGTTTGGCCCATCCATTACTGAAGCATCCCAGCATGCAAAGGGTCATGTATGAAAGTGCAGGAGATGCCTGATTAACTGTAACTGGCTAGCATGGTTGCCAGAGAAGATCTATTTGTTTTTGAAAGGATGATCATTAGGGTGTCAGGTCAACTTGCTAAGGCTTTATGACCAACAGTATCTTAAGTAGAACCTTTTCATGGGATATTCTGGAATGATACATACGACAGTACGTTTCCACTTATGTCAACATCAAAATTGACTTCTATGGCAAAAGTCTGTCACAAATAGAATTGTTCAATGGAAAGAGGAGGACTTCATGGAAAATTTTGAGAAGATGCTGAGCATCTGGGAACACCATGCTGAACATCTCTGTGGACGCTTCTCTAAACCCATGGAGATTTCTCATTCATGCATGAGGACGCTGCCTCGCCCGCTGTGTGGAGCTGTTTTTACATGTTCACTGTGGTGGAAATTTACAACCTGCTCAAAACCACAAGTCCAAAGTGAACTACATGCTGCTAGTTATTAATTGGAAAATGATACCATAAATGAATGGACCAATCACTTGACAACATTACCTAATCAAGACAAACCAATCATTGTGTTCGCCCTCAGAGAACAAAAATAGGTTCAAAGAGATCAGTGACTGTCAGCTCGTTGTAGTGCCACCCATTATGAGGCCTAACCAAACCTCATCCTCCCGTCCCTGGTGCTAGACCTGAAAATTCACCAGGAAAGTTGTAAAAACCCCCAAGCAAGGGACGTGGTGAGCATACAAACCTCAATCTGATTGGGAAGGTTGGGACAGTCCTCTGTAGCCGAGTGCAGAACCCTCATGGACGCCTTCTGGATGAGGTCGAACCCAGTCCCAGTGACCACGATTACCCTCCCACCACTGTAACCAGATCAACATCACCATCAGCTCCAGCTTACCTCTCATGCCAGCTACACACTCATTACAAATGCACACAGATGCCACCTTTCCAAGCTGGGACCCAGAATATTCACTACAGAATGGCACACCGAGTGACTGGATTCAATCAACGTTGAATCAAAACTGAAGCTCCTCAGGCAACAAAATGCAAGTCTTAGTTTCATCTCCTCAGAACCATTGTTTAGCAAGTTAGCGAAAGCAGTCTCACCAAATTCTGAGTGTAAAGAAAAAAGAAGAGCTACACTTGTTTTAAAGTGACCTCCATTGACGCAGAACAGTTTGGAGGAGTGGACGGACACAAAGAGGACATTTGTCATGGACTCACCAAACAAAGCTGCTGTCAGGGAAATGGCGCTCCACTTTGGGATTCTCGTGGAACTGGAACGCTCTTGGAACCTCCATACCGGTATGCTTCCCATACTTCACCAAGACAGGCAGAGGATCTGAGGGGACCTTTACAGGCCTGTATTCCCCTACTTTACACGTAATCTCACTGCCAAACGTCTCCCTGCAGATAAAGACAGGCTTTATTTCTAACTGGTCCCTACAGAACACTGCACAAGACACTTCTCAAAAATATATAGAGTGGTGTCCTGGTAACATACCAACATTAAAAGAACTCGGTCTTGAAATCTGGCCACCTAAATCGTCTCATGTACATCTGATTGGCTACACAGCGCCTGGCAACAAATTCCCTGCCCATTTTGTTCTGGCCATCCCTGTGGCATAGGCTACGGTGTCATACTTACACAAGGCAGACCACCCCTCCCACAGAGATGTTGAGGTCCTCTTTGGTGGCAGTGTCCAGGTTGGTCCCTGATATAGTGATCACTGTCCCCCCTGCTTTAGGACCTTTGTCAGGCTGAACCTTTTCAGGTTTGGGGTCCTGGATGGTTCAGACAGACAACAACACATGTTCCCAAATAATTTCACAGCAGCTCCAACCAGCACAACCACTGAGTCTGTTTGCTATTGTTGTTTCAACAAGCAGTTACTACTTTATATCTATCAATGCTTTTTCTGCCTCAGAAAAAAACAGCTACAGGAAACTTTAAAAGGTGTGAGAAGTTCTTGGTTTACTTTTGACAGGGCTACAACTGTTTGTTAACAAGTGACCACTAAATCATTGGTTTAATGCTTCAGTAGCATTCTCTGTTAAACCATATCAAAGGATACATCAGTTACACATTAAGTAGACTGAATATAGTTCCTGAGAGAAAATCCGACTACATATAATCTTGACAAAGGCGGGGCATGACTGGGTTATTAAGTAAAAGTATAAAAGGGAGCAAACTTTTCTGTTTCAGATACTGCTTGAACAGGAGATTCTTTACCCTGTATGTGAAGCTGACTATGGATGTTCCCTCCTTGGCCCCCGCAACTTCCACCACCACCACTCCTGAGTGAGGTTTGGCAGGGTCGACAGGGCCTGCCTCACACACCACACTATGGCAGAGAGAACAATATCAGGTAAAAGGCAGGTCAACATGAACAAGCTGGGTTCTGAAGTGGTCCTCGTACTCCAGCGTATTGTGAGCTAGTGATGGGTGAACAAGGCATCATGACACCAAAAATGGGTGGAGCTACTACTGGCAATCAATCACTGACTTACTTTGATCAATTAAAAGGTTGTAACCCTCACAACTCAATCGCTGGATTGTACCAGCATGTTTTGCTGATTCAACTTCTGCCCATTTATCATGTCATTTTTATTTGATTTAACCTTTATTTAACCAGGTTAGTCTCTTCAGATTTAAAATCTCTTTTGCAAGAGAGACCTGGCCAAGACAGCAGCTGAAATACCCATTAAAATGACTAACATAAAACATATAACTGACAAATAGAAATGTTTAGAAAAAAAATCTCTATGCATTGAAACTTAGGAGTTTTAAAGGAAAGACCCAAATAAGTCATACAACAATCAAAAGGCACTATGACAGTCCCAAATTTGGATACTTTCCAGATCTTTAACCATATCCTTAAAGATCTGGAATGTATCAAAACTGGGGACTGTCATTGTCATGATTCCTTGTTTCTCACATCAAAATACCAAAATGTCAGAGCCATTGATCCGCTGGACAAATCTATCATAACACCATTTCCTTTTTTGCCATTCAGAGGACTTTTGACAAAAGTACTTGTCCTTCAAATTTTGCCAAATTTTATTTAACTCAGAATAACATTTTTTAAAAATATGGTTTTAAAGCAAAAATGCAGAGTGAGTAAACCCTCTGAATTCAATGCTAAAAAAATGGACTAAAAATGGCGGAGGGCGTCAGTGTGATCAGTACTAGTGATGACCCAGCATAAATTTTTCTCTTTACCCTACTCTGCGTTCACAAGGGTTTACAGTGGAGTCACTGTACCTAATGTATGTTCAAGAAGGTTTATGTTTGTGACATGTCCCAGCTAAATCAGCTAAATCTGAAACTGAACATTATATTGTGTTTGCCAATGGCAGTTATATAATCAAGATGGATGTGGCAATGAGGACAGCAGCTTTGACTAAGGGTTAATTCACAGATTGTTTTTGTAAGTTAAGACAGAACATTAAGAATTCAAATGAATTACTACAGCCAACTAATAAAGAAATTAATTAGTGTCTTGCCCTGAGGTAACCATATTAGCTTGCTGAGCACTGCTACTTTAGTTTTGTGAAGACTGTTAACCAACATTAGAGAACATTGCTAACTAATGTTAGCGAACATTCTCAAACACGGTCTAATGTTCTTCTTGAATGCATGCTTTTCACTGTAAGGGTGACAGCACTCACAGTGGAGTCCACTCTCTACTGTACCTGGTGGACACTGAGTATCTGTCCAGTTGATGAACGCAGGGAACCCCAGCCACAGTGATGTTAGTAATATCTTGCTTCCTGATGCCAAGATTGGACCCTTTGATTGTCACCAAAATGCCACCTCTCAGAGGCCCATATCTGGGACTCACCTGGAACAGTGTCATAAGTGCAGATTCAGATTAGCCCATTGAACAAGCTACAGCACATTAGCAACTGGACCCTAGAAAAACTGCTCAGTTAGCGTAAGGAATGGCCCTGATGTTACAATTGGCACTGAGCACCACAGAGTCTGAAAAACGAGGACAGGGCATCTTTTTTGTACAGGTTGTGTTTAGCATTTTGTCTTTTTTGCTCCTGATTTGGTTCAATTATTTTGGTATATCTGACCTGACACTGTTTTAGTTTCACGATGTAGCAGAAACTGTATGTATTAGCAAGGTGTGGAAGCTGGGCTGAGGGCACTGTGCCCAGGGGTGCAAAATGAATAACAACACATGGAAAACTTCTATATAAGAAATAATTCCAATTAAACACTGTACCTGTTGCCATGCATTAAATAGAGGTTATTTTGACTTACGTAAAGTAAATATTCATTTCATCGTTAACATATGTCAGGCAACATTTTAATCAACAGTGCACTTGCTCATTAAGTGGCTGAAAAAGTATGGGAGTCACAGCAGTACTCCAGCTCCAGTCATTAAAAAATGGTGAAAATCATGAACACGAATATAATGTAACACAAAACGTATGTGAAAAATACTTATTTATGTCAATGATTTTGTTATTATGTCCCACTTTGAATATTTTGTGCATGTTTTGTTTTGACAGAACTGCTTTCATTTTCCTGCCAAAAGCACATATTTGGATACAGAATTGAGAGAAACAGAAAGAGAGAAAGAAGAGAGAGGGAAGACATACATCGCTGATGGTTGGGGGGGGGCACGCCTGTGCTTCCTCTGCGTAGCACAGCTTACGGTAGACACAGGACCGGGTTCTGTCACACCACACGCACTGGTACTTCGGGTCTGCATTTTTGCACAGACTGCAGTCCTCCCGGCCCAGAGAGCAATTATACAGGGTCACTGACGGGATGGGGGGAGGGGGTGGGTCAGCACATTCAGTGGACAAGAAGTAGACGTGTTAGCACGCAACTGACAGGAAGTTCTACCCACCTGCCTTTCAGGAACAAAGTTACAACTGACAACTGTTCACTTTTGGACCAAAACCACTTGTTACTTCCTATTTCACAGGCTGTCTTTTTCCAGTCTTCCTATGCTGTGACTAAGGGTATGATTAGCCTGTATGAGCTGATTTAGTCTTGCTTCATGAGCCTTAAAAATTACTATCTCCATTATGTCATGATGCCACCCAACTTCTGGGATGTTCTTTGCTAATAACCTAGCAGTCAGTCTTTACTTCTGACTAACAGTAATATCATGTAGGGGGGACTACAATTTTAAGAAAGTATTCATAATGGTTTTTCCTCTAATAAATGTAGAAATGGGAAACATTTATTGGTTAACTAAATCCACTCTCTGACATCTTAGGGCACCAATATGCTTAAAGGTAGATTATGTAAAATAAATAAATTAATTAATATAAAAAAAAAAAAAAATCCATGAGTGTTTTTCAGATTTTTTTTTCCAGACAGAGGCCAAGCGTTTGGAGTAAAGACCAGTCGACCTACCGTTCAATGTGCTGTCAATTTTCTTATCTGTATCCTTGTCCTTCACATAGAAGAACACGTCCACTGTCTGGTCTTTGTCATAGGCAAACTAGGAAGACAAGCAGAAAGAGAGAAATCAAACCCAGCCTGCAACAGACAAACCGGAGAGCTAAAAGAGCGGGTGATGTTCCGTGGACTTTAAATATATGCTTTGGCTCCAACCGCAGAGCCCAACGTGCCGTGTTCCTGATTAAACACAATTAGTTTTTGACTGTGGACGGCATGCTGCTTCTCAGAAAAATGTGTGCCCCGTTTGCCCTGAATACCATTTGGCAGACACATTCAAACACAGTATGAAAACAAATCAATGCATAAAACAAGAGTCTAGCTGTGGGCTGGCTCAGGTCTCGCGCATGCAATGGATTTCTGCAGTCTCAGTGTAGTTACTGTCAGAGTTTGGAGAACAAAACCTAAAGCAACTGCTCTGCCCTTGAAAAGTGGAGGGCAGTATCAAACCATCTAGATGGACTGTCTAGACCTGTCAGTAGGGAAGATAAAAGTGGACAGACCAACATTCAAAAAGTGGTCTGCAATCACCTGGGCCATAATTATGATGTGTCTCAGATTAAGAGTGCTGACCTAGGATCAGTGTTTCCTTCTATTTGAATTGAATGGAGGAAACGTGACCCAATATAAGCTGTGTTTTTCTTCATCAATATGGGTCTGGCTGAGGGTAGGCTCCCAGTGAGAGAGATGTGAGAGGAAGGACAGGGAGGGAGGGACCCTACGAAGGGTGACAGCCCTGAGCTCCAAGAGTGCTGCAGCTTAGAACCCTCACACTGGTACCGTGACCACAGGTCAGCTTGGAATCTCTCAAGACTTCACCAGCCAATCAGAAAGAACATCAAGATTCTGCAGGCCAACCAGAGGAGGCTCACTGCCACCAGCCTGCCCACTCCTGATCGATCCACCAACCCCTTTAACCTGAGGCTCTTAGTGAGTGTGAGTTCAGAGATCAATCTTGCCACAGATACAGGGGATGCCAGTGACACTGACCTCATACCCATCAAATCTGAACTGGGAGCCGCCCTCTGATACGACAGGCTCCTCTGTGTGTTTCATCAGCTCTGTGCCTATCTTCAGCTCTTTATCCTACACAGGGAGAGCAAAAAAGAACAGATTATTCATTTGATATAGAACTCAAGAGCACACGCAAGAGTGGAAAACACCTTTCATCTTATTTCAGGTTCCTCTGCTAAAATGTTTAAAGAAACAATCCCTCATGAAAATTCAGTATTTAGCAGTACAAGAGCCAAGCAAATAAACTAATAAAAACATATATGCAAATCATATTCTCACCTTGTAACCATCCAGATTTTTTCCTTTGAACCGGATGGGGGTTTTGTAACCCACAGGAATAAGGCTAGGAACCTGGTCCTCAAACAGTGGACAGCTTGCTCCCTGAGAGGAAGATGGCTCTTTGAAAATTTTTTTTTTTTTTTTTTTTAAGTGGCACGTATGTATGAAAAAGGCTTAGACCTGAAAAACACGGCTTCCACATGTCTTACCTGCTGGGGCTTGACAATGTGAGCGCCATCTATGGATCTGTCACTGTCACTGCAGGTGTGATTGTGAGTGTTCCACTGGCAGCCCCAGTTACTGCTTACACAAGACATACACCTGAGGACCAAAATAGGCAATGAGGAGAGGAACTCTGGGTCTTTACTGCACAGAAAAAAATTACAACAGCAGACTGAAAAGGGGCTTTTTTTGGGAATGCTTATACATTTTGAGAATGAAATATGTCTTTTCTGCCTCTGATGAACATTACCCATTCATCAGATCTTTGCACTAACGCAAAAGTGTATAAGAACCAGGGGAAAAAATGAGATCGCCTTTCTTCTTGATTAATGAACAGGAAAGTCAAGCAATTTCCTTTGCCTGGTTAAAAAAATGTGGTGGTGTATAGCAACACATATTCAATTACATGAGCTGTAGTTATGAATCATGTTTTTTTTTGTTTTGACCACATTCCCCAGTTTGGATATTGGTATTGGTTTCGGCTGCAGTGCCTGATGGGATAGCTACACTCACGGGGTGTTCTCGGCCTTCCTCATGGCTGCTCTGCAATTGTAGAAATTGTATGTGCCGGCTGCCACCTCCACTTTACCATCCACAAAGATCCTCACTGGCACCTCCACGTAATCTGCCCGCACAGAGAGACAGACAGTTACCGCACACTAGAGCAGAATGACTTTGGTGTTAACTACGTCCTTAGGATCATTCTCAGAAAAACTAGTAGTTCATGTGCACTTTAAGATTTATTTCAAAACTTTGGTCTCTGTATAAAAAAAAAAAAAAAAATCAAGAAAATAAACATCTTTCCTTAACTTTGCCTTCTAAATAAATACAAGTGGTCATTTGCTTGTAATTGCATGTAACGTGAAGTCAATAAGCAAAGTTTGACTTAATCCAGGCTAAAGCCTACTTGACCTTTGAACCCTGAGTGAGTTCGGTGGGATTCACCTACTTGACACTTGCTAAATAAAACATACGGTAAGACAACATTAAAGGCAATTCAAACCCAACCATATATACATATAAAACTCATTTCACTAGTTATAAAAAGAATTCCATAACATATTAAAAAAATGTAAAACATAACAGAAAACAAATGTAATTACAGGTTAGAGATATTTGGCAAATTTAGGGATGCAGATCTAACAAGTGCAAATCTACCGAGTGGTCATAACTCAGATGGCACCACGGTAACACTGCTGTGGAGACCCACTGTTCTGCTTCTGAGATCTGAGAGGTTTGCCCAGGGGGATGGCTGCAGGATTATGAGGTCATTCACCTTGTTTATCAGGAGTGGGCGGGATCTGGGCCGGCTCAGGCAGAGCGCAGGTGATCATCGACCGTTCCATGACCGCGTTACTCTCTTGAAAAAGAGCCAAACTTGCACTGCAGCCTGCTTTCCTCGATGACCGGAAGGGAGGGCACGCTAATCTCCACCTGTATACAAAAAAAAAGGGGTAAAAAAATCCAGCCAGTTCGACCCCTGCTTTTTAAGCCCTTCAATCAGCGAGTGACTAGAAATAACATTCTCAGAGTAGCATGGGGGAATTGGGGTCAACTCAAAATTGATGCAATTAATATTCAGGACTGACATGTCAACTCAGCAATCGGAACCGGAGCTAAGAGTGCGCACTTGATTAATTAGAACTGACCAGAGTGAATTGATGGGTGCTGAAAGCACATGGAGCTCAAGCTGTATAGAGACTAACTCAAGGTTAAAGAAATGCGAAGTCGAGGGGTGCTTCAGAACCTCAGTGACAGTGTTTAGGTGTGCAGCGATACAGGGCTGCTACCTGCCCTACCTGTTGGGTCTTCCTGCTGCTCATGTTCGGCGGTACGAAGGACTTGATTTCCACACACTGCTGATCTGGACTCCACAGCCAGCCGTTCGTCACATTTGCCCCCTTGCAGTCAGCCATTGTGCTGCACCTGTGAGGGGTAAGATTCCCAATCAGCCAATGCTTCTGACAGAATACCCATGAGCTACGCCTCTTAACCAGCAGCACTTACTTGCCCTCCAGCACACACCAGCCACAGTACGGATCATTCTGCTTCATACAGGCCTCACAGGTGGTCTTCAGGTGGCACTCTTGTACTGGCAACTTGGTGATCTGCCACACAGACCAATAACATATTGAATCAAATTTTCTTGAGACGTTAAACATGCTTCATTAAACCGAAGGCCTGACTCACAGTGAATGTTAAAAATCCCATGGCACTTTTCAATAAAAGTGATAGGAATAGTAAGGGTGACACTCCTGGTGTTCAGGTCAAATTTGCACAAAAAACTTCTCAACGCACGGCCACCTAATTATGTCCTATCATGTGACTGGCTCACAATCCCTGCCTACACTGATTGTTGCAGAAAAAGAGAACTGCATTCTCCGTTGATCATTCCAGTAAATAAGGATGAATAAATAACAAAAATACACTCCCTGTGATATGTCAAAGCTCAAAAGCTAGCAACAATGATATTTCGATGTGCTTGTCTTAAAATTATAACAGTAAAAGTTCTTGGTTGATGGGCCAAAAGTACATATAATGAAAGAATTCAAACCTGCAATCACACAGTCGTCGTATAGCCTTGATTTATTATAATGAAAAAGAATAAAACTGCAGACAGAAGTAGAGTTCACTCATTTGTGACTGCAGCATTTTTTTAGTTTTCATTATAATAAATCAAGACTATAAGATGACTGTATGAGCATGAACTGAAATTCTTGCATTAAAAGCTTAAAAGCCAAATTGATTCCCCTGAATGAATCGCTTCTCCGATATGCATAATCATCATCATCATCATCATCATCATCATCTTCACCACCGTCATCATCATACTGCTCCACACAAGATACACCTACCCAAATTATATACAGAACAATTTGGGAAGTTTTTTCGAAAGACCTTACTGCTTTTGCAAGCATACATTCAGCTATTCTCTTTCAGAGTGGGGAGAAAATGGTCACACTATATTTAGCTGAATGGCTCTTTTGTTTTCATGTAATGGGTTTGAGCTCGTTTGTTTTACAATGACTGAGCTATAAAACCAATTTAGCCCAAATACCTTTTGCGCTGTGGTGATATAAAGATAGTTTTGACTTGTGTCAAAGAAGAGGTTTTTGTTCACGCTGCTTCCAGTGCTTTCTCCAAGTACCGACCCATAGGCAACAGAAGTGCTGGATAAGTGCACCTAGAGACACAAAAACAAAGGGAGGCAGAGAAAGAGAGAGATGCAGTTGTCAGATCTAAGCTTTGCACCTTAAAAATGGCCAGATACTTACTGAAAAATAATTAACTTTTAATCATTAACTTTCTAAACTTCACTAAAACCCTTGGCTTATCTCATTTTCATTTCCGCATTTCTAGATTTAACCCTCTTCCCCTTGTACACTTCTGCTCTGCTATGCCCTTTTCCTGTGGTCTACCCTCTGTTGTCCACCTCCCGTGTTATACCCGACTCCTCTTGCCCTGTACTCTCTCCTGTTCTAAACCCATTGTCTCTCCTGTATACCTCTACCCTTCTATACCTATTCTTACACTATACTCCCTCATATCATCCTGAACATCACTCCTGTGCTATACCCTCTCATCTCTCTTGTGTTAACATTTCTCTACTATATACACCCTTATGCTATACCCACTTGTACCATTGTATACACCCCAAAGTGTGATTCACACTCATTCCCACTTGTATCACCCAACACATGTCATGTTCTATATACACCCTTGTGGTGCATCAGCTCATATAACCCTTTATATCTATATATACTTCAGTGCTGTCCTCTCACCCGATACACCTCTCCTTTGCTGGTGCCCAGGAAGGCCACGGTGTGATCGTTCTCCACAGCGACGGCCACAGCGGTCAGCAGGCCCTTCTTCTCGTGCACGGCGGGAGCCTTCAGGGCAAACTCCGGCGTGCTGGCCAGGGGAGAGGTCAGGAAGTCCGCACCACATGGGTTCTTCGCGGCCAGTTCAGGCTGAGAAGCACGAGTAAGAGAAAAGGTTTGTGCTAACTTCCCCGGTAATCCTGGAGCTCATGAGAGATCTCCAGAAACTAGCCTCCGGGAACAGCAGTGGCAGCTTAGACATTGGTCACGTTCTCACAGGAGTTTGCAGAAGTGTGATGAAATATGCCTCTCTTCTTTACTCACCCCCGATAATATACTGAGTCTTCATAGCTTATGTTTGAATTGCTGGCATGAATAACTGCCTTTGTCTAGAAATTATTCTGAAGGGTGCTATTTTCACCAGGCTTATAGGAGAGCTGTACAAGCCTGGCAGAAGAGGATGCTTCCTCAATACCCTCACTCACATAATGCTTACATTTTATTATGGGCCACTTCCTCAAAAACCTTGTGCAGAGTATCCTGCCTTGGACTTGTAGCGTGGCCTTAAAGTTGTCGATGGCAACAGAACATAGACTATAAACTAGATCATTAAAGTAAATATTGATCAATACCATCCTGTTTCTGTGGTCAGCAGAGGTACTTAATTGTGCCACCCATTTGAGTTCAGGCTTTATGCTTTTTCATGCAGGTATACAGTGAAATGCACAGATCAGCTTTATCAGATTTATCACTTACAGAAGGGAGCTAGTGGGGTATTAGCTAGTGGTAATTGGCTATTGGCATTAGCAAGCAAAATTACAGGTAAATTATGGCAAAACATCCCTGTTTAACAGGATTCCATGGGGAGATTTATCGGACAGACTGTTTCAAACATCACAAACTGTTCAAGGTGACATTGAGCCAGGCATGAGACTAGAATCCTTACACAGGTTCAGTAACAGTACTACAAAAAATAGCCCTCTATAGCAATTTTCAAGTAGTGTGCCTGAGAGAGAAGTAAAAACAAAAAAACTAAACAGGAAAAATGACAAAATAGTCAAGACAAACAGAATAACGAGTACACATGCAATCTCAAGTGATTCTGAAAATGTATGTTTACAAAAATGAAGGTCCTGACATGGACAGATCAGCCTAACAGTTCCTGATTAGGCAATACAGGTTTGGGACCTGAACAGTGCATTCTGTGGCACCATCAGTCTTTAAACATGTCTGGACATGGGAAATGTGAGAGAGAAAGATGACACTCATCAGTGTGAAGACAAAGAGGAAGTACATCTGGGACGTAACATATACCAAAATAGACAGTGAAGCAGCCTTCACATCCAACTGATTACAAATTTCCAGTTGTTTTTTTGCATGTATTTTTGCACAATGGGTGTAGCTGAAAAACAGTCTTAAAACAAATGAGAAAGGCTCTTCCTGGCAGACAGATAGACAAACGGCCACATCACTGCGTAGCAAAAGGATGAAAAGGCTAATTAATGGACCGTCAGAAAATGTTAGACAATGTAAACGTAGTCCATTTAAAGGCGACGTCTGCAGTTTTCTGGTCCTTGAACAGCCTTGGCTTAAGGACACTTACACTGCAGAAAAAAACCCCACACATGTATCAGCACAAAAAAGAGCATCAAAGACAGATACTGCCCAAAAATTTAGGGTAGTGAAAGGTCTGTGGGCTCATGGGTGGATCACCAAGTCTAATCAGCAAAACAGTAGGAGTGGGGAGAAAACAGTGAAGTGATTATGACATCACTGTGATGAAAGATTATATATAATGGTCAAAATGTACCATTTCTGTAGATCAAATTTAAAGTAAAAACCTTATTTTACTATATTTATCAGCAAACACTGGGGTATCAAATTTCAGTGCTGCAATATTATCATTTATTGGCCTATTAACGGTGATCATATTGTATAGTTAGGTCCCAGGCAATTCTCACTGCCAACAAAACAGATCCAGCAGTGTAATTAAAATATGAAAGTGAGAAGAACTGAGAGTCATAGTCCATATTAAAGTTATCGAACTACCTGATAAAATCCAAAACTCTGCTTAAAAAATGTACTTGAAAGATGTTCGATTCTAAAGCGCAGATATTATGACTGTTAAAAAAAAAAAAAAAAAACCCAAGATGTAGCATTCGTGACTGACAGAGCAAAAATACAAGGTTAACAAATCAGGAGTAGCTCAGACTTTTCCAACGCTAGCCAGAAACTGTCAGGTGGAACTGTCTGACTAATAGCCTGGGCTAGGCAGTGAGTGACTTTTGGTTAGAAGCCGTTAGCGTGAATCATCTAGATGCATTTGCTGCAGACAGCCTAAGTCTCCCCAAAGTTCCATAAGTCACCTGAATTTCAAGTCTTGTCTTCTGTACCCCCACAAATCACATAACTGGTTTCAGAAATGGTCCTCTCTCATGTAACACCTCTGTTAAATCAGAATCTAAAAAAAAGATTTGTCGGCACACTCACCTGCCCCCCCCCCCCTCCCCACCCACCACCACCAACCCCTCCAGTAATTCTCCCCCTGGCTCAGACAAAAGCCGCTAGCAGAATGCAACAGCTGACCTACAGCAAGGCCCATCCAGGATTCAGCATAAAGGAGCCAGGAATGGACAAGCCTAGCTCCCCCACTGTTAGCCTAAACTGCCATCCTATTTCATTGGTTAAGACATGAAATCACCTTTGTATTAATGTGTCGCCCAAAACAGATTTTGTAGTGAACGGACTGTTTCACTTACTTGAGTTGTAGAACAGAAACCCGTTACACTAATATATGGTGGGTAGACGGCCATCTGGGAATTGATTTTCCCTTGAGTTCCATAGCAGGCACCGATGAGGTCTTCCAGCGCCTTGTTGATGGCTTTCAGTGGGTACATGCAGAGGGCTGAGCTGACACTGTCCTCATCGTCGCTGAACACCGCAAACAGGACTTTGTCCCAAGGCTCCACCTTGCCATATTTGCCTGATCTGGTCAAATGCTGAGCCAGCTTCTTACCTGGCGATGCCAGGTAGGCAGTCTGGACCTTGTTGTAGGTGTTTTCGGGGCCACAGTTGAGCTGGAGCTCAGTGTAGGAGTAGTAATGGATGTCCTTATCGCATAGCCGTGAGATGAAGGTGAAGTTCTTGTTGTCCGTCGAGCCCATCGTCCGCGAGAAGACGAAGTAGACAAAGGAGTCCTCCTTGAAGGCCAGGCGGAAGTTGTGCAGGTACTTCAGCACGAAAGGGTTGGCCTGAACTGAGGAGGCCTCCGCTATGTTCTCAAACACCACCCATTCCTTGTAGTCCTGCAGGATTCGGGTGCTGATCAGTTTGGCACTGTCCTGGCTGCCATAACCCTTAGCCACCAGGAAGACGGGGGTGTCGTCATCCTTTTCGGGGAAGGTGGACATTACGCCGACCACCGATACGGACTCCTCGATGCTGGCCACGTAGGTCTTCTCGCCCTTGCCGTCACTGTAGTAGACCTGGTTCTCGATGTTGCTGAGGTTGACGAGGGAGCAGAGCCCCTTGAAGAGAGTACCGCACACCACCAGCGAACCGTTAGTCTTGTGGACCAGCAGCAGCTTGTTGATGCTGTCCGTCTGCTTGGCGTCCTGACAGGTCGGGGGGATGGGGGGCGTGCAGTGGCGGCTATCGAGCTTGGGGCCCGTCATGGCCTTGTGCTGGAACAGCAGGGCAGAGTCTAGCTGGTAGATAGCGTTGACGGCGCCCAGGTAGATGCGGCCAGTGCGGGGGTCCTGTACCACGTTGTTTATGGGGGTGGCCGTTTCGTACTTTGGTGGGGAGTCCTCGCAGCGTCCAGCGCAGGCACACAGCAGAAGCAGGAGCAGGGTGGCCTGAATCCACCTCGCCATCTCTGCACGACACAGGGACAGAAAGAGAATGGAAAATTATACATTTGAAATTGAAATTGGGAGAGAGCCTGAGAGAGAGAGACAGAGAGAGGAGGGAGAAGGAGAGAGAGAGGGAGGGACAGAGAAGGGAGACAAAGAGAGAAGAAGAAAGGTAGAGGAAGAGAAAGGGAGAGAGGGAGAGAAAGAAAAGAGGAAAAAGAGAATGTGAAAGAGATCAGTGATGCACTCTCCACTCAGGGAAAACCAGCAGGTCCTGTTTCTGCAGGCCACACAATTTCACACATCTTAAGATTTTTTTCCAAAGCGCCGATGTCAATGAATATATTTCACAGCGACATAAATGCAGTGTCACTACGTATCTTTGTTTTCAAAACTTGCTGATCAAGTGACTTGAACTGAAATCCCACACACAGTCACACAGTCTCACAAATAACCAAAATATACCACAGGTCCTTATGATCTGCAAATGACAATGCCACCCCCTTGCAAAAACATGGACTTTATTTGTGAATGCATGAGCAAAAGGCAACACACACGCACTCACTCACTCACACTCGCACACACACTCGCACGCACACACACGCACACGCACACACACAAACACTCACGCACACACTCACACACACACACACACACACACACACACACACACACACACACACACACACAAACACACACAAACACACACACACACACACACACACACACACACACACACACACACAGCAGGTGGCAGCGCCATCCTGCCCTCTCCATCATAGAGACCAGACGAGAGCATCTCCAGAGCTGCAGGAGTGTGTGTCCGCTGGCCTGTAAAGCCCACAGACCCCTTCTTTAAACAGACAGAGACTGTCTGTGAATCACCACTTTATTACATTAGCCTCCCTTCCCTTCCCCTCTGGAGCAGTAAGGGGGGGACAGAGGGAGAGGGACTGATTGCAAATTTGCCCTTTGGGCCTGCTTAGTTTCAGTTTGAGTTCTGATTTGCACACAAGTGCCCTTATATTCCTTGCCTTTTACACGAACCTCATTTAATTTACAATCTATTTCCCTGGGTAAATGCGTTCAGCCCTTTTTAATTCACCCTTAAACAATTCTATTAATACTGAAGTGTGGAAAAACGGCAGAGCCCAGTGCGAGCGTGCTGACTGAGAGGGAATAATGGCCGTTGTTCTTTACGCTTCTTATCACCGCTTAAGCGGAGAAAGTGGAGCAGGTCCCACCTCCCCCTCTCTCCTGGCTCTGGAGATCCTTGAGACAGGACCACACATGGATCCCACCGCTCCTTTCTGCACAAAGCAGCTAGCTAGCCAGCTGAAATCATGATGCTACCGATTTAGCCTTATCCACCCTTATTGCTGGCTAACGATACAAGAGACTTCGGTGGCATTTGAACTGTTGAGCCACAGCCATGTTAGGGCGATGTCACAAGTTCTCTCAAACTATTTCAGCTACCAACGAAATTTTGGAACTTGCCCCAGGCAAAGTACAAGCCGCTTTTTGGAACTTTATATTCAAGTCTTTTTTTAATTGCACAGAAGAGGAGAGTCCAATGTATGCTGAGCATGGAGGGATAAGAGTCCTTGTTCTTAGCTCTTCTTATCATCACTTAAGCAGTGAAATTGGATCACGTCCCTGCTTTCCTTCTGACTGAAGATCCTCAAGACTGGACCACACACAGGTCCCACAGCACCTGTTTGCCAGTCTTCTCAAAGCCTGTTCCTCTAATTCACTCATTTCTCTCATACCCCCACCCCCACCCCCACCCAGAAAGCAGAGGGGGATACAGGCACGTCATTAAAAGTCCTCTCTCTCTCGGCTGCTGGGTTTCAGGTCACAGTGTTAAGAGACATCATTTTCAAAGGACTTCCTTCCTCAGATGACTTCATCCCTTCTCTTTTTTATTCTGTTAAACGTGCTAAAGGATAAATCACGCTGAAGCCGAGAGGCGGCGGATGAGCTTTGGAGTGGCGGCGTAGCGGCGTGCTAACGCGCAGGTGACACCGAGGGCCCCGGACCCTCTCTGCCCCCTCCTCATTACGCATCAAGGAGCCGGCCCTGTCGTCGGGCCCTGAACGCTCCTCTGAATAAATAAAAGCCTCTTAATTTAGCCTCCATGTTTCCAGCCCGGAGCTAATGAAGCCCCTAATGGCTGGGAATAAATAATAATGAGGGGAGCCCAGACCTTAACGAAGCAGGCACATCTGGTAAGGCACAGTAAAACATTCCAATTGTCAAAATGTTGTTGTCGCGCAGAAGGAAAAAAGGGGTTACATTAAGGATAAAAGCTGCGGCTCTCTCCTCATTATCGGCTGCTTATTACATCCCTCTTTATAACGTTTAAATGAAGCTGATTTGAGTTTTTTTTTTTTAATTTCTTTGGCTTATTGTGACAGAGCTGTTCACAGGCGGCTGCCCAAAACTTTTTCTGGAGCATTCCTGTGCATGTTTGGATATGGGAGAAACAAGTTTGCTGATTACGCATCTCTGGTTTCCAGCTTGAGTAGGCTTGATTCTCTACAACTCTCCCATGAAGCTGGGGCCTGTTTGTACAGGTACGGTCCAGGAACAGCTCAGTGGCCAAGGGTGTAAAGAGAAACGGAAAGGATATCAAAAGTTCAAAACATGCATATGCAAGATTCCTCTGGCAGAGCTTCAGTAATGCAGGTGGACTGTGGACTCTTCCCACCCTTTCCTGGGGTGCGTGCTCTCTTAAGCCAATCAATGACTGAAATGTATCACTAAAAATGCTGAAATCCACCAAAAACACACCAGGACCACAGTCTAGCACCACTTCTTACTTAGTCTAAGAGTGAATCAAGGGTTAAATCTCAATGGTTGCCCTGGTTATAATGTCTCGCCGCTTGACTGTTCTGCTTGGTCGCGATAAAGAAAACACAAAAAAAAATTAGAAAGGCTGCGTGAGAAACAGAGGCAGAAACAAACGCCTCCTTCAGGTGCGAGTGAACTATGAAGGGTTCCCTCTGAATTAGAATAAAAAGATGGAAAAAAAACCCTCATTGTTGAGATGAATAGTATGGCACAGGCCCAGTACAAGCCAGGGAAAAATTGTTTTAAAACTGCTTAGGAAGCTTGTGTGACGACGGCAATCCAATTTCCATATGAACAATTACCCCACAGACGGGCCTGACACTTCATTTATTTCAATTTGACTGACTCTGCGACCGGCTGGCCAAAACCAGCCCTGGGATTGCATGAGAGCTGTTCAGTACACAGACACCCCAACAGGACTGTGGGTATACAGAGGGACTCTGATGGCCAACTGGCCCAAGTTCACACACAAACACACACAAACACACACGCACGCACGCACGCAAGCACACACGCACACACACACACACACAGAGAGAAAACCATACTCATTTACACACATGCCCACGAGCGCACACACACACACTCATGTGTACACACACACACACACACACACACACACACACACACACACACACACACACACACACACACACACACACACACACACACACATATCCAAGGTTGTACTGACACTAATGCACGAATGACAGAGTGTCTACTCCTGACATCAGTCCTTGCAAAGCAGAGGTCGAAGGTCAGTGCTTTCCCTCCTGATTCCCACTTTGCCCTCTCTAAAGACTGGGCACATTAGCTCCTCTGGAGGGGTCACTTTCTCCATTCATCACAGCGCCGCTGGTCCCCTCAGCCTGCCACCTGCCCACCGCACACAATGATGTAAAACAAAGAGGGCTTGGCTGGTCACTGTTAAGTCTGGTCACACGGGAAACCTGCCTGTCTAACTGCATTCATACAAGGTCTATACTAAATGTTAAAAATCACACTTACTGCAGTCATCAGTGATGTGCTGTAGTTTTCAGGTGGCAGTCTTAATACAAAATTCCCGAACTACCAGCCAAAGCCTCTTTCAGATGGGCTATTAATGATTACTTAACTCATGACAGGAAATTCAAAAAACATCACTGTACAACATTTCAACTGATTAAGGCAGTATGTCAAGGAGTTTGAATCTTTAGCCTCATCTAAACCAAAAAAAAAAACACTGAGCGCTCCATCTTTCACGAATGCAGTTACTGAGTCTTTTGATCATCGTGCCTCCGGATTTAGCCCAAAAGGCAGGGAATGAGCGCACAGTCATTACTGTTTCTACCACCGCACACACCTGAGCCCTCGCAGCCAGCAGGGAGAAGGGGACGTCGCGTCTGCAACGCGCGTGACTCAGCGCATGCCGAATTTCCAGCGGCGGTCCACTTTGAGGAAATCTCCTCTGCCAATTTCTGTTCCCGTTTCCTCGGCCCTCAACGTGTGCCCCAATTATGGCTTCATTGACAAACGGCGCCTCGCTTCTGCGCAATTAACAATTCATGAACAGACAGGAGAGGAAATCTATTACACACCTTATTGGTTGTAATGATTTAACTTTGGAGGTATTAGTGCCAATGAGCTGTGAAGTTATTTGCGAAATAGTTTCACGCGACTGAAGTGGCCGTTTCAAGGTGACTACCGAGCCTTCTGTGACTCAGTCATGATCTAAGGATTATAGCACACTGATTCTTAAACTACTGTGGTTGCCCACATGAAGAGTTGAGCAAAATACACCTTTATGCATAAAAAGCTTGTGGTTTTCCACCATCCCTTTTTGAATTTCTTCATGAAGTGCCACTTGTATTTGGAAGGGCATGTATCACTAAGGAGCCACATGTACTGTAAGGGCCCTGCTGTGAAAATGGGACTCAGCGGCAGGCTTTGTCCAGGCTTGTCACAGAAGAATAGGCAGTCAGTGGTTTCTTTTCACTGATTGCTTCCTGACATTTCTTCAGATGTGCTGACTGCTGCCTCACCGTTTCTGACGTGTGTCTGAATTGACACGATGTCTAAAATAATTGCCACACCATCACCGGAGACGAGTAACAAGGGAGTGTCTTACCTCTAAGTGACTGTCACGACACAATGCACCAAAACGGTTCCGGACGAATTCCAGAAGTTACAAACTACAGTCATGTGACAAGGCTAAGCATCTCAGAACAGTATCGGCAAATAAAAGGGATATCCAGCGAGGGTACGTTTCCATTCAGCAGAATCATCAGCATTGTTCTGCACGTTCTCATAGGCTCTGTATCTTATTCTTTATCCCTGTATGTTAATAAATAGACATCCCTAGTTGTTATAACTGCTACTCAACGTGGGTTGTCCAGCTGCTAAGCCGACACAAAGCTCTCCAAAATGACACAATCGTGCGGCTCTTGAGTGAAAAGCTCTTGAGTCTGGATGTAATTGTTTTTCATACATTTACAATGTGTAAAGTGCCGCTGCTTACAAACCACAGACACGTTTACAGGAATCTGGAGCCCCCAAATTCCAGCCAGATGGACATATTGGAACAAAGAAAGAGGCAGAAGCAGGACAGTCTGGGTCTGAAAAACACCAGATATATGGTAACCCTCGTCAAAGGACAACCCATCACCAGTATCAAGCCCACAGCACCAAAAAGGCAAGGACATTCTTTTTTCTTTTTAAATGCTGTGCCATTTCCTTCTCTTAAATGAGGAAAAAAGCCAGGGAAGTCAGTAAGCCCTCCTCAAGCTGAAGGGGGGCTCGAGGGCCGCTTGTTTGCTGTTAAGTCTTGAAGTGTGTGATGCTGATCTCCGGTAATCCCGGGCTGAAACACGCAGCTGCCCAGTGCTTAGAGACAGGGAGAGGCCACACTGCCAAAGGACAGGGCTTAGGCTGGAGCCAGCCGCAGCGGGTCAGCATGCGGACACTTCTGAATCAGCCAAATGACAGTGCCCAGGGCCTGTGCCAGTCAATGCCCCAGTTAAGTTTGATTTGCATCCAGAACAGGGAAAAAAAAAAAAAATAAATAAA
Source organism: Albula goreensis (assembly GCA_022829145.1). Classification (NCBI taxonomy): domain Eukaryota; kingdom Metazoa; phylum Chordata; class Actinopteri; order Albuliformes; family Albulidae; genus Albula; species Albula goreensis. The sequence continues at coordinate 15,410,791 of CM040765.1, forward strand.
TAAAAACTGTCAAATGACGTTAAGCATATTTTAAGGTAATGGTTTTTGGTAGCACTGATAGGTATTTTATCCTATTTCCATTACTGATATTGTACTTCCCTTCATTTATTGCATAGTTTCTTTCATTATTTTAATTATGCCTATTAATTTTATGTACCGAAACTGTAGGACAGTATGGGATGTAAGATATTATGAAGAGTGTTATGTAAATGATTGTTTTTTCCTTGCGGGGGGTTGGGTTGGGGTGTTGGTAGCATTAGGGGGTTAGGTGGTTGAGCTAACCTGGGCACCAGCTCTCACCATAAAGCTGCACTAGCAATACCCTCGGGGTAGAACTGCATGCACTTTTCCCCACTCGAATCTAGCCTCTCTTTAAACAAAATCTGATTCAGGAGACGATACAACACCTTGTTCGTTCACAGATAATAAATGGAAAAGGGGGTGAGATGTTTAGGAATTCGTAGTTGCCCCCACACAACACAGGACAGAGGTAATGAGAGCTGAAAGACTCAGGCAGGCTGCTTGTACACAGTCAGCATAGTTACTCAATCGGAAGAGGGGGTCACCCAATCAAAACAATTCAACTATTACAATATGATCTCATTACTGACTTGTAGTGAAAAGAGAGCAAGTAGCCAGACTAGACCTGGTCTAGCTCACTAGTGATATAAGGAGTATAAGAGGCACTAAGCTAGTTTTGTGCCCTGGTATTAAATGTGCCTCCACCCCCAGACTGTCTGAATCACCTGCAGAGTCCGAGCTGCTTTCCTGACATCCCACAGGGCTCAGCACTCATTACAGGCCTCCCGAGCACACCTTGGGCTCACACTGATCCGCAGCGGAAAACTCTCTCTGTCGCACACACTCCTTTTCAAAAACACGAGCTGGTCATTAGCTGTAATTATTATGTTCTTACACTGTACTGCAGAGTTCTTCAGCAGACTGGGCCGTGACTGACAGCTGGGACATGGAGGTTAACGAAGTTCAAGATCGGGGAGGTGACGGCTGCCATATCAGCCGAGTCTGATGGCCCCTTCGGCCTTGCGTTCCAGGCTCAAACCTCTCTGCAATCAGCCTGTCACTTCGGAACGATACACCCACCCACTTTCAGGATGTAACTCCATATCTTCTAACCAATCGACTCTCGATTCAACAGGTGTAACGGCGGAGCAGCTATTCAAACCAGAGATTCAGATACAGATTTGTGAGTCATTAGTGAGTGAGGCGATCAGTGAAGCTAGCATGTCCCTGGTGTGGTGATTGCTGCTACGGAAAGTGCTGTTTCCAAGGCGATAAGATGGGACTATCATGAGATCTCTCGAGAGCTGGCTCTGCGGGTTCTGTGACGACACAGCCTCGCATCTGAGGTGAGTCTCAAAGGCGTGAGAGACCTGGCCACGCCCCTCAGTGTGCAAACACACTGGAACAGTGAATTCAGCTGAGGACAAGTGAATCTGCTACCTTCTGCTCAGCTGCAACTGTCAGCTTTATGAATTAACCACGGTTACCATATGTCCAGATTTTTGCGGACATGTCCTCTTCTTTGGTCCAAAAATGTCCATCTGGGATTTTATAAATGTGTCTGTATGTGAATTGTAATCTGCAGTATAATAAAGCCAAGCACACAATTTAAACACGAAGCAGAAAACACATTTTTCATAAGAAAATAATCCCTAAACTAATCCTAAATTAACCAATGAGAATACCGTTTTGACAGGTTTTGCGCGACTGATGAGTGCTAGAATGTCTGAAGAATTAAAAAAAAAAATGTCTGTTGATCAGGACAATTGTCTGCCTTTGTTAGTTACCTATTACACATTTATGTTTTTAAAAAAAAACTTGAAAAATTCACTGTAGTCAAATGAGAAGGTCAATGAGTAACTGAGGTTATATCCGATATGGACACAAATAAGCCTCCCAATATTGAATAAAGGACCTTGGTAAATGGTCTCAGCCAAGCTAGGTCTGTAAACTGAGGTAGAGAACAAAGGATAAAAAAAAGAATACCAACCCGAACAGACCAATCATAGCAGGAGGTGACTGGCCACACCAGCAGTGGGTGGGGCCACTGTCTGGCCCCTCCTCCTTCAGGCAGTTATTCCTGTATGCCAGTGTGTACACTGTGATGTTCTGGCAGGGTTGAAGCAGGCCTTGTGTTGGCAGTGGTTTTAAGCGTCCCCCCACCCCCATATCCCCCCCAACCGCCCCCAAGCAGTGGCCCTGTGTCTCAGCTCAGACAGAGCTGTGTTTGCCAGCCATTCCCCACTCCACCTCTTTATCTCTCCTGCCTTCTGTGGGTAATTACCGCGGCCCATACCCTACTTCACAGCACAATGCCGGCCATAGATCGGCCAGGACTGGAATGATCACCTGTAGTATCCAGCAAACCCCTGGATGGGCTGAGGTCCCCGATTGATTCCAACGCACCTCGGATACGCTCTCGCACTTTCACATCTTTGCGACCGTGCAGCATTCATTCTAACCCGTAAAGTCGGAGCAGAAATAGATAAACAAATCTGCCCCACAACAGAGCTCAGGTTGCTTTCAGAGAAAGTTCCAGTTCCTCCTCCTGTCCCTATAAAACCCTCCATTCCTCACGTCATTTGGAGACTTCATGCACTTCCATATAAACTGTGCATCCAGTAGAAAATATGTCCACAGCTCACATTTATGTATGGCTTCTTCAGTGTTGTCAGTGAGAATTTTTTTTTAAATAGCTGAGCTATGCTAATGTAATTTCACTGTATCACTTGTCCTATGCATGACCGATTAACAGCAGCTTTTCCTACCCTGCCATCAATTAACACAAGCTAGATATAATACTCAGATTAACATGGCTTTTTTGCAATGCATAATTACTACTACATTCCACAGGGGCCAACCAAGTCTTCCATCCCTCAACTCTAAAGCATCATTCAGGCATGCATTACAGACTTTAACCTGTTAGATGAATTCTGTTCATGTTTGTGTTTCAGCACAGATAGCTTTACTTACTAGAAATTTTATTCCCCACTGCCTGCAACCTGATGAGCAGAGGTTGCTGACCCAAATCCACAATAAGCTCCTCCACAACCAAAAAAAGACCTGCCAGAGTCATGCTTAATTTGACTGCTGACTCAAAACACAAACAGGGTTCTTTTTTTTTTTTTTTGCTATAAAACATATGCACAGGTGAAGAAAGCACAGTATTGCCTGATACCAGGATCAACCCGGTGCAGAAATCGCCCTGTGGAAACTGCCTTGTGAAGCACCCGCCATTGCAGGTCTCCAGACCTCTTCTGCAGTGTAAGCCTGCACGAAGTCCTCCATGCAGGCATCAGTCCGCCTCCAACGGTGAACCTCTCAGCCCACTCCGAGACAGGCGGAGAACTGAGAGGAGCGCGTGTGTGTGCATGTGTGTGTGTGTTTGTTTATTTGTGTGTGTGTGAGTGAGAGAGAGAGAGAGAGAGAGAGAGAGAGAGAGAGAGAGAGAGAGAGAAAGAGAGAGAGAGAGAGAGAGAGAGAGAGAGAGAGAGAGCAAAAGTTAGAGGCCCACAGAGAACTTTAACCTCTAATGTGGAGGACACCATGCCTTCAAACAAGGCAGCCTTCATCTCTCATTACAGCGATTGTTCTCATCCACAAGGGTGGGAGATAAACCCCCCCCCCCCAAAACAGATTAAAGGATTTACTCTCCGCTACCCTTATTAAGGAACTCACGGGTGTAAATAAAATCCGCTCCCACTCCAAAGCCAACAGCATCCACACTCTTTGGGTTCAGAGAACCTTCAATAATCAGGCTGGAAGAAAGTCCACCGAGGTTAGAAGGCAGAGACTACTGCGCTCGTACTGGCCCTGATCTTTCAAAAAAAAAAAAAAAAAAAAAACCTTGCGGATCAAATTACATTTTCTCCAGTTCTACTGCCTGCGTGCTTTGAGATCTAAAGATCCCTTTGTATTAAACATTAAACCAACATTACACTGTGCACTGGAGGCAGCGATTGAGATATAAATAGATAAAGGACTTTTACAGGTGACAAGTTTCCTAATTACTTCCATTAAATACGCATCCTCTAAAGCATCCACACTACATCATTTTAATTATCCTCCCAAACCCTAATTAATTGTATCCCTGCTACCAGAGGCTAACATACTCCCAATTAAACTTGAATAAAAGCTTGCATGCACCACAGAAATGATCTTTGCTCTGCTGATTCCTTGTTCATACAATGAGCCATGTCTTTAAAAATAGGCTGTTTAAACACTCTTGAGTAGTTTTTTTTTTTTTTTTTTCTATCAGCAACTGAGAAGGGCATTATACCAGATGACAGCACACACAGACGATGAGATTTTCACCTCAGGAGCTTAAATTGTACGAAACACAAGCAGTAACATTGTGCGAAAAAATTAATATTGGTCTGGACAAGAACGTCTGGTTAATGACTAAAACATAAATGTAAAACAACAGGCAGTGAAACCAATTTGAAAATGCCTGGTCTATGATTTGTACTGACAGAAACAGGGAGTAAAAATCACACACTCTTCAGCAGGGGTGGGGAAACTACTGTGGCCTATATGCTTGTTTTCCTTCAGACCATAACCACAACCTCTGAATTTCAAAAAGCTGTTAATTATTCATAATTAGATCATTTCAATGTCTATTGATGGATGAGTTACCCTCACAAGGCCACTTTTAATCAATCAGCTCAACTAATGCTTTAATTTTTCTGTAATGTGGTATAAGGAAAATGATTCATTTGGAAAGAAGTTTGTAGCTGATTAAAAAGTGGTTTTAAGCGGCCTATAGACTGACGGGTGGAATCAGCAGGGTCTTAATTGGTTATAGTGTGGACAACTGATCACTGAAGCTAAACCATGTGGAAAAAGAGGAGCTTACGGGCCAGAGAACACACAGAGCAATTAGCCAAACCTGCAACCGTACGGTCACGTGTGACCTCACAGGCCTGTGACCCTGGATGTAGCCCTGGGTAGAGGGGGCCCGTCTGCTCCCTGCTGCCCATTCCCTTGCTCTCTCCTTGGGCCCTGTGGGCAGAAAGCCCTGGTGTGACCCACATTCTCCAGGGATTTCCCATTCTCCACAGGAGGAGAAAAAGGGGGAGCTTTGCTACGGATTAGCGAATGTTTCCACGGTGAAAAGCGTGCTTCCTTTTTCCTTTAATATCTCGCAAGCGTCTTCGGTGGCAGGATTAGTGCAAGCATGCCCACTCTCAGTTCCTAATACAGCTGGCGCAAGCTCTCCTCTTAAACAAAACAAGCATCACTAAGGTAGAAAAATGTACACAATCAGAAATGATAACAGTAATAATGATGATGCAAGCTTGTCACAAGTTTCAGCTTATATAAAAGTAGTATTTGCTGCACTGTGCTACGCAGTACAGCAAATTGACAGTACTGACTGTCTCGTTGGAATCTCTTGTCATAGTTGACAGTGACTCCTGTCACTGTCTTGCAACATCTATCAAGCAAAAGCAGGTTTAATCTCGGTGAGGCTAAATAAAATAAAAGGACCCATCATCCATGATCTGTTGCCGGCTGGGAAAAGGGCAGGTTGGAGGGGGTGGTGGGAGGGGGGCAAAGTCAGATAAGAAAATCAAAAAGCAGCGCGATGGAAATGTGTCGTGCCTTGCTGATCTGTCAGCCTTCCGGACACGTCCCAGGGCTTTCAAAACCCTCATCAGGGAGACGAAGAAATTCGCTGACCGCCGCGACACGCGAGCCCTCGACGCTCTAGCGTGGACAGGACTCATCCATCTATGGCACATCACAGGAGACAGGGGATTGTGGGTAAGTGCCAGCCACACACACACACACCATTATGGGAGCCATGCACCAGCTGAATGCAAAGGCTTGCCGAGGCGTTGTTGGATGAGGGGCTTAATTAGGACAGTACCACCTACAGAGACACCATTGCAAAGAATGCTTCAGGGCATTTAATTATGATGCAATTGTTTCAATGCACGACAATAAATTTCCGCTATTTTCTTTGGTTAAAAAATGCATTCGGTGCAAGAGAATCAACACAGAGCAGGTCACGCCAACTGCTGCTGTGGCAACGATTTTGGAAAACAGAGCATGTTTGGGAAATGTTCCTCTTACCTACGGTTCCAATCACAAACGATAACGAAGCACACACAGTGCACCATCACTGTGTTTCAATTTAGTCGACACCTCAATTTAACGAATTTTATTTTATGTGCACTACTTGGTAAGGACTCCCTGGGCAGAAATTTTATATCTCAACGGGACTCTCCTGGAAAAACAAATGACAAATAAAAATAAATAAGAATGTGTTGGTGTCACGGACTGGGGGTGAAGGCGCTGATTAAAACAGAGAAGCAAACAGAAAAATAAAGAGAAAAAACTGATTATTTCAGGTTAGAGACCGTTCACACTTGTTTGGCACATAAGACGACTTTACAAATTGGAAATAACAGGATCACACTGTGAACAGCGGTGAGGACAGCGCAGGAGAGCGGAGAGTGTGTTTCATCTCAGCAGGATCTTATTAACGGCACTGGTGGCTGCTGGGCCTCTAAAAGGAGACCGCACCAGGCTTCAAATGAGAGGAAAACATTTCACAAGTGACGTGGATTCCCCTCCCCTGCCGCCTTAAACCGCAGATATGTCTGTGTAAAGTGTTACACCCAAGAGGATGTGCCTCCTATTGTTTCCATTACACAAAAAAAAGAGAGCACACAACGCCAACAACAGTGTTCTGTCCTGAGAAAGTGGGACTCGTCTTGTGTGGTGAGATAACACCTATGGTGTTAAGATTTCTGTATGCCTCACAGGGTAAGACGTTTGTCTGTGAGCGCTGAGATGTCGGGTTCAAATCCCAGTCTCGCCATCGCCTGCTATGGCCAGGTGGTCCACATTTGTGAGGCAACAATTGGCCCAGCCTCGCTGGGGATGATAGTGGGTAAGCTGGCTAAGTCTGTAGGTCCTATCGCTATAGCGCCCACTCTGGTCATGCTGGGTGCCTGTGGCAGCACAAACTGAGGGTACGCTGACTGCATCATCCTCCAATGTCATAAACAGTGTGCGATTACTGGTGCAGCTGCTGTGTGAATAGAAGCAAGACCGTCATCAACAAGTTTGGTTGAGGTCAACAAGTTGGGGAAATTGGGGGGAAAATTGGGGGAATAAAAATTCTGTTTGCCTTTCTTTAACTGCAGCATGATCACTGTCACTAGTGGGGGTGAAAGAGGAAAAAAACTGAATTCTCCTCTGGTTTAACTTCCCATGTTTGAGAAGGATAGGAGGCCTTATCCAAAAGAGTGGCAATGGTGTCAACAGTGTCAATAAATTCTTTTGTGTCAACAAACCCTTTGGTAATAGCAGCATAACAGCGCTGACACCCCAGGGGGTTATTTTCACTAGTTCCGCAAATGAAGTCACATTACATCACAATCGACGGTACTTTGTTCTCCACCATTGCCTTCCATGGAGTTTTGAATTCCTAAATTATTATATTCTATGGTGTTTTGTGCTCCACCCTCCATTATATTCTATGGAGTTCTGAAAAACCACCCTGCTCTGCCCACAGGCTTCCCACTGTCCCAGCTTTAACTGACCAATCCAAACCAAAATCACTCATGCTATACAATGTTTATTAGTATTGACAAGCAAGTAGGCAATGCACGTCAGCCATGCATAAGCAAAAGGGTGCTAAACAGGGCATTAGCCATGCGATTTTATCAGGTCGCCTACATGAGATTACCGACTGCCAGGAAAGAGGAAGAATAGAACCATGACTCATGAGCTAGCAATCTATGTTCCTTGATCACTTTTCTGTGATTGACTTCTCTCAAATCTAGGGTATAGCAGTGTAAAGAACTTTGAGATTAGGGCAGCAGTAAAGCTAAGAATCGGATTAACACACACTTATTTATGTGAGCCAACTCCCCTTCCTTTGCCATTTATTCTGCTCCAATTTAACTGCTGAAAAGCACCACTTGAGTAACTGTTTGAGGGGGAAATACTCATTTTTAATAATGGTCTCTGCACAGTAGTTAAGCGGCGTAAAAATGATCTCCCTTTCTTTTTCTAGGAGTCCTCTGAGTGCATGTGTCAAGACTTGCTGGTGTGACATTAAGAAAATGAGAAAATGACAAACTTGAGGGTTTTCTGGTGTACATCTGAGAGTGGGTGGGCTTAGTGGAGCTAATCTTTATCACAACAAATAATGCTGATTAAAACTCACGAGTGAGAGATGAGAGGAGGACAGAAGCAGAGAGGAAGGGACTATTTTCACACTCCAAGCAGACAGCACAAACGTGGATCTGCCTATTGACCCTTCTGTCACTGGTTGTGGCGGCAAAACAGGGACTACTGTGCTCTTGACCGTACTCACAGCTACCTGCAAAAAGTGGTACTTGTAGAATATTTTATGGAGAGCATGCAGAAATTTCAAGTAATATAGACCACCATAACATTTTGGTAAATACAAATAGCAACAACTGCAGAGAGACACAACTTTCTGCACATGATAGAGGGAGAGGAGAGGGAGAAGGGGAGAGTAAAAGTAGAAACAACATGCATTTCAACCACTTACACCACAGTTAATACTTCCTTGACATCTAATGTAGTTATAATAATGGGAAAATTTTCAATGCAGCCTGCAAAAAACAACAACTACATATGAAATACAGACTGTTCCTCGATGGGATCTTTATTTAAAAAATGCATTATACAGCACAGGAGGATAAAACCACACACAAAAAAAGTAATTTCTGGGCAAACATATTCCACACAAATTTGAATACAATTTTTTTTTTTTTTTTTTTTTAAAACCATTTTAGTTCCTGTGCCAAATAGAAATAGCTTCAGTGTGCTAAAACGGCAGTCAGATTTTCGCTCTCTGGTTCCCTGGCTGTAATTATGTTTGCCTCTTTAACACAACACAGCAATCATCATTACTGTTATCATCATCATCCCGATCGTCATCTTTGGTTTCAATACATCCCAGATTCAGTGAAAAATTCCACATTGTGTCGTCTCAGGAAACATGAATGTACCATTTAGACTGTTGGAGGAAATCACAATATAGTCCAAGTCTGCCGTCCAGAATATGTTATTATATCATTTTAAAGTCATCCAGCTTCCTTACCCTGCTGTCCTGTGCAACCGCACCACTGGGACTATACCCTCCGCTTTTCCAATCTAGGATTATACTGTAAGGCAGGATTGGTATTTCTCAGTACTGTTGTTATTATAGTTTTGAGGTTTAAAATGTTATAGAAAAAGATCTAAAATACTAAAAAGATGGCCTGTTCACACTAGATTTACCAAAATATTTTTACTGTCTGCATTTATAACAGGAAATGAGTCCTATCTCCACGGCTCCTCTGAGAAGCAAGAACTGACAAATTGTTCGGGGAATTGTTCACTTGTGCGTGTACGCACACGCACACACACACACAGTCACACACTCTACTCTGACAGAAACTCATTTGTGTTGTTGTCCTAAACTTGCTGCAAGCTCTGACATGTTCCGATTTTGAATCTGACTCAGTGACAGACTGAGTGACAGGTGAGTATTTGCACAGCTGCAGTCCAAAAAAAGAGACTTAAAAGGGATTCATCATTATGTACCATAAAATGGACATTAGGAGACTATTCTTGCATACCAGGACTGCATTAGAATCAGGTGACTTGTACACTTATTATCTCCACTCCTGCAGCTGCTGAAATAGAGTAGCAGCCTGGGCCTTGAATATTCGGCCCTCTAAAACATAGACCAGTGAGTAGCAACAGAGCGAGAGAGAAGAGGAAGAAGGTGGGGGTAAAAAGGATAGACAGTTACCTCTTCTTTAAGAGTGAGGAAATTACGGTTGAGCTTTGGATGTTTTCAATCCCTCCCTCCCACCTTTAGCTTTGAAAGATCAAAAAAAAAAGATTTAATTTCCTCCTTAGGCTTTAGACCACACTTTAGCAACACTGCCATCACCCTTAAAGATCTAGTCTTTTAATAACTAAGACGCAACATCACCTCCCTCCCAACTGAACTGAAGTACCCCCCCACCACCCTAAAGCCTCCCCCTACTCCACACCGCACAGAATGAGTCAGACACACTGCGATCTCCCCTGTCGTCCCCTGATAAAAGTGCCACTTTTCCACTCCAGCGCTCTGATCTTTGGCCTGTCTGCTCCAGCCTCTGGAAATGAATGAGTTTGTGGGCACTGGGGTCCCAAAGCAGAGCCAGATAAGAACCCCCACCCCTCCAATCCTCCAACCCCCCCCTCGCCCTACTTCTGTCAGCTTTAAAAAACTGATGATGCCCACAAAAGGGCGACAGGCACTTTTCTCGGCTTGGAAACTTTCACATGCTTGTAGGCCTGTTGGAATTTGTTTGCTTTTCTTTATTTTATTTTTGTTATCATTTCAATTTTGAGATTGTACCCAGGGGAAGGAGGTCTGCTGACAGCCTGTGAGACTCATGTTTGAACTGTTGGCCCTGGGAAGGTCTATAGGCCAGAAATGCAGGACAATGATGTATCCTTAGAGGACAAGTTGGTCTCTCAAAAAAAATTCAGGTCATTCAGAAAGAGACACAGTTTAATGCGCATTGCCTCAACTGTGACAAGTGTGTGTGTGTGTGTGTGGGGGCTGTTTGGGACTTCAGCAGCATGGTGTCACACCCGATCCTCAGGATGCCAGACGGGCAGGACTGTGGTAGGCAGCTGTGTTTTGAGAGGCTGGGAATAGCTCTCCTGAACTAATGGAAAATGCTGCATTGTTGTGATGGATGTGCAAATAACTTTGGGAATTCCAAATATGTAAAAAAAAAAAAAAAAAAATCACATTTTACATTCAATACTCACACAATGGAAGCAGAGTGGACTGGAGAAGGGGTTCTTACTTTGGCCACAAAACTAGCTGAAAATTTGCCCCCTCATTTGCTCAATAGCTTTACAAACAGGAGAGCAACAAATCCAGCACTGAGTCAGCACTCCCTGCTGGGCTGTGTTCAGTCTGAAAGTCAAGTTATTCAAGAGTCATGGTTCCTACAGCTGTGGCACTCAAAACACCTCAAAACACCTTCATCTCCTCTACCAAAACCTTCCCGCACCTATTTCATTACAGTTTGTAGTGACAGTGACTCATCTCTCTGTGGGCTTCACATTTGAAGGTGGGAAAAAAACTGAAAAAAAAGTGGCGGGAAAAAAAGTGAAAGGAATGAATCTTCCTCCTTAGCCTCACCTGCTCAAATATGACACCCTCAGTTCAGTTGGTAAACCTTCCAAAACTTCACAAAATGCTAAACTTTAGCAAAGAGACAGATAAAGAAATTTCCTTCTTCATGACAAGTGAAAAAGGCAATGGCAAGGTGAATGACAGATTTTAAGACTCTGATTTACACCCTTCTGCAGCAACAATTGTGACATTATAAGATGGCAGAGGGTGATACACAGAAGGCCTTGGTCCATGACTCTAAAGATACAGGCTGACCTCTGTTTAAGTAAGGTCAGACAGACTGAAAAAGAAATACCCATTAATCATGGCGAAAGTGAAAATGATTTGATTCATACATTCATACTAACAAGTCACAACACACAGCAAATATCGTAGTATGACCCATTCTCTGGTCAACCGCTTCCTGGTATACCTCAGTGAACCTTATATTTTACTCCCTAAAGGGTGAATCAAAACGCATCAGGTGAACCAACAGTGTAGAGCACAGGGGTGTCAGACTACAGTTCAGGGGGGCTCCAGGGTCTGCAGGTATCTGTGGTCTCCTTTCAATCGGCAGCCCTGGAAACAGGGTGTATGGAGTTTGTAGCCAATCAGCAACTGAAATGAATCAATTAGTGCTGAAACACCCCAAAAGAGCAGTAAACACTGGTTCTCTCCTGTGGTGCAGACTCTGAATCATTTACACTTTTCTCCACCCTCCCTTTTTCTCTTCTCCGCAGCACCCTGTTTAACCACGTTTCATTCCTAAGGACGTCTAATTTCACAATCCTCACTGCCGCATTAGCGGAAAGGAGGGGAAAAGAGGAAACCTAAACTATGAGCTGTCTGGGGCCCTTTGATCAGAGGGGACAGTGGATTAGAGCAGATTCTCTGAAAACTTTCTCCTAATCCCCTTAACATTTTGTAAGCCCACCGGTCTAAGAGTAAATTCAGTGCCCTCCCAAAGTCAGCTCCTGCTTGTTGATGTCGGTGCCTCCGATGGAACGTCCGTTTTACAGTGCACTTTTCAGACTGGCTTGTTTGCCTCATTAAAAGGCAAATATGAGCAGTTGTTAAGCTGACAACCAGAAACAGTTAACTTGGATTTGCTGGCATTGTGGGATATCCAAACCTCCTGTGGGTGGGTGAGTGGGTCAGGGTGGGGGTGGAGGTTGGAGGAAGGGTGGATTTGAATCCAGTGTATAGCCACAGGTGACAGGAAAGAACCAGAATGAGCAAGCAAGCTATAAAGTTTGCTGGCTATGAGCTTTCAAAGCTGAGAGTGTGTTCGACTATGTGCCATCCTCCTTTGCAAGAGATATCCCGAGGTTTCTTCGTCAGATCAAATAGTTGGTCCTGTTTTTCTTTTTCCCCCCTATTCGGTATGCTGTGTAGATTTGCTTTTTCAGAACTGAGCGATTCAATTATTTAAATTAAAATGATGAGCGGAGCATTTCTTCCACCTACGGTTGAGAGCAGGCGGTGCTCCTCAACCCATGCTGAGCAAGGCGACTGCAGACCGCTGCAGATCTGTGGAGCCCGAGGAGTCTGCAGCCCTTGCGGTGGAGCTGCGCTCTGCTTTGAAGTGGAGGGAGTATACAGGAAGTATCACACCTGCGAGCACTGCTGGAGTGAAGCCTGTGAACCGAGGCTAGTTCAGGCTGCAGTTTTTCGTGTATGGACATGTCTCTAGGCTATCGCATACAGTGGTGAGCAACTGAACCATATCTCTACCTGCTCCATCACGGTTCACTTATTATGGTATTCACAAGATGGTAATCTTGTTTCACCTGTTTCACCCAGCATTCAGTCACCTGAGAAGCTTCGCTACATCACAACCCAATGCAAAACCCCCATACTCAGTCTGAACCACCTCCTGAAGCAGCCCCCCCGGCCCCCATCCACCCGGCTTTAATAACAGACCGCCTGCTGCTTCCCCATAATGCACCTGTTCACCGTGTCGTCTGCCATGTATCCTCAAATTAATTAGTTGCTTTTGCTGCTGCTGTAGGACACTGGAGATGAGTACTGTCAATCATCTTCAATGGAAAAGGGCCAAAGCCTGACTCCGGAGGTACGCCAAAACCAAAAACACAACTTCAGATATGCAAATCGGTGTGCCCTGCGGTGTGAATCAGGGCAACAGACCTCCCACCAGGTCCCATGCGTTTTTTTTTTAGTGAGCAGCGTGGTCATGAATTCCACGCGGCCCAGGGGTCGGACCTCAGCGGGACGATCTTCAATGAGCGGCTGCTCTCTCACAAATCTCCCGCCAAGCGGGGTGTCTGGGCTTTCCTATCCTCGGTGGGTCCCGCCGCCGGCAATTTTCGACACGCGGTCCTGCCAGAACATCTGCAAGCTTACAAACAACTGCAGGATGATCACCACAACAACAACAGCCGGGGGGGCAACTGGGCCATCGGTGTCCCCATGCTGTCAGTACAAACAACATACACCACTTCAATCACCTAAGCAGGCTGACAAAGCAAACGCTTGTCCCGTGCAGCTACTGCTTCTCATCCCAACGTTTCAGTTATTTTCTATGTATTGGTTTATTTATGCATGACGGTTTATTTGTACTTGAGATGACTAGACCACACTGTCTCATTCCTGTGCTGGTTCTCATCTCTGTATATTTTTCTTTCAGTACACACGGACATTCCAAAATGACCATTCATGTTTTGCTCAAAATGTATTATAAACAGTGCTCATGTTTACTCCAGACAAAATCTGATACTTGATATTGTTTTCAAAGGTGTAATTCCTTTTCAGTTGCAAAATACAAGCTGTACAATCGCCAAGGTTGTTAAAGCATTTAAGACACTTTAAATTTCTCCTAAAAAAAAAAAAAAAAAAAAAAAAAAATTACACCGAAGTTTCAGCACAACCCACTGCACAGTCATGGAAAAATGGGAACATTAAGGTAAATATTTATCAAAGTCATCTGCCTGTCTGCTCTTGGAGTGAAAATGCATATTTGGCAGTACCCCAGCTCCTGCCATAGAAACTTGTCCCACAAATTTTTCAGCTGAAGGCTTTGACGGTAGCTGGGAGGAAAGCCCTTTCTCCACAGGGAGCTATACTCATTCTAATGGAAATGTTTTTATTTATTTATATATTTACTTATTTTGCAATCAGGCCTTCAGTCATAATGCCCTTTAAGTGTATCTTGCTTATTAGTTTATGAAAAGCAATGTAAAGCATTAACTGACGCCAGTTCAGATTCTTTGTTCGGGGCTTTGTGGGGGTGGGGGGGGGGGTTGGATATCAGGTCTCAGATTTCATCCCTCGTTGCAACAAGGAAAAAGCATGAGATCCTTTTGTGAAAACACAGCACGGACAGGAGTGCGCTCCGCAAGGCACTTTGGAGACAGGGGCTGGGAAGCAGGGAGGGGTCGGGGTTGTTAAAGAGAGCCAGAGAGCGCTGGGATCCCAGGAGTAATCCCCTCTACACTCCTCCACCCTCTGCCTGCTCTGTTTATAGACTGCTCTACCACTCTCTCAGCCTCCTGTGTTATACAGACCTCTGTCTCCCTCCCCATATCTTTCTCTCACTCTCGCAAGCCTTTTCAGTCTCTCTTCTTTCCCTCTTTCCCTCTCTCTCAATCATCTTTCCTCCTTTTTCTGTTATTCTAGCTTCTATCCTTCCTATCTTTCCTCCGCTCATTCACTCCCCCTTTCTCTACTTTCTCCATCCCTCTCTCTTTACCTATGTCTCGGTCTCCCTCTCTCTCCCTTCTCTGTCTCTCTCCCTTGCTATCCCTGATCCAGCAGGACACACCAGCTATGCAAAGCTCCCCCAAATCCCCTTTAATTCTCCAGAAAGTTCTCCTGTGGGAGTGGAAGATCGCTTTTTGAAAATAACAGGTAGGGTTTCTTTTCCACTGAAGCCAAATAACACACAAAGAGCCATGAATCTGAAAGCCATTGTTACATTCCGGATACCTGGTTCATCTAAAACAGATTAGCAACAGGCAGCACTGACTGCCTTTTGTAGCTCTTCCACTCACTTGAGAATTAGACAAACATTTTCACTGATCAAGATTGTCATCAGACAAGTCAAATATGAGTTTATGCATCATATTTGAATATAATACCAATCCATCGCATAAGTCAACTAATTATTACAATTAGAGCATCAAACTTTAAATGTTACAGAAGATATTGAACACAGAATCAATACAGTGCAATAAAGCTGAAAAAATGTACATTTAGGTCATTCTGTGCAGACATAACCATGGCAAATACCAGGGTCCCTTAAGATACTTCTCGAAAAACATACCTGTCCTTTCTCAGTTTAGTCTGACCTGGGCCAACTTAACCGGTCAAGCAGGAAAATTAAAAAATAAATAATTGATAGCATTTCTGAGCTCAGTGTACCTGAAAACCCCTTTGTGAGTTTCCCTCGCAAAGAAATCTGAGTGGCTGAACAATGTCCCTGTGTTGAGTTAGGAATGGAACGTCCCGAATGCGATTTGATATGCGACCTGCTGTTTCAGAGGGCCCAGCCCAAGAGCCCATTTAGCATAATGGGAATCTCTCAGGATGTCAGGACTATGAATAATCCCTCCAAATGCAGCTCAACAAATCTCTTAATGAAGCAGGACGGCGCTTCGGCTGGGAATTCTCCTCCATATTAGACTGCCTCAGATGGCATTGCCCTATTGTCACAGCCTTATCCCTTTGTGCTGTGGAAACCCCACCCAGCACTTTCCCAGGCGCTACGCAGTCCTGAAAGGGCCCCTTCACCACGGAGACAGAGTCCCGCTCCCTGCTGCCCCGCAATTATTTCTGCCGTTAAAAAATGATAGGGAACCCCCCCCCCCGACACACCACCTCCCCACCCTTTATAAATAAAAAAAGCCCTCTTGCAGCCAATGACAGGGGCGATTACAGACTGCAGTTTGTGGATATTATGAGAAAAAGCGGATTGAGCAGCCCAGATGATGTTCGCTGTGGATGGGGGTGATAAATAAGCACTGGTTTGTCCTGTTCCCCGGCCAGCTCCCTGACAAATGCCCTCCCTTTCATTATTTCAGCAGGGGTCAGAGACTGCATGTGGAGTGTATGAAGTCCTTAATACATACTGCCTTAGGGCTAAGGTACAGCACACTTCTGATAAGTGCCTACATTACCCACGATTCACCGCCCCCATCCCCCACTCCCCCAACCGTGTCTGATAGCTGTAAATGGTGTTGTCAGAATTAATTGCAGTACACTTCACTTTAAGTACAAGGGGGCTTTTTCATGTCACATTCAACGTGACATGCTGGAATTTTCGCTTTTAAATCATTGTTACGTTGAGAATAACAGTTTTTTTTTTCTTTTTTTTTGCACCTCTGGAAGAAATTGTATTCACACAGAGAAACCATTTCAGTACTCCTGTCTACCTCACTGCAATTTCCCCAGCTCTTTGGCTCGGGTGATAAGATGAACAAAGTGCAATTTCCTCCAGTGGATATTAAACAGCTCAACTCCCTACCCTGGTGCTGTGGGACTGAGTCTCTACCTGCCCTGCCTCTTTCAGCTGCCTCCCCTGCAGTATGACATTTCAGTGGAGAAGAGTAATGCATTCAACACATGGAACACTGCCGGAGGCTTTACTGGAGGATTATGGGAAATGGCAAGCTCTCAGAGGTGATTCTGTGTGTGTCTGAGTGCGTATGACTGTTTATGTGCGTGCATATGAGTGTGTGTGATTGTGTGCACGTTTGTGCGCTGGCGTAGTAATTTTTTTTTTTGTTCCTTTGCTACGTGTTTAGCATGTGTTTTCTGCCAGTTCTCAGAACTTTCTGCCCTTTCTGTTCCCACCAATAAGGGCCAGATGTGTCCAGACATGTCTAAGAATCCAAATCTTTCTCCCAGCACCCTCCTCTGTTCCGCCGTTGGTTACAGTAATGGCTGCAGGCATGACCACAGCTGTCTTGGGATGCAACGATACAGGCCATCCGAAGAAACTGCAGCCCAAAACTCCTTTTGAGAGTGCAAGTTATCACGTGAGGCGACTTCCGCCTGTCAAATCCCTGCAGATCAGCTTCCCCAGGGGGATCCAAACCAACGCATAACCCAGGAGACTTAGCAAGTGTGGAGAGAGCTTGAAAGGGACCCCATTTGCACGGTTTGGCATCACACAAAAGAAAACGCTCACGAAATCAAAGCCTTCCATTCCCGCATTGAGCCAGGCGTGTACGGAGCTCCCAGGCTGCAACTTGGGACTGAAAGTTTATGAAAAAAAATTTTGCATGCATGAGAGGGAGATCTGCTCTGTTTGCCTCCTTGTTTTCCATCCAGACTCAAGGCTTTCCAAACTGCACCAAAAACCACTGATGGAGCTGGCTAGCACACTGAAACCGTGCATTGCAGTTCCCTATATAGGACTAACCGACAGTTCTGCTTAAAGCTGTCAACTGGCTGAAGAGTACAGCCTTCTGGAAGTGGATGCTGACACTGTCAGACCCCTCAGAAATAGCTGTCCTTTCCCCTCTCTACCAATTTTAGAACCTGCTTTTGCTTTCCTTCTCTGCTCTGGCTACCAGTCTGAATCTGTGCCCTCTTCCATACTATAAGCCCTACACCCTCGACCATACTGTGGAATGTGCCCTATGCACTCCAACAAACAGCGGTTTTTTGCCTCCCTCCCTTCTCCCTCACACTGGATGTGCCATACACCCTCCATCACCCTCATTTAAGCGCCCTAACCGTTCCTTATTCAGTTTAATATGCCCTATGTTCTCTTCCACACTGTATTCAGGATCTCTTAATGATTGATGATTATTAATGAGGTTCAGTATTAAGAGAGCAAACCCCTGTCTCTATGGCTTGAGCAAGCAATCATTTCCATCTGGCAACCATAGCCTATAGCACATATTGCTACAAATGAGTCTAGTGAGAGTGGGGGTGCTTCTGGGTTTAAATGTTCAGAATATCAACAACCTAATAACACCCCACCAACTCTCTTCCCTGGGGAGTGGGGGGGGCTTGATGAAACTGAAAGCACATTTTTCACTGTATGTATATGATTTAGATGCTCCATGTTGCTTTTGGAAGGTGATGTGCCAAATGCATGACTTACTTTAAGGCCACATGTTAAAGGCACAGTCAATCTGTATCTCTTGGTCTGCACAACTGTCCCTGCAGATGAGCTAAGGTACAGGACAGAGGGCATGGAAAAGGAATTGGGTGAAGGAGGATAGGAGGGCATTTATTTATTATTTCAATTCATTTATTCTTCAAGGACAAAGCATAATTAACATTAGTCTCACCATTTTGAGTATTGTGCCATATTTATCCATGGGTAATATTAATACGGCCTACAAAGAATGTAAGGGCATTGAAAGGGGATGTGAGGTCACAGTGGATGCAGGGCACTGTGGTAAGAAGGGCAGAAAGGCCAGACCTTCAGAATTACAGGCAGTAGAGTCTGATGCATTGTGGGTCATGTCAGTGAAAACATGGCGTCACTCCCTTATGAGCTCATGCGACACGCCCAGGGCTTGGCTCTCAGTCTGGGAAACGTCTTGTGCCAGACTGTGCTGTTTGCTTGGGAGTGAGATGTAAGGGATGTTAAGAACACATGTGGCTACAACTGGAACATTTCATACCACGTATGCCTGGCAAAAAAAAATAAATAAATAAATACAGAACAAGGCCTTGGTTCCTTTGGCAAACCGACACACGCCTTGGCATCGCCGCCTGATGAGAAACCGCTGCCCTTTTCCGATCCAACAAATAAACAGGCAAAATAAATCATTCACACAAACTGGGAACGTGCCGTCGCCTTTAATGAATTACAGAGCTGCCGGCCTCCGACAGGCCGCAGCTATGTGACGGAAAATCTGAAGGAACTGGCGATGTGTGACCAGGAGATGAGCGGAGAGAGAGACAGAGGAACGGGAAGCAGGTTCCAGATACTACAGCGAACGACAATACTGTGACTAATACCGACATTTTTCAACACAAGACTTTACATAATCAGTTTGTGTTTGGAGGATCAGCTATGCCTTCATAAACAGCCGTTCAAGGAAGTCTCGTCTCTGCCTTACAAACAACGTTCCTTCCGGTGTGTTACTGCACAGTATCTGTGCGCGCTATGACTAAGCACTTTTCCACCGCCATGGCAGGGGAGGTCACATGATGGAAGGAAGACACAGGCCAGTGTACAGCCTGTTCCCTGCCCTATGCCCAGGCCATCAGTGGGGGTCCCTGCCCGAATCGGGGCGCCCCACAGTTGTTCGGGGAGCCGGCGGGGACCGGAGCGGATAAAGGCGCAGCAGCCGCCCGTAAACGGAACAGCACGACATCTCTGTGGACATCTGTTTTCACAGGTGTGCGCCCAGAATGTGATTAAAATCTGGGGACGACCAGCGTCGCGCGCAGACGGCATTGTTGCACCGAGGCCTGAATATGAATACGCCAGGTGGGGGAGCGGTTGTGTTGTTTGGCAGATGGGAGGGAAGGACGGTTTCCTTTGCTAGGGAGTCAGTAGGGGGGCAGAGGGCTGCATTCTTCGGGGCAATGCCTGCTTATCTGAAGAAAACCTAATAAAAAAATTCCCCTCTAAAGCATTCGGCATCCTCATAAAAAAGCCCTTCTCAGTTAAAAATAAATGTTTTGTTAGTGAAGGAATGGCACACAATCTGCTCTGGTGGAGACCATGAACCAATATTATACACAGTATGAACCTACCAGTGAGTCCATATCGAAACAATTCCAAAGAAAGCCGATAGCATATACACAAACTCCAAAAGTATTGCTTTCTCCAGGCCTTTCTGAAAATTCTAGAAATAAGTGGGAAGACGATTTGGCAGCAGAACTACAGCTGGTACCCAAGTCTACAATAAGCTCTGCTCCCATGGCAACAACAGGAGGCAGCTTCTCCTACCACAACACATTCTCCTTCATGCTATAATGCAAAGTGACAACTCGTCCAAATTAATTCACATGTTGGTAAAAAGTACAAAAAATGAAATTTGAGAAATACATTTTTTTGTGGAGGGTGGTGGATCAGAGTTTCTGATTTTTCTCCCCCTAAACTTCCACTGACCATTTTTTACAAAAAACTTCCAAAAGCCATTTTCAGAACTCCGACTCTGCTATAGGAGACCGACAAGAAAATCTTTCACAAACGAGAAGGCAATTTCCTTTCACCGCAGCGACAGAGCGAGAGGGTGCTTCCAGAGAAGAATGGGAGACTTGCACTGCCTTATTTCTCAGATGATTTCTCATAAAAGAACTGCAGACAGAATTAAAAGCAGAAATGTCCAATGAATCTGGGGTTTAATGTGCTGGTGCCAGCAGTCGGCTACAGCCGGGGCCGTTTGGTAAATCTGTCTTGGGTAAAGGCCCCAGCGCTTCCAGCAGACTTCTGGATACCCAATGACCTGTCCGCCCGCAGAGATAAATCAGCACAGCGGTGGGAAAGGAGAGCCGGGCCTGCTCCTGGATTTCACGCCGGCCTCTGCACTTAATTATTTAACAAGCCCAATGATTTACAGTCTGACATTTTAGCTACACAGGCACATGAATGACAGCTGAAGTCTGGTCTCCAGTCCTTATATGACTGTAAGTTCTTCTGTGATATTGTCTAGGAGCGAAGCAGCATTGGTGAATGCAGCCAATTAGCTAACAGAGCCCTGGTAATTGGAAGAAACAAAACTCTGTGCATGAGTCAGGCCTCCAGGAACGGAGCAGTCCACTACTGCATTAGCATTTCAGCATCACTCAAGAATGGACACGCTAAAGCTTCTGCAGAACCAGCATACCCTCCCCCGGAATTCTGCATAAGAACGGAACGAGCATTGCATGAATTATACAGAAGCATTGATCTTTTTTTTTTATTTTAAAGTCAAGGTTATCACTTTATTTTTTGAACAGTAGACAAAGATGAATGTCCCCTCTCCTAATTACCTCTGGCTAAGCACCGGACTTTAACGGCTTATTTAGCTTTATGTTGTATTACACAGGGTTTTCGATTCTGTCTGAGGAAGTTATTTTAGCATTATGTTGCATGGCATGGGGTTTTCAATTTTGTGTGAGGAACTGATTTAGCATTACGCTGAGCAGCCACGGGCTTTTCTTTAAGCAGCCACAGCCCTGAAACATCTTAACCAAACAAAATGTTTTGTCTTTGTCCACCAAACGAATGCAGAGGCATGCTGAAGGCTTGATCACGTGCATGCATACCTACAGTGCATGTTTTGCTTTTATTTACATTCCATAATGACAGACTGAATGATGCCCCCCATTTCTGAGCTTCCCACCCGTTTTCAGTTCTTCACATGCACTTTGTAATTATGACCGGCTCAGGGATTCCAAGTCAAACTTGTGGAATCTTGGCAAGACGGGTTCCATCAGCTCTTGTTAACATTCAAGCACTCTTTTACATTTACCAGTCAGACTCAGAGTGCTTTTCAGGAGACGTAATTTAACCAAGCTGAACTGATTGGAAATGACTGATTTCTAAATCGTGTAAAGCTTGTAAAGATCAACAACAGGGATGCGTTGTGTTTATGTTTAAACGATGCGTCACACCGCTATCTGAAATGCGAAAATCAGTCTCATCACGCTGAAGGACTGTTTATGAACAACCAAGACCATTTTGAAAAAGAACTGGATGAAAGTGAAAAGTAAAACTGAGCTGGAAAAAATGGGGCTTTGTGTTTACTTTGGCCAGACCCCTTCAGCCAACCTGATTTCTGTGCTGCGCTTGTGCCGGTCTGCGGTTAGCCTCCCCACAGCTCTCAGGAGTGGGTGGATTTACTCGAACACCGCAGCCTAGACATGGTTCAGTAGCCATTTTATACCACTCTTCCTCCAACCTTAGACAGTCACCATCTGCAAGCAGCTCGCAGTAATCTAGGAAGCATATTCCTTCAATAAATCGATTTGAAATGTATAATTTTTTTTTATAAAAACAAGAGCACAAAGGTTGGGATGTAACTGAGCCAGATGGCTCTCAGTCAGAACAGAGATCAGAGGAGCTTCTTTTCTTTGAGGGTACATTTCTTCTTTTCTTCTGTTTTTTTTATGTCGTAACAGCCTCACACACAAGTAAGGAGATTCCCTTATGCCGAATTCCAGAGTCTAGACACCACGGTATCAGTACAAAGTATGAATCAGAAAAGAAACATCTAAAGCAACATGCTTCAGACATCCTGGAGATAAAGAGGCCCTGCTGCTACACATACATTTTTTCTTTTTTGGGTTTTATAACTTTTTTACCAATATTGAACTGAAAAGTTTACAGAGTAATTGAAGGGAAAACATTCACACTCAAATGGCTTGCATTTCTATTGAAGCTGAAGTTTAGGGGGCTCACAACTTCCACTTTTTAGATTTGATTCCCAGATGATGTATTGCCATTGGACATTTTCTCCTGTAGGCTGCATGGATCACATGCAAGCTGCATACGTTTCTCTGGATAAGAGCATATCTTAAATGCCAAACTGTAAGCTACATGTAAAAATAGCAATAACTGTCAAATGTAAAGAAATCAATGTCAGCTCATCCAGTCGAACTACCATTGTTCCCTGCTAAAGGGTATGAGGGTACGTAAGTTGAACAGTCCTTTCAAAATCCAGAGGGGTTTTAGTGTGAATTTATTATCATATATCAGAGCTATTCAACTCCAGTCCTGGCGAGCTGCAGTGTCTGCTGGTGTTTACTCCAGCCACACATTTAACCACCTGATTTCACTAACTGGTTTACTTCTGTAGTCCAGGAGGTGAGCTAATTAGCGAAGGCAGGTGGTGCAGAGTGTGGCTGGAACAAATACCTGCAAACACTGCAGCCCTCCAGGACTGTAGCTGAATAGCCCTACCACATATGTAATGGCTGCGGCCAGGAAGGTTTAATGAATGCTCATGCTTTTCACATTTACCCAGAGTCAAGTTTAATCACTTTAAAATGGCACCACTGAAAATATTATTTTAATCTATAAAACACCAATATTATTTAAAACAGGGCTAGCCATCTGTTCATGTTTTCAAATTAGCATCAAGATGATCGGCTTTGATTGATTTTTTTTTTGCAGTTCAAGGTTGCTTCTGTTCATTTTAAGATAGCAAGAGGTTTGCCTTTACTTTACAACACTGTTCACATCATGCAGAGGGAAAACTTATTGGCAGCACATTGACAGGGTCTAGACCAATGGCTGACATCGATTCCACAGGCTGTGACTACCTGCTACAGGCTTGCTAGGCACACCTGGCGGACTTTCTGAGCCACCCACCGCACATTCCACCTGAGAGCCAAACGTGTGGCTCAGCATGGGAGGAAGACAAACTGAACTCAATTAGCTCACTTCCACACTCTGAACAACAGAGCAGAACATGGCCGATCCCTTATTTTCAGCAGACTGATATATAGGGCCTTGATTTGGCATGGCTCTACCTCATTCTGCGCCAGTCCATGTTCTTGGGAAAAGACTGAGGCCCAGGAGAAGTGTAGATTAGAAGTCTGGAAACTCCAAGGTCCGTCGCAAACACAGAGCCGGGCTCCACCACCGAGACGAGATTTAGAGAGTTTTAAATCACAGAACCGGAGTTAGATGAGAGGAGTTCGAATGGGTTCAGCTTGTGGAGTCAAATCTGTCTGGTTCGGCTTCTTACTGTGGTACATTTCAGGAAAGCTTAATGAGGAAAGGTGACACCACAGCTAAGTGAAGTTTCTGCTGAACAGGTCTATATTTTTATACCTGAAAATATAAGATAGAAATAGCAAAAAGCTATAAAAGTTTTCCATTCCCCCCTTTCACTCTCTGTGGATTCATCCATCTTCTCTCGGTTTGCTTATTTATTTCTGTTTGCAGAGCCTTGGAGAGCAGTGGAGCGGAGGGGTGATGTTTAACAGACTGCAGACCCGGGCAGAGGGGCAGACGTAACGCTCTGTCTGACCTTCTTGCCACGCTTAGCGGAGGCCGAACACAGCGGGCACCCCTGTGCCAAGGGGGTGGGGGTGGGGGGCGGTTAGTTGTGGTGTTGGTGAAAACAAACCGGCGAGCAGAGAGGGACGTCGGCACAGACGCTCGCTGGATCTGAGCGCACAGACGAACGAGTAAATGGAAATAGATGAATAAGCGGGTGGATGAAACACGGAGAGATATCAGAGCCTGGCACTGCGCCGGCGTGGAGACAGCTGGCACTGCCACCCTCCACCGCCCCGGCAAACACACTGGCCTGGCAGTGCTCTCCAGAGACTACAGAGAGAGAGAGGGGGAGGGGGGTAAGGAGGGATGTGGAGAGAGGGATGCAGGAAGAAGGGGAGAAGGGGTAGACAGAGAGACTGCAAAGTTTAGAGAAGATGGAGAGAGGGAGGGAGAGAGAGAGAGAGAGAGAGAGGGAGGATGGAGAGATAGGCAGAAAAACAGAATGGGAGGGAGAACAGTGAGAGTGTGAAAGAATGGTGGAAAATTGATGGAGGGTGTGAGTGTGGGAGGGTGAGGGAAGATGGAGAGACAGCATTCCAGTCTCCCTGAGTCTCCAGTTCATTAACACATTTGTACATGTGAGTGTGCATCAGTCTGAGGAGACGGAGACGGAGACAGGGGAGACCGTGGCCCAAACATGCAAATGCTTAAAGGGACGGACATTTTCACCCGCCATGGGCCCAGGGCCAGCACCGCTGCAGCCACAATCCCAGCTCTGCCGCGTTACGTCCTTTAAAGAACAAATCACAGGGCACAGGGAGAGGCTCGGACAAAGCCAAAAATCCCGAGCTCTACCACAGAGTTCAAGAGAAGGGCTCTGCAAAGCCAGGGCTCACTGAGGCCGTTAAAGCCAGACCAACCCCGCCCTGCTGTTTAACCCTCTCTTCAACACGCTCAGTTCTGAGTGCTACTCCAAAGAATGAGCAATGTGTCCACTCCCACTGCATTACGGCAGGGCTACGGCTCATCTCTAGGGTGATGACAGAAAAGGTTTGGGCGGATCATTGGGTGGCTCACGAGGTACAGTCACATGTTCATGGTGTAGGTCTGTGCTGCAGAGACATTTAATCCTACTGGAATCATTACTGGCTATAGCTGGAGTTTCCAATTGGCAAGTTATCAAATGGCTAAGGCTCACCAGGGGAAAACTGAGGGTAAGCCAGTTAAGACTCATTGCTGTTTAGTGATGTCATCTGGCCACCCGGGCACTGGCAGGCTTACAACCTTTGTGTTCCTGCAGCTAGTTGCCACATTGTTGCGGCGGTTAGGGCTGAGAGCACGGTTCAGATCAGGTGGAGAAGACAGCGGCCCAAGTCAAAATGCTGTGACTGAGTTACAGGCAACGCAACCAATAACATCAGTCAATACATTCATTATATATAAACCTCCAACATATGACTGAATGTAGCAGTAGGTGCAGGAGTTAAGAGTGAGAATGCAGCACCTTAAGCAGAGGATGGATCTGAGGGTACTGTGTTAAATGTAGCACAACTAGGGATAATCAACCCAGAATAAATCCCGAGGGACTCTGGAAACCAAGATGCAGCTTAAACAAATGTGTTTTCAGCCCATGGTGGAGGATGAACAGTGATTCAGCTGTCCAGTCCTATCCAGTCATTTAGCTGATGCTTTTATCCAGAGCATAATCAACAGAACCAAGGGCCAATCCCCTTGGGAGCAATGTGGGGTTGAGGACCTTGATCAGCGGCCCAACAGGAGGGGTGTTCTTGCTGTGGCTAGGCTGGGGCTTGAACCACCAACCTCAAGGGTCCCAGTCATGTACCTTAACCAATAGACTACAGGCTGCAGCTGTCCTGTCCTGTCCTGTCCAACAGAAAGCCATTATCATGCACTGAGCAGATTTTGATTGTCAGTCCCCCCCACCACCCAGGACAAAAAAATTGAAGAATTGAAGATACAGGTCATTAATACAAGTCATTATCCGCCATATAAACTGAGGCGTGTACTTAAGGCGCTTTTGTGTGGTTGCTGGTGGTGGCAGTTTGGCCTGCACCCACCACTTACAGCCTGGGAATCAGCCAGACCTCCACACTACAGCCTGGCCCGATGATTTACACAGCAGCTGTGCCCTACAGGCCGTCTGCAGCACGCAGTAAATCAATGGAGTTTCCCGCCGCCTCCAACGTCATTTAAACTGGAGAAGATGAACTGCTGCAGGCAGGCGGGGCAGTGCCCGTGCGCCAGCCCGCCGAGAGGGGTGCATTTCGGGGCGACTCGGGGTCTTCGGTTGCTGCGGCGCTAGGTGTGAGCTTTGCTTCTTTGAGGGGGGAAAACACCACCGTGGGTCGCTTTCGACGGCAGACCGCGGCGAGTGGCGGGAGCCTGCCAGCGTAGCTATTTAACTGTGACCCAATTAATTTCGGCTACGCTTTCAAGGCTTCCGATATGAAAGAACAGCATGGGGGAGAGGCAGGCGGGGAGAGACAGAGGGAGGGGGAGAGAGGAATGAAAAACACTTCTCTCTGTCGGAGAATATCATACATTTGACTTTCTGTTCTCAGGAAAAAAAACACTATTACCCACACTCAGCTATGACAGCCTGGCACTTCCCTTTCAGGAACAGAGGGAGGAAGGGAGTCTGTTTGCCCTGCGGCGGCGAGCATGCTCATACTCCGCTAATGGTCGCTTGTTTTATGTACTTCCACAGTCTCACAGAGAGATGGGATCTAAGGGAGGGGCAAATGGTCTCAGTGGACAGCGAATAGCACAACTCCATAGGGATTTCAAACCAACAGTTCTCCATTTCCTATCCTGATTGCTGTCTGATGTAGTACCCCCCCTGTCTACACAGGGCCACTCCCCCTCTCTCTTCTCAAATATACCACTCCCCTGGTGCCCACCGATTCGACAGACTACATTATTATGACAGAGAAAATCTGCTTGTTCTTGGGCTTCCTTTCGATCGCATTACTGAGGCAGATTTCTTTCCTCGGCTGCTCGTCGATGGGGCAGCTAATTATGCAACTGCCTTAGCCCAGCCGGAGGGCCCCCGGCGAACATTTTCCACTTAAAATCTAAAGGAGCTTATTGGAGGGATCAGAACTGTCAAATGCATGTTCTAAATAAAGCCATGCAGAAGAGGGAAAGGCGAGAGTCGAGATCTGGGCTTAGTCAATCTGCATATGACGAATTGCTTTGCACTGCAAGTTCCCGTGCAGATCCAGGGGCTTCATGAACAGGGGGTGAGTTTGAAAGCACGGGCCTGAGCAGAGCCGAGATTATCTGAGACGGAACGAGAGGCAGGGAGACTCCTCTCGGTAACATAAACAAAAGGGCCGTTCCACTCCTCTCTCCTTCCTGGTATTGCTCATTTCGTTCCTTATCTGCACTGCTGCTATGAAAACCATTCATTCAGTTCCTCCCCCAGATGTAGGCCTGAAAGCACAGTGCCAGACCCTAAAACACACACAGGCTGAAATATAGAGCGCTGGGTAGAACACTGAAGCCAAAGTACAAACACAGAGTGAACACAGTGAAGCGTAAATGAAGTAGATGCAGCCATGTAGCGGACACTGTTATCCACAAAAGCTTATACAGCTTACATCTTTACATACTATTTATATAGGTAGTTGGATATTTTACTAGGGCAAGTTTAAAGTCACTTGCGTGTGGGTACAAATGGCAGTGCCATACCTGGGAATCAAACCTGTGACCTCTGATTTACAACTACTTCTCCTTACCCATCATGCAACTGTACAGAATGAAGAAATGTACAAAAAAAATGACCAGAGCCTATAGTCTGCATACACAAGAGCACAGAGTTTACACAGTGAAGGCTAAAAGCACAGAGACACACAAAGGGCACATGTAAGGCTCTTTGCAGAATGCTCAGCCTACTCCATATCAATTCAAGCGCTCTGAACACACAGAAAAATAAAAGTGCGTTAATCTTAGAAACACTGTGGGCCTTATTAGAGCTGGAACTGAAATGGGAAACTAACACAGTCCTACAGCTGCTGGCAGAGATTCCCTCCTCTTTCAGAAACACCCCCCCCGGAGGGCTCCCTCATGGCCTGTAACACAGCCTGCAGCCTTTTCAACACAACTAGAGGCATCTACCACCACTATCAGCTCATCCTGTGCGTGAACTCACCCCAAACCTCCCTCTGAGCCATTACTCAATTGTAGGACATTACTTTGGGGGGGCCGGGGGTAAAACATAGAGAGGAAATGTAGCAAACTGCTTAGATGTCTAAAAAGTGCACCTTCGGGATCCCAAATTTGTTGTGCGAATCTCTTTTGTACCTTCCTTTATCACATAGTACATACATCCTTACTGTTTCTGTTAAAGCTGTTGTTCATATTTGTGAAGACAAGGTTTTGTGGAACCCGAGGAACTGTTAGAAACTCATATCCAGATGGATAAAGCAAGCTCACTTTTACATCATGGGGTAAATCTCTTTACAAAACCCATGCCATTATTTCCCATGTTTAATACCTATATTTCATATGTTTTAGAAATAAATTTTATTCATGTTATTACAACATCAGTACAAGTCTGCAAGGAAGAGAAGATGGGCCAAACCTCATGAAAATTTTTAGATATGAGCTGTGAAATCTCAGTAATTCTTTACCCAATGAGGTTGTGCCAATCTGCATTCAAATTCATATGGCATAACCCTCTGTTGCCCTGATCAGGCCAAGAGGTTTATGACACATGTAGAGCAGTTACTTCCACCCAAACCTCCCACTAAAAGAGACCCAAAAAACTGAGCCACAGACAGACGCTATTCATTTCAGGCCTGGGTAACAGAGCTTGCCAAGATCACTGTCATTAAAGGCCAACAAATACCAAATTGACTCCGAACAGACGGGATGAAAACATTCCAAATTGATAAAATCTAGAAGTATGCCTTATTGATTCGCCCCCGGTGTTAGATTTGCTGAAGGATAAGAGGACGGGTCAGAAATAATTAAAGTCCATCTGGCAGGAAGGGTGCGGTGGTCTTGCGGGATTCTGAAGAACACAAGCTATCTGACAAGGTGGCATCACTTATTATACATGAGTGTCCTATCATTTGCATCATGGCTAAATCTGTAAACTGCACAATTTTACATTTTTTAATTAACTTTGTTAACAAGTAAGATGTGGCTTTTGTACCATTTTGGTGCCAGTGTAATCTAAGGACACACCTGGAAGCAGCCAAAAGAACCAATAAAAGGAACCAAAAAGAGCAAAGTAGTACATAGACAATGAAGTTAATATACACGGGGCTAAAAGTGAGAACATACTGTGTACCTCTTCTGGTTTTATTTGTTCCAGAACAGACACACTTACATTTATTTCTAAAACCCATTACCCTGCCTGGCTTAAAGACAGCATCCTGAAAATACTGTCCATAAATGCTGGAGAGAGAGAGGGAAAGTGTTCATTTAAGTGACTGAATAAATTAAAAATTAAAAACTCTAATGATTACAAGCCATCCAATGACATTTAAAGTATGGTAAAAACTGCGCTGGTGGACAACTACTGTACATTGATGAAAGTCTGGCCAAACGGTGTTATTGACATGTGAAGGCGTCCAAATATTAATGTGGCCAGAACACAATTACCAGTCTGCACTGACAACTTAATCCTGCCTAGTGGGCTTTGTTGCATTTTTCAGAATTAAGATTTCTCTTACCTGTTAACATAATTCTGTCACACAGCGAAATAAAAACAGATATTTCTTTATTACTCTGTTCGACAGATATCTATATCTTCTCAGCACAAAGGAAAGTAATATAAGAGACCCATCTTTTCATGCGCCGGCGAGAACAGACAGAGAACCGATATTACCTTCACCAGTCGCATCTGTCATTCATTGAGAAAATAATGGATGTTTTATTATAATCAAATGAATTCAATATCTCCCCATAAATGGGCCACTAAAAAGTCATTTCCTCTGACTGCAATATGTTCAAACGTCCATCAAGCCCGGAGCAAGGAGGTGCCACATGTTTAATTCAAAGCCAATGTAATTTATACACCGCCCGCCACAGCGAAAACAGACAGGGGCCCTAAACGTGACGAATACACAACGCTCTGCTTCTCCGCTGTCGCGCGCCGCCAGCCAACGTGAGTGAGGCGTTTCATGGCGGCTGTGACACCGGGGACCGCTGATACGACCCGCAAATGGCATAGTTTGCCTGGCGTGGCATAGGCCCTACACGTTTACGCACCTGTGGTTGTGGTTCTGAATGGGACATGGTGCCCAATGTGGGAGGCGGGGGTGTTTGGGGCGGGGACCATGAATAATCATTCACATGGGAGCATTTCCAGAGGGGAAGGTACGCTCTGGTCCCAAAATAACCCTGGAGGGTATTCATGAATGAAATGACCGGATTACCGTGGTATTAGAAACCCACTGAGATCCCTGATAAGGCCGGTTGTGGTTCACGCACCCTCCGTTAGCATGGAAATGTCAAACTGTTTGACTAATGAAAATCTGGAACGGATTTTCGGAGTCACCAAGCAGAAAATTCAAAATCAAATGTATGACTATCAGGGTGGCAACATAGGGAGTCATACATATTAGTGCCTGCATCAGCATAATCCCTGACCAACATCTCTTAGAAAAAAAAAAATTAATAAAATTGGTCTCCCTGACTTTAAAATCTTGACTAATGTAGGGCTTAGAGGATTACATTAATGTCAACTACCACCAGAGGTAAGTTTGGTTACTGTCCCTCACACAGCAACAGCTGAGCTACAAAATCTTAGCTGACAGAAAAGTCTTAATTACTCAGAGACACCAATTACTGTCTGAATTTATTTATAAGATTCCTGAAAAATATCAGTGAAATATATTCTTGTTGCTTTGCGTACTGGCAGCAGCTGTGCTGCTGAAGAGGGTGGAGAGAATAGATGACATAACGCAGAAGTCGGTCGGTGTCCAAGCATCACAGTGCCAGTAAAATCACAGATGTGGTCCCAGGGTATGTCATAAATTGGGTCGTCACACTCAAAGCCCAGATTATTGCTGCTATGGTCCCTCATTCCTGCCGTGTGAGCTGCAGCAAGAGGCACAAAAAAAAAAAAAAACTGTCTGGAGAAATCTACACGAGTGAACCCCCCATTTCCTGTTACAGCTCAATGACTTCCTCTTGTTGCCTTCCAGGGTGTGATAGCCATTTCCTCCTTTCTTCCCCTAGTGTGTCTGACTCTTTTCATTCATGTGCAGCTGATCGCCTGGTCTTGACCTGGTTTGAAAAGGACAAGTAAATGTTTTCCATGTCGACAAGAAGTATCCCTTGAAACAAACGAATCTTCCAAGCCTATGACAGACTTGGAGAAAGTGCCCCGCTTATCGTAGCATGTCTTCAGATTGATGCCACAGCTCAGTTTAAGTATCACTGAGAAATCAAGCCAAGCCCTTGGGTATCCTCTATCTGGTTAGTGTACACTCATTCTGTTTATAGATGTTTCCTGAATGTCAACCCTGCTGACCTGCCACGGTAACCTCTGGGCGATGGGGGGGGGGTGGGGGAGGTGTTGGCGGGCTCCTATAAATCCTGTACAAATCTGACATATTTTATATAAGAGTGCATGAACATGTGTGTGTGTGTGTGTGTGAGTGGGCAAGAGTGCATGAATGTGTGTGTCTGTGTGTGCGCAAATAAATGTTGGCATGTGTGTGAGTGCGAGTAGAGGTGCATGCAAGTGTGTGCCTGTGTGTGTGCGCGCATGACTGAGTGCAAATTTGTGAATGTGTGCATCTGGGTTTGACATGAAAACACTGCAGTCCAACTTGGGAGTTATTTCCTCCCCATTTTAGAGAACACATTGCCCTTTAGCTAACTTTCCATAAACACTGACTAATAACTTTAGTGGCTCATGCATACAGATGGCTGATTAGCAGAGTAACTCTGGAGAGAGGCAGTATCCCCTGAATCTAAACAAGCAGAACAGTGCTGCTGCTGCTTAAGAAAAACCATTCCGCTCTGAGATATCCTTCTCAAAACATTACAAAGCAGTGCAACCCTTCAACACCCTGCCCTACTCTGGAGAGAATTCCATTCCAAGCCTAATGGGGATAGTACCATCGCCTCAACAATAAATAGCTGTGTATTCTTCTTAACATCTTGAACTTTTTTTTTCCTTTTTGGGATTCCTGTTTTGTGTTAGGCTGTGTTTGAGTGCTTTTCACTTTTTAGACAAAATTTTGGATATTTTGGTTCTTATGCACCCATGGCAACTGTTTCTATGTTTTTTTTTATTTGAAGTTGCAGTTTCAAGTGTTCCTTTGCCTAATGTTGCTCAGAGTTAGACAGCTCTCTGCAAAAACACTGTTACAATGGATCTTCGACAAAACATTGTGATCACATTCAGTTACTTAGGACAACCAGACTGAAGTGATTCTGCCATGATCAGCTAGAGCCTATGAGAGTCCCTGGCCAATCAGACTTCTGCACCTCAATGAGAGCAGAATCCCTGGCTCCTGCATTTCGACTACCTGCCAAACATTTTTTAGATCTTAATCTCAGCATCACTTGAAAACAGTCTGAATAATTGGACGACGAAGGTTACAATAAGTGGACTCTGAGCAGGTAATGACCTTTCTCAGCACAGAACTGAATCTTCTCCCTTCTTCCTTTTGGAGAATTTAACCATTCCTCCCTTCTCAGCACTGCTGTATTTCCTGAGTTTTTCCATTACTGAATATTGCAAAATGTACATAAATTCTGACATCTATTATAAGGTCTGACATGTCTCTCAGATAGAAGTGGCGGCTAATTTGTAGTAACATGTGCCTGGAAGTTGCTTGTTATGTCTGTGTATGTAGTCCTTGTTTTGCATAGTTTACATATTGCATGGTTTGCTTTTGCCTTTTATCTCACCATTAATGAGCTCAAAGTAAATGTAAGTCAAAGAATTTACAAATTGCACTTTGATAAGTTGTTGGGAGCAAGAGATTGACTCCCTGCCCTTGGCTGTGTTGACAGAGTTCCATGTTCTGTTTTGTGCATCTGATTTTAGCACAAAAAAAAAAAAAAAAAAAAATATATATATATATATATATATATATATATATATATATATATATATATATCGCTTTGCTATGTATAAGTAATTGATGTCTGATGCTTGTTTTGTGCACCTGACTGGTACACTGTTTATCAGAGAGTATGCAACAACATGTGAAAACAGACCGTCTTTGAAACAGTTCTCATATATTAAGAAAAACTGCAAGTTCGCGACAAATCTCTATAGCAAAAACACATTTCAAATGTATTGTAAGAACTGGGAAAATCTGTTCACACAAAGTTTTAAATTTAAACATGACAGCCCTACGGCACACACAGTTGGCAGGTTTTTAATGCTTGCTTTGGTAGAGAGCTGTCCTCTACTTCTCAGAAGTGTTTGTAACCCCGGTGGGCCGGATCTTCTCACACAGAGACCCTGGCAGAGAACTGGAGCACAGCCGGTCTCAGCAGCTTGGAAACACACAGGGGGTGATGGGATAGTGGAGGACTGATGCATCAGCAAAGAAGGTAGAAGGGAAGCTTTTATCCTTTATTTATACAAGTGATACTAGGACTGCAGCTAATTATTGTTAACGATTATTTTCACATTAACATTAATGATGATTTTATTGTTTAACTACTCAGATATGGATTCAAACAACCTATGAATCTATCATTTAAAAGATGTATGCAAAGCCAATCGACAATGATAATGAACATTTTTAAAGTCACAAATTAATTGAGCCCTATGTGATATACATTGAGTGTGCAAGTGAGACCTGGTCAGTTTTACAGCATGCAAAAGTATCAGATTGAAAAAGAAGCTTAAATACAATTACACAAACTGTATAAAAGGCTTTAAATGAATGTGCATCAGGGTTAAGGCATGAAAAATATTTAATTATATTCCTAATTCGTTGACCTTGTAGTTTATTTTTTTTTCAATGTGATAAGATCATTGAGTGGAATATATTTTAAGAGCAAGTACCATCAGGATAGAGCAATTTAACTAAGAGTACTCCTGCTGAAGTCAGTTTGGATATTCGGAATATCGAACAGTACGTCAGTTTGTGATTGTAATCTATAATTATTATTGGTGTGCAGTGTGGGAAAGGTACACAAACAGTGGTGATAGGACTGCCTTTTAAATAAAGCATGCTAAGGTTTGCAGGGGGAGAGCACATTTTTCTCTAACCAAACCAGAATATACAAGTGATTCACACCCAACCAGAGTGCACCTCTGTTCGCACCTTCCTACCTAATAGAATGAGAAGTTTTGAGTTTTTGAAAGCTGACATTGGTCCTTGAGGGCAAAACAGCACTTGTGAAAACCTTTGACAGATTCGGAATGTTTTCTCCGAATACTAGATATGAAATACAGTACTGGTTCTCCTACGGTACTTTGTTATGCTTGGAGTTGAATATACAGGTGAAGCCGCTGAGAATACAAGCAATGTGTGTTTACAGTATTTCAATGTTACCGTACTGAAAAAGAGATTAACCACTTCACCCTGCACAAGGTTTATTCTAACATACAGAAAATAAATGACATTATCACCATTTCAAACATAAAAAAAACTGGTGAATGCAGAATATTAGAGAAAATTAATCAACGTAGTTTTAACTTAATTTTCTGTGGCCTCTGGGACTCTAGGTTAGTTTGTTTTTAGCATTTTCTATAAATGTCTCTTAGGAACCTGGCGATCTTCTTCTGCCTTTGCATTATGCATTACAAATCAATTATTCCACCTTATTTCAGAAAAATCATATTATTATACATCATACTGAGAGTTGCTTCTATATTAAATATGACTGAAAGGTGTTTTGATGTCTGGCAATGCCACTGCGCAATTAACCTGAATCAACTTAAAGGGATACAGTGAATATACAGCCCAGGGCTATGCCCCAGATAATAATTCTCTCAATTTGTTTTAAAGCATATTTTCGGTTTCGAATGTCCCAGTGCTGCAACTCTCAAAGGAAATCACAACAGAGAAATCAGCATCAGGCTCAGGCCAACTAGTTCTCAACAGATTGAGTTTCAAAATAATATTTCAGACTGTGACCTGGCATTCTTTCAGGATCTGGTTTGCCAGCACTCATTTTTGAGATGGGATACGTGAAACCAACAGATATACTCAACCACTGAGCTCCACCAGGCCCACAATATGAAGATCATTAATATTAATGGTGGAAGGCAAGAAAATGTCAACTGCATAATAATATCAAATTACTTATAATAGATTTGCAGCCCAACTCATACATAATAACTTTTTTTGTTTTACCATTGGGCTATTATTCTTGCTCAGTGGCATTGTGAGGACATGGTTTGGACAACAGGGAACATGCCACACCCACGAGCAGCTGATTCCCAGAGCCAGTGACCCAAAACTCATGGTGCTGGGAAAGCACTCCAGCTGGAAGAGGACAGGGGGTAGGGTAGGGTAGGAGAAAACCAGAGGAGCGACAGCACAGACCCACCACAGACATGGATGCAGTAAAGCACAATGTTTGGAGAACTTAACTTGTAACTCAGAGGCTCGAGGTTCAGTTCCCAGGTGGGTCACAGCAGTTGTACACTTGATAAAGTTATTTTATGTCAAGTGCTACAGTAAAATGTCTGATGGCATGAATGTAGAAAAGTAAGCTTTGCCATGGTGAAGTGAGTCTGCTACCTGCCCATAATGAAAATATAAATGAAAATGTAGATGCTACAACCCTCGGAACGATGATAAGACCCCACCCCACCACAACCAGGCCACCAGCCTGGGACCAGCGTTTGTGCCGATCAATATTTTATCTGTGTTAGTGCCTTGGGGCTTTTGAGCCGGAGAGAAATATATGACAGGAAGCACGCTGAGCTGGTGATCGTGCCCACGCAAACAGGAGATTAGGAAGGCTGCGCTGCTGGAGGGGAGCTGGCTTTGAACGCCTTCTGTTTAATACCGCCATGTACATCCTGGAAGCTGGGAAGGGGCTTTGCTCAAGGTGGATCCGATCCAGTTTGTGAGAGGAGCGCACTGGTCCTGGAGACATGGCTGAGCTAGCTTTGCAAGCCAGGCTTTTTTTTTTTTTTTTTTTTTTTTTTTATTTACATCCTTGTGGATAGAACACATAGCTGCAAAAAAATAAAAAAATACAGTGCTCAGTGACACGCCAGCCCATATCACAAGGAGGAAGCCTGTCTATCCCCCTCTCAACAACTTAATGTAACGAATCACAATCTCTTAAGCGTTCCGCGCTCTAAAAGCAAACCAATTAAATATACTTCAGAACTTCTGAAGCAGAAATCCAAAAGATACCACACTTTTATCGACTAATTTAATCAGTGGTTTGGTCTGTGTGAGTTTGAATTGTGTGAGCATGGATGAGCTACACTGCTCTGGAGGAAAAAAAAATCCTTTTATATTCCATAATAATCAAATTCCTGAAAAACTGAAGTGTCGGCCAAGAACCGAGCAAGTTAGTGCAAACATGGCCTGTTTGCCAGCCTTGTTTCCTCTCAGCTAAAAGCCTGGAAGATGCAAGACATGTCAGAGCGACAAGCCTGTCCAACCTTCAGTATTTCAGACTCAATAACTTCACCTCAGGGAAGGAGGGTCCAAATTGAAGGTTGCTGAACAGATGAAGCTATTGTTTCAAATTTTACAAAAACAACCCTCTGCCTAATACTGGTGCTGTACCCTTGACGTGGAGATTACTGCTCCAGACAGTAAAACATCAGCACCCTGAGATCCTGCTGCCTGGATCCAGAATTAATGCTATCTCCACTGATACAGATAAAATGCAAGCGCTGGAAGACTATGTGCATTTCCTGCTTTCCCCACAGCACTGCCACAGTTCTCTCTCCCCTAAAGCTAGGTCACAACGCAGTCATTATTCTCCATTAGCTTTCCATCAAGACCAACGTTAAATTGCTTGAATGGTGATCACTTTCCAGACATTGCAACACATTACACACAAATAGGAGAGCGAGGCTGGAGTCAGATTTCATTCATTTGAAGGGTGGAAACTTTTTAAATTATTCTTGCACATCTCCCTTGACATGCAATTATCTAGAAATGTCAAATATTTAGCAAATGATGTATAAAATTTTTACAGTACGGTCAGAAGCCAGAGGGGGTTGAGCATTTAAAGATACAACTTATCACTTTTTTATATTAAAATGGAGCTGACATTTTATAAAGAAGAGGTAACATGATACCAAGCAAACTGAGAGCAAGACATGGACCACTGGGGGAAAACAGGAACATAAATGACAATTATGGCATCACAGTAATGTGAAACCGTGCCATTTATAAAGTGCTGACAGGCCATATCCGGGCATATCCACTAAACAACCTGGGACTGCAAACAGCTTTTTGATTTTGCAATTTCCTTGAATTAATATTATGGGATGCAAAAACTGTGTCAACCAAATGTGTGAAAGGAAAAGGCTAGCACAATATGACAGATCAAGCACAGGCACTTGTTTTTACAAATGCATGGCTCAGGTGGAGAAAACAGAAGTCTAAAAGTATAAAGACAAGGCGGTTACTCGTGCTCTTTTGATTTGTGCCTGCCTTGCCTTCGGGGTGTCTTGCGTCCAGGTTTGGGCCAGGAGTAGAGGGTGTGTGATGGGTCGGTGCCGTTTGGGGTCAGGACCTGCTCTCCGTATGGATCATCCTATTCTGAGGGAAACCAGCAGCTCTTTCCTACATACACCCCTGGCCCCCGCCACTGTCTCAGACTGTGTGGGGATGTGACAGCGAAACAATTGCAGCCTGAGGGCTTAAAGAAGAATGGGACGGAGGTCAGCTAAGCTGCCCCCCCAGCCAGGTCCGACTCTGGCACCGGAGACACGGAGCTGTAAGCAGGCTTACTCTGGTCACTGGCCAGGAGTATAGAAACCATTCCAAACACTCATGCTGAGAGAGGGGGAGGATTGGGGGGGGGGGGTGAGAGAGACTCAGGGGGAGAGGAGGGAGAGTGTGAGGGTGTGAGAGATAGTATGGGAAAAGGAGGGAGAGAGGGTGCGAGTGTGGGTGAGTGTGAGTGTGAGAGAGAGAGAGAGAGAGACAGTGACAATATGGGGGAGAAAAAAGCAGGAGAAAAGCGAGACAATATTTATATGGTTGGCTGCGCGACTTATCGATATTAATATTAATATTAATGCTAATACCATTTTTATTTTATTGTTAGATATTGTGGTATTGCTGAAAATATTATAGCTGAGATTTGAATAAGCTTTATATTTGTTTTCGGCAGGTTTTGCTCTGGAAATATGAACGTGTATGCCATGCCAATGAAGCAGCTGAATTAGAATTTGAGAGAGAGAGAGGGAGAGAGGGAGGGAGAGAGTGAGAGTGAGAAACTGCGTAGAAGACTGAGAGAGGGAGTGAGGGACTGGGACTGTGGGAACGAGGAGCAGGAGGTTTTGTCGGCCTTGAGCAGAGCGGAGCCAGCTGTTGCCGGACTCTTCAATCGAAAGCGGAGCCCGAGCCTGGAGCAAGCCTCTGCAATTAGCTTCACACCGTCCCTGACCCCCCGCCTCATTAACGGAGGGGTCGGGGAGCGAGCCGCCACCTCTGCCGGCCACTCAGAGCGGCTGGGCCTTAACGCAGCCAACTCTGAGCTTCTCAGCAGGGCTAACCGAAAACCTGCCCGAAACATGGCCTTAGCCTGCCCGCAAACTAATCACCACTGCAGACGGTCAATTTCTCATAGTGCCTCTGTACATTTGTTAACTGGTGCCCGTGGATTCCTCAGAATGGCTTGGGACTGCTGGGGCAGGTTATCATTTCACACACCAACCCAAGTCATTGAAAATAGTAACTGACAACAGGTTTATTGCATACAGCTGGTTAATTACACCACATGTGGGCAATAGCACATGAGAGTAAGAAAACAGTCAAGAACATAGGCACTGTCCTTATAAGCAAGGCTGACTGGTACCTGACTGGAGTTTAACTTTGGAGCTGACTGTAACTAGTCAAGGTCATTTCATCTCCCCGGAGCGAGCTCACAGTAGCGGTGGATGAGGTTGCCACAGGCTTAAAGCCAAGCATACCTTTTTTGAATTTTCACTCAACTACGGCTTTAGCCTGTCCACCTTCACGGTATGGTTTCCATGGGAGCTGGTGCCACTGCCATTACAGGTTTGGACTCTCCAAGGAGGAGGCTGATCTTCCTTTTATTTCCCATCATGCACCCCTTCTCATCACCACTCCTCCCCCACTGGCTCATTTCAGCACCAACAACAAGTCTGGTGACCCAACTTCTGATGTTCATGAGCCTTAATTAGTCTAAGCGTGAATGCAAATGTATTCATACATTATGCGTAGAAAAACATCTGATTAAAATTCAAGGATTTGGGGGGTTTGTTTGAAGATTTGGGAAAAGATGTCGAGCACAATGTACTCGCATGGTTGCCGTGCGTGCGCGAGCCAGTGTGTGATCACATGGGACATTGCTAGATCACACAGCTCTGATAACCTCAGCGCAGCCCACGTCCCAACAGGAGAGAAACGGCAGAGCTTCACATTCACACATTACCATGCTCAGTCAATCAACCTGGGTCTCCACTGCGTGTCGGGTGTGTAGCTCTGAACTTATTCACACGTTGTATGCACGTACCGGGGTTAAAAATAGACAGGGCCAGATTGTGTTTAAAATGAAACTGGGGTAAACATCAATCGTTTGAGACTGCTATGGACAGGAAAGTTCACGGGTACCAGAGGGATTTGAAAGGACAGGCAGTGAATTGGCCCCTCCAGCTCGTTTGGGTGCTCGCGGCTTATTGATCGCGAGGACAAGCGAGCCCAGGGCCATTCATCACCGGGCACTCAAGACCTTAGATTACTCCTCTGATAGTCCCCGTTGAGAGGTAGCTGTGTGACTACATCCATTATCTCACACAATGAGGGCCCAGGGTATCTGCCAAACTCCAAACTGCATTCTGCCTGACAGTCCTGCCGGGACTGGACAGGGAGGGGGGAGGGGGACAGGGGACGGTGGGAGTGGTGGGCAGGATAGATACAGGGGGGAGCGAAGGGGGGGGGCAGACAGATCAGATGGTAGTGGCAGGTACAGTGTGAAAGCCATTGTTCCCGTTTCCTGGAACAGCACCATTTGCACAGCTGTTTTACTGTAGATAGCCACCACGTTCTGAGTTGAGTTCAGGCTGTGGAAAAAAATGCTGTATGGGCAGTTTTCCAAGGGCCTGAGACTGGTGGTGTTTGGGGGATGATGAGGGGAAAAGGGGAGGGAGGGGGAGGGAGAGAGAGAGAGAGAGAGAGAAGGAGAGAGAGCCCCGGCAGTGCAATTATCTGAAGTCTGGAGAAGGTGTTGATCCAACCCTAGCTAAGAGGATCCCCCAGGCTCAGTTGAACAGAGAGCTGCTTCAGCTCTGCTTAAATCATCAAACTATAGCCTCGACAACACTGAGCAGAAACAGAGAGCTTTCTGCAACTTTCGCCACAGCCCTTTTCTCCCTCCATTTCACTCTCTCTCCCTCTCTCTTCACATCTCAGGCCAACTCAATAGATTCTGGGCAAAGGAGTAAAAAAAAAGAAAAAAAAATGCCTCCTGGACAGATAAAAGGATGAAGTTAATTATAACTGCAGGCCACAGCCTGAGCTATCCTAGTGTATTCAAGAAATAAATAAATATAAAAAAGCCAAGACAGGCTGACACACAAGAGCCAAATGCCTTGCCACTTCAAGTTGGCGCCTCAGATTATTTGTGAAAGGGGCTGATCGGTCTTTGTCAATCTCCCAGGTGGACTAGTCTCATTCCAAACCGGGGGTTGGAAAAACGATGTGCAAAACAGATAAGGAAAATTAAATTAAGAAAAAGTTCTTTCGCACTAGCATGCACCATTGATTTCCAATTCTCTTGGAGACATTTAATGAGCTTAAATACGGAATCATTTGACAGAGGGGGCTCTGAAGTCTTTCCTGGGAGAGAAAATCGTTGGGTTGCTGGAAAGGGAGGAGGAAGAGTGAAGGGTTTACGTGAGCCCAGAGGTGTGGGGAGGGGTCCTCCTGGGATTTGGGAGACATCTGTGAATGACGAGAAAGAGGAAGAGGGAAGCCTCTGAAGAGAAGAGACCCTACTTTGACTGACCTGTGATGGAGGGATCCCCAAGTGTCAGGTCAAGCGAACTGCTCCTCATCTAACTCCCTCCCTCCCTCGCTCACACACGGCCCGGCAGACAGGGCTCCTACTGTTTTAGCTTAGGCCTACTTATACATTCCTAGGTTCGCCGGAGTTTCTGATAAAATAACTTCAGTGCCGTTCATTTCATGGATTTCAACAGACCCACAGCCACAATTTTGTTTTACTTACGGTGTTTGGTTCCTTCGGTTTTCCCAGCACAACAAGTGCATGTCAAAGAGGAGCCTCATAGATCTTTCAGCGGTTTAAACAAGATGGGTGGGATGGCCAGACCTTTTAAAAAGTCATTCTGTAATGCTGCTATGGTTCTCTGAAGTAAGGACAAAGACTCAGGTCAAACACCCCACAGCACAAGCTGTCCCTCTTCATCTGGCCACCTAATCCCCCCTCAAACACCTGATTGGCTGCACAATCCCAACCCACTTAGATTTCCCAGGTTGCCACTAAAAATTGGATGGGAGTTCTCTGTTGACCTGCCTGTTTAAAGGTTGAAATGAAATGAAAAACAAATGAACAAAGCCTCCTTCCCTCCGGCTCTCAGAGCGAGGCATTTCAGTCAGGGCGCAATGTAACACCAATGAATCACCACGCTGGAATCTCAACCCAGCGGCATCACAGATCCTATAGACTAACCAGATGGTCAGCTCCTGCATTCCTTCTGTCCTGTCTGCACGGCAGCAGGTTCCTGTTGGCAGCAAGAGTTTCCGGTGCTATATTAAAAGCACAGAACATCATGAATATTTATGTGGCACAACAGTTGGGAAGATTTGCGTTTCAACAGGAGGGAAAAAACAACATTCAATCGTAGGAATAACGGAGCTGAGAATCTCCGGTAATTCTTTAGCGCCTCTGCTGTCATGATACAACTGTTAAACATGTAGCCGGGGAAGGGAGAGATGTTCTTGGGGACTGGTTGGGGTTAAGAGCTTGAACTTGGACTCCGTCCCCAGAAACCCTCAATGGAGACTGGCGTTTCTGGGTTGCGTTGGTTCCTGGGGAAGTGATGTGTGGCCTGTAGAGTGTTTTGGGTTTTGGAGAAGGGAGAAAGCAAGGCGGGTGTGTGTGCGTGTGGGGGGGAACTGGCAGACAGGCCTGTAATCCCTTCTGATTAATTACAGAGCACTGCAAAGACAGCTCAGTGGCTGGACCGCTATGGCTCGAGGGAGGGGGTGGCTGTCATGGGGATGGGGGATGGGGGCCGCCGCCGCCAGCACACATTCCAAACTGCCTGGAGAGACTCCACAGGTACGTGTCTCCACTGATCCCAGAAAAGTTATATAATTGGCAGAGGAGCACATTTACATAGATCCCAGGTAAGTGACTTTTGTTCTATAATTGGCAGACACCTTTATCCGCAGCAACTTGCATTCTTATATGCAAAACCTTCATACAGTTGGGATGTTTTTTTACAGCAGGTGTTCGGGTTATGTTCCCTTGCTCAAGGGCACCGAAAGTGATTCCCTAACAGGGAATTGAACTGGAAATGTTCTGGTTGCGAGTCGAGGGCCTGAAGCCCTCACAGGCAGCCCATGGGCATTTCATCAGATCATGTCTGTTGCAACAGGAGTTTGAAACGCGGCAGGCCGAACACAAAAAAAGTTGCTTATTTTGGATCAGCGCTTATTTTGGGTTTACTTGTTTTGACAGAATACTCTGAGTTGAAATCTTTGTGGTTCCAGGGCCCTGACGCGTGCCAGTTTTTTTTTTTTTCTTGTTCCTGCAGGACGTCAGAAGCGCAACAAAATCAGCAGGAAAACTGCAGAGCGGAGAGTCGCCCGTCTGTTTCTACCGTTAATCCTGGAACACCTTCCTGTGGGGCCTGAATCAACACTCGGCACTCAACACCAGAGAGAAAACACAGTGAGGACACCTGTCACAAAAACACCTTCTGTACCAGGCTGTAGCAATACCACATCTTAGATCGAGGAACATACTGCACGACCGACAGAATCAGAGCATCAGACAACCTCTCGCGGTTAGTGATAATTAACCCCCTGATCACAAACCCTACCATCTCGCCTTTGTAGTACTGAGAAACCTAATGACATTTATCCGATTTGAGGTCTCACACTACAGGTTGCAGGCATACTTGATCCAGTCACCAGATCCAGCTCTTGCACTACATGACCTGCCACAAAAACTTTCCAAAATTCTCAGCATATAGCACGCAGCTCATGATATTGCCATTGTCAAGCCGGCAGAAGACGCCAGTGAGAATGTATGCATATCTAAAGCTGCAAATTTGAGATATTACCCTCATCTTGAAAATCTGTGTGTGATATCTAAATTTACTTCACCAGGGGCAAAATCTTGTA
Organism: Albula goreensis; assembly: GCA_022829145.1. NCBI lineage: Eukaryota > Metazoa > Chordata > Actinopteri > Albuliformes > Albulidae > Albula > Albula goreensis. Next base: position 15,454,331 of record CM040765.1, read on the forward strand.
CTGTATCCCCAGGGTTATTTTTCCAAATTCTTGCAAGAATTAACACCAGCGTTATGTGCAGGCTCATTTTATGCATGATTCATTTTATTTTGTCAATGCTAAGAATAATGATAAATTTACTGCATTAAAAGAATCCCTGGGAACCTTTTCTGGGAATTAGGCCAAAAGGAAAGTCCGTGCCTCTGAGCCTGGAAAACATGCACCAGTAAACACGCTCCTTGATGTTATTCCAAATGTGCTCACGTGGTGAGGCACAGGTAGGAGACTTCATTTAACTGAGGCCTGCCTGCATCCTGGTTTATTACATCCACAGCCCATAGATCCGTACCAAAGGAAGACCTGTGGAACTTGATCGCTAGCTAGGGCGTTCCAATCCGCTGACCTTAGAGAGGCGTGGGCACCTAACCTCTCAAAGGAACGCGCAGAAAATTGTGGAATTATCACCGCTGGCAACCCAGCACCACGGGGCTTAATGCCACCTGTTCCGGCCCCCAAAAAGCGGGCCATATTCCGGGGAGACGGGGGGAGTTAATGAAAGCGAGAAAGAGAGCGTGTCAGTGAGTGGAGTTTTTTCCACTGCGCGCCATCTGGAAAGGAAGAAGGTAAGATATACACGAGAGGAGCAGTTTCCCTCCTCCTGAAGTTCTGCTCAGCCAAGGCTCCCGATGACGCCAAACCCCAACGGGGACTCGGCCTTATCAATCGCCAGCCAGATACAAAGCGGACACGGTGAACACACGCGCAGGAGCTAGCGCTGCTAAAGGCGACAGTGACGGAATGGGAGTCAAGACTGCGGGGGCGTTTTCCTTCTGGTTTCATGTTTAATCTGCTAAAACCTTATGTAGCAAAGTTAAGAGACGCGTGCTAGCACACAAATGTCCAGCACAGAATATGACATCAGTCCTAGAGCTACAGTAAGAGTGTAATTAATTCTCCTGGATGGAAAACTTGGTCTTTAGCTCAGCGACAGCTAATCATATCTCTGGACATGAGGATCACCAACAAGGGCAGACACAGCCCACATTACACTGAGAAATAAAAATGGGCAAAAAAAGTACACAATTTTCACCGATCACAGCACCTATTTTATCAGGAGGGGAAAGCTTCCCTGCCATGACTCGTGAGTCACGTCGCGGGTGTCTGCTTAGCGTGCCGTCCTTCCCGACTCCTCTCCCTGGCAGCAACTGAAAATGAACGTACCGTATTGCTATCCACCTACAGAACTTAACATGCAGCTCGAGCAGGGAGACATGGCACAACCATCTGTTTCCACTTGGTGGAGTTAAATTAGCCGGGCCTTGGGGTGCACAGACATATGAAGGGACACAGAGATACAGGGAGAGAGAGCGAGAGCGAGAGAGAGAGAAATAAAGAGACAGAAAAAGAGAAACAAAGAGAGAGCGAAAGAGACGGACCATCTTACTTAAGTACACACAAATTCAATATCAATTTTAACTTCAAATATTCTTTATGGGCATGATCGCTGAAGCCAAAACAATGGTGCTATGAAACAATTAACATAGAAACTGGTGAGTAGTATAGTTACCACTGTGGATTTATCCATTTAGTAAAGATTTGAATAAGCAAGTTCTTGCTTTGTATTTTGTTTTGACTTGTTTTAACTTTGGTAATATATGTTGAACTGTACTAAACTGACAGATAGAGAAACAGATCAATTAATTTTTTTCTTTTATTTGTCACTTTACACTGTATGATATACAGTATTCCATCTGTTGACTGATATTGTATTGTGGATTTGATGTGCTATATTATATATATGCTTTGGGAACAGAAGTGCATGTTCATCTTGCCAATAAAGCAAATTGAATTTGAAAAACTGAAATTGGACTGAAAGAGAGAGATACGGAGAGAACGAGCTTGCGCTTGAGGACAGGCCCCAGGTGGATAAAGATGGACACAGGGGAGACACGTTTGCTCGGCCAGGCTGACGTGACCAGCTCTGATGGATGTGGAGAAGTCAGCTGGCTGATCTGAGGGGGGGAGGGGAGTGCTTGACAAACGAGTCCCGTCAGGTAGCATCCACAGACGGGACGGGTGGAAAGCGATAGAGGGCGGCTGTCTGCTCGTATCGGATCACTGACTAAACCTTTCTCGCCCCAACTGTAAAGCCCTCCCAATTTTGGCAAAGCGAAAAGGGTACAATTCAGACCGAAAGTGCCTTTTGGGAGGGTCATCAGCATGGAACAGCTTAGAGCAAAAACGCAAGGTTAATCAGCCAGAAATCAGACATTCAGGGCAGGTATCTAACGCACCTGTGCACCTGTGTCAGACCTACATTAACCACAGAGCAGAAAGGAGGTCACCTGGAACACATCAGATAAAGAGTCAGCTTATGCTTAGTTTATTTATTTATTCACTCATCCTTTCTTCTTCCAGAAAAAACAGCTCATTGATATTGACTTGATCTCCTTTTCAAGGGGGACCTGGCCAAGTTTGAAAAACTGAGAGATGAAAGTACTCCTATCAACACGTCTACACAAAGAGTATTGGAGGGGTTTTTGATCTACTATGCTCAGAATTCAGAATTGATAGCCTGCCCAAGTTTGAGCAGGGGGTACTCCTTATTCTCCATTCTCTGATAGAGCATCTGGTAAGCATGCACTGGTTTTTGGCATGGTCTACCTGCAAGCCCTACTGCCGCCCTCAGATTCCAAGGGTGGATTTGCTTGGCTGAGAAAAGTGTACAGGTTTAGAAATGCCCAGTGCAGTGCTAACTGGAAGGTATTGGATCAATGTTCACATTCACCTTCTTTCTGAATCCCAGTTTCCCATAGGAAACAAGCAAACCAACAACAAAACTAAATCCTGGAAAATCTCCCAAAGACAAGCCTATCCAACAACACATCATGGAGACTTATACAAAAATAACACTGTCAAGGCGGTAGAAGGCACAATTGGTGATACTTTGTGTTGAAAATTTCAGAATGACTTCATGCCCCCCCCCCCCCACACATACACACACATTATCCTCAGAATTTTCATAAAGTGTAGCTTTAATCTCACAACTATGTAACGTTACTCAAAATCTCAGAAGAAAAAGTGGATCCACAATTCTGAACAAAAATTGACCAAAAATATTTGATTAGTCATGGCAAAACATTAACTGTTGATTGTTACTTGGGCCTTAAGATTACACTGGACAGTGTATTCATAAGGTAAGGCAGTTCCATTCACATGTATATATGTACATAGTGAAGGAAATTTAGATTAATACAAATTTATAAAGAAAATTACAAAAATAAAATACAATTCTCAGCGCTCCAAAGTTGTGTAACCTGAAGACTTCATAGCAACAATGCCTGCTCTCCTAATTTTGCACCTCAACACTGAGGGCCTGCTGGCAGCCAAGTGAAACCTTTCTGAGGCTCTCACTGCCGAGCGCTCCGCCAAGTCCGATTATATAATCAAGTTTAAGGTAAACTAATTTTCCCTCTTTTTCGGAAAACCTCAAAGAGAAACCATTGTCCGAATCTTATTGAGCGGTTCAGATTCCAGCACCGTCCCTGGGCTGCCTGAAACTAATTAAAGCACAGCAGATGGGCCACTAAACCAGTCTGCCATGAGCTCCCGCTAACTGGTCACCCTTGGCAGCTCCGGTGAGCGTACACTGTGGTCTGGACGAGGGGAAAAAACACAGCGCCACGGTCACAAGCTGAGCGTGAACACCGGTTAAGGAAGATCGGCCTATCATTCACCTGGCTTGTGTGCTAGAGCACTTGAAATGGTGCGTTAAAAATCAACAGATCAATAGCAGGAGTTACAAGCATTAAGAAAACATTTGAAGCATCTACTATTTCTGCAGAGAAGAGTGGTCGTAGAAAGTGTATTATTGCTAAAGAGCTTGCTTAGCCAGACTGAACAGCTTCAAAGGCTATTTGGAAAAAAACTGGGGGAATTTTTAATCACACGACAATCATTAGTTTACCTTATACTAATTATTATTGATCATGCGTATGCACGTGCAGCTTGATAGTCATTTTTAGTTTTGTGACAAGCTAATAACGTAGCATAAGGCACAGAGAAAATGTTGGTTGGATGAGGCAAGTATGCAACATGTTAATGAACCTTTCCAAGGCAGCTTCATTAAGGCCTAGTATGTCTAATCAGACACTTTCTTTGGGTTTTGTTCTCGCGGCACAACCCGATGTGCCCTTTGCATACCAATTTTGCTCCTGTAATTTGGGAGAGATAGGAGCTGAATTGATGACTTAGCCACAGTGAGCTGAAAAGAGACAGATTCTCATTACTGAAAATTTTTGAGAAGCGCCAATTTTTTACAGTCTGCAGGTTTTCCCATGTAGGTCACATTCGCAAAATAGCATCCAGTCAGTATTTCATAGCTCGCATTGTATTCTTTTTGTTCTGTCAGATCAACAGTATTGTATGCGAGTCTGCAGCCCCAGAAGCTGAGACAGTTACTTGGTCTAATCGAGCAAGCAATCGCACGCTCCCCCTCTCTCTCTCTCCCTCTCTCTCTCTCTCTGCTCAGCCCTTCACACAGAAACCAGTCTGTTTATATGAACAAGAGCCCCGTTTCCCTCTCTGGGCTCGCCGACCCTACAGCAAAATAGGCACTGTGGAGTCTCCATTGCAGCCTGTACGTACATGTTATTAAGCTGTACGTGCAAGTCTTCAGATGACTTCAGATGACACGCACTACCTGCACTATGAAAGACTAGTGCTGGGAGCTGCTCCTCTCAAGAAATGTAGAGACTCTGATCATTTGTGTCCTGTTATACAGACTCACTGGTCAGATGTGTCCTCTTATTTGTATTTTATTGCAGGGGCTTCAAGGAACTATGTATCAGAATGTCTGGCCAGTGGGAAAGCAAAATTGAAATAGTAAATAAAATGTGAAAAAGAGGAAAAAAAAGCAAACACACACACAAACATATATATGCAAATGCCCTTCAGAGCAGTTCTTCACAATTTATTACTGAGCCTTCAAGGAACTATTTGTCAAAATGTCTTAAATGAGGGTAAGATAATAAAATATAAACACACACACACACACACACACACACACACACACACACACACACACACACACACACACACACACACACGTGTCCTTTAGAGACAAAGCCACTACATTTCATACCAGTGGTGGGAGGCGCTGCCTGTCACATCTGAGTCAAATCATACAGAGATTCTGGAGATGACGGTCACAATCCTGACACTCGGCGTGTAATCGACCATACAGAATCAGTAAATGCAGGCCACAACCTATACGGTTAATTTGACTTGCGTTCAGTGACAGCTGTCCATGCGAGACAGACTGAGGCAGGGGGTCAGGTGTTCTGTGAAGCCAGGTGAGAGGCAGAGGTAGCTCCCTGGACAGGTTTTTCGTTTACCATCAAGAGACAGAGGGAGGGCAGACATGCAGGAAAGCGGTTTTTCAATTTGCAGATTTAAGTAGAAAAAAAACCCCTCCGGAGCTGAAAAAAAAGCAGAGTCTGCTGTGCTAATCAGCCAGCAGGTGCTAGCTGACTGGTTCTGGCTGGGCCTCAGAGATGACTGATAATATAATCCAAAAACCACTTTCTGATTCTGGAGCTTATTTATGCGGCTGACCATGTACGGAAGTGACACGGAGGGGAGAAGCACTGCTCTACCTGAGCTGCGAACTGGATCAGGCTGGAACTGGGATGTGAGTCAGATCTGAGGTAGAGTCGAGATCACGGGTGTGAACTGTGGGTGGGAGATAACAGAGATATTGTGAAATGGGAGTGAGGGGTAAACTGAATCTAGGACACGAACAGGATCTTAGTGGATTTAATTCAATTTCAGGCATTTAGCAGATGCTCCTAACTGGTTTGTATCAGGCCTACTCAAATGATTGTCCTTGCTGGCCATATCCTGCAGGTTTTCCACCCTCCCTCTACCTTGGCATGACAACAATGGCCAGTCAGTTTCACGAATCGTTCAAGGAACTACCAGTGATTCGGAGAGCCAGGACCAGGTTTGGATTCTGGAGCAGAGTAGTTCTGGTTTATATGTTGACCCACTATACATTCATGAAATATTAACTGAAATGATTTAATCTGAAGTACTTTGCCCAGGGACACAGTCACACACCATATCTGGGAATTGAACCTGCAACCCCTGAGTTACAATGGATAGAAGGCAGGGACTGTAAGGTCTGGACTGCAGAGTGGAAGGTGCGATCGGGGCGTGACTGGGCCAACAGCCTGTTCTGGTGGTAAATGATTAGCAATACAACGGCCAGCCTCTCTGTGAGGCCCAACTCAAGTCATACTGATTAAATACACGCACTGCAGAAAAAATGCCATTAGCACCAATTTGACTCAGTCATTACAATTTTAAGCGTGACCATTTTGAAGTGCAGATATTTAGGACTGATTCCTGCTTGGTCTCTTAATAAAAAAAAATGTCTTATTAAATGAAATTTGAAATAGTGAATAAAGTAATTTATTTGACTTGGCCATTTGCTTGCTAAAATTAAAGTCCTTAATAAGTGAAAATGGGTACCGAACTCTGGCAAAAAGCTAAAAATGGCTATACCTGCCATTCTCAGTGCTGTGTAGCAGCTGCGACCCACTGCAAGCATTTGCCACGGCATAAACTAGCATCCTCAAACAGGGAGGCCAACGCTCTTATCACTGTGTTCCATGAGGGCCAGAGAGCACTCTGCAGTTTATCATTTTAATGGTTACCTACTGATCCATATATTTTTTCAGGGTTTTCTCAAACCCATATGTTCAGTGACACATCGCAGGCACTGAAGCGCAACACTGTACCGAGCCAACATGTCTGACAATACAACAATGCCGGAGTGGTGCTTGAACGGGAAGATCCAGCGTATTTATTACCAGAACAAAACACACACACAGAACTCACACTGTAACAGAGAGAGAGAGAGAGAGAGAGAGAGAGAGAGAGAGAGAGAGGGAGAGAGAGAGAGAGAGAGCTCTTCAAGAAGTATTCTAGAAGCCAGAAGCAATAGCCTTAAATGCAACAACAATTCAGAGACATTGTGCCTCACAGGGAGTTAAAATAAAGGGAAACAGGAGATGAGAATCAGAGCCGGTTTCAGTCAATGGACTTCCACCGGTGCGCTAACCTTCATCAGCACTTAATACCAAATGCAAACCTTCATTTAATCATTTGCTCATGGAGTCCAGAGAGACTGAAGCACAAACTGCGTGTGTGCGTGCATTAATGGCGGAGAGTGGAAGGAAGGGGTCACCCTGCAGTTCACGCTGAATCAACAAGGAGTCCCGAGTAAATATTTTCCCTTTTTCTTTTGGGCAGACAATGGCACTGATGCAGTTCGGGAGATGGGTAAATGTTGATGAAGACAGGTATAAAGGCTGTGGTCGGGCTTCGGGCTCCCCTGAACCCCACCCCCACCCCCACCTCCGCTGCCTGTCCTGGTTGAGAAGTACTCACCACTGGCTATCCCACGCCAAGCCCTTGGGCTCATGCCAAAACGTGCCACGTGCCAAAAACAACAAGGGTCCCACATGGGCGAGCGTGACTCACTCGATAGTGATCAAAAACCCATTCTCATCTTAATTAAGCAGCTGTGTTCTGGGAGCAAACACATTTTTAATTGGTTCCTTTGCAGGCGTTCTCAAACTCCTGATGACGACTTGGTGCGAGATGAAAATATTGGCACAATGTTGGATGCCTTTAATCTTTTGCTTCATTTATTTATCTCCATTTTTTTTAAATCAATCTTAATGACAATTGGTTTCTTTGGAGAAACAAAAAATACAAGGTGTAAAATAAGACACAGTTCTGAATGGTTGTACAAAACTATAAATGAGTGCGATGAAGTCTCGCAACAACACCACCCCCCACCCCTAGGTGAGAACCGCTAAACTGACATTTACAATATGATGGTGGTGCTTTTCACAACATGAAAATTCCTTATTGAACACTCCCCCACACACACACACACACACACACACACACACACACACACACACACACACACACACACACACACACACACACACACAGACACAGACACAGACACAGACACACACACACAGACACACACATACACACAGGAAGTACATATAAAATTCCAGCTTAAACCTGAGAATGAAGTTGCAGCAATGAAACATGCTTTCTGCTGAACTCCATGGTGAGCTGATAAGGAGTGTAGAGGCCACTGTAGACCAGGGCAATGGGCCTAGAGGATTAAAGACAGGCAGCCGCCCAGGGGCAAAGGTCACAGCTACACACAGAGAAATACCAACGGTACTAGCAGCGATAAGAGCCCCAGCTCTCTCTCACAGCATTTCAACAGTGACTCGCACACCCATAAATAATGCAAATGACAGACATCTGCCTTTCAAAAGCCTCAAAACAGCTTATTTATAGAGCGAACAACCCACACCAAACTAGGTGGTTTTATATAAAAAAAAAAAAAAACCAGCGCTTGAGAGAAATGCACCTGTGATTAAAAGCAACAAAATAATTAAAACCCACCAAAATGCAAAAGCACCTCAAATCAAACCCTTTTGTTGCTCTTCTGTGGAAGGACTGTGTGTGGAACAGTGGAATTAATGTTCCAAAATGCAGTCGTTAATTAAACCCCTGATTGGTTACAATGCCAAGTGGCCTTCTTCAAAAACCCTCAAAGCCCGTTGCGCCATGTGAAAAAAGCTATTGAGATATTATTTCTAAAGAAAATACATAAACCAAACATTTCAGAGTCTATCTATGGTCAATACAGGTGCGATAAGGGCGGAAACACGTGATCGTTTCTTTGTTTAAATAATATGAGCTGCAGGACGGAGAGCGCACAAGCCTCTCTGACCTAAATGGGCTCTCTCAGAAAGACCGTATGAACACACCCTGTGTAATGTTTAACTTCTGTGAGGCGGAATACTAATTTACAGTCACGCCAGGTAAGGCAGGCAGAGTCATCACACTGAGTCCACACAGAGGCTAATAACGGGGAGAAGCCTGGTCATCCCCCAGTGTCCACAGAGAGAGTTCAGCATCTCTACGTTCAGGAGAAAGATCTGGAAGGAACCAAAGGGGGCCCTCGGTTCGGCCCGGGCCTTTGGGAGGTCTCTGGGGCAAGTTGTTTCACAGCCCGATACCCAGCAGACACACATCAATCCTTCTGCCGCCCAAGACACACAGCATGGCCCACGTGATCCTCAATGAGGAAGAGAGTACGTCCCACTTTAAGGCAAAGGTAGAAATCGTGAACTGAGCTGAAATACAGAGCTCAATGTTGGACAACCTTGTTCGATAAGTAGTGGATAACCGATAGGGCAGAGGTGCAACAAGTTAGATCACAACAGTGTTTAGGCCTACTTCATACTCAGGGGACCAGTGAGAAGTTATTCTTAAAAATATTCTGAGGATTGCCCTAAACTTTACAAAGTATCTTCTTCTTGGAAGAACACCCAATGAGTGTCCTCATTAACTTCTCTAGTCACTGCATTCTGCAATCTTACTAGTGCCAGCAGACTTGTGTGGCTGGATTTGGTTGGCTACGGAGTTTCATCATTTCATCCACAAACACCTGAGACTTCAGAGGTTTCGTCAGTGATAATAACTGACCACTGGTTTATCAGCAAGGCATAATGCCAATGATGGGCAGAGTTACATCAGATATGAGTGAAAAATAGTCATTTTATGGACATGAGTGGTGAGGTTTCTGTGACTGTGATCCCCTTCTGCCCATTCTCAGTGAAGCCCCCTGCTGGACGGTAAGAGTCCCCCCCCTCCCAATCTGCAGCACGGCACCCCTGTGTCCCAGCCCAGAACCAGGGTCCCCTAAAGAGGGCTCTCAGCCTCTTCCTCCCCCTCAAACACCCCACACCGTTTAATGACAATCTGCTCCAGATTCACAGAGCCTGCAGGGCTAGAGCTCAGGAAACCGCTCACCCGCCCGCACGCCCGCCACCCGCACGCGCCTGCGCACACACACCTACCTCTCAGCCCAAGGACACAAACTCCCACCTTGTTAAGGGGAGTCAGAGAGAAGGCGCAGGTGAGATTGGATCCAGACATGCTCACTCACTGATAGAATTAAATTATTGATCAGCTGACAGATTGTGTTATGAGGAATTCATGGATCCATGTTGCTGCCTCCTGTCCCCGAAGGCTGGCGTGGGTTGGGAGGTCGGGGGGGCTCAGTCTCGGGGGGGTGGGATTATATTCTTGGTAGAACGGGCACACAAGCCTAGACTTTGACAGGATCAAAAAAGAGAGAAAGAAACGCAGACGGAATGCAGACACAATCGATTGTTCTCGCTTGCGCAATATAAACACGGCTTTTTTTTTTTTTTTTTTTTTTACATTTTACTCAATCAAATTGATCTGTAATTAAAACGCCTCAGGTTAAAGTCTCCTTGCATGCAGTGCTAGGAGAATTTGAATCCCTAAAATCCCCACTGAAAAACTCCATAGAGATACTGTATATGGTCCTTGGCTACCAAGAATTATTATAAAAGATCAAAGTGTGGATTTAACCATTTATCACTATTAGTTTTTTCCAAGTAAATACAATTTACAAGGTGAGTGTGTTCTAGCTTGCTGCTCCCAAAAGGTATTTACAGAGCACTATAACCCATAATCATGATAAAACCTCCCCACCTGACATTTAAAACTGGTTCAAGGAAATGAAATAATATCTTACACTACATTGCTTCTCTGAGGCTTAACCTACTTTGAGGGGCTCCTCCCAAAAGAGGTGTGTCTTTGTGACTGACAGCTTTGACCGGCTAGCTAGAGCGATCCCTGTCACCACAGAAACGTGCACGTTTTTAAAGGCCGGGTAGAGAATATCAGTTCATGTTTGAGGAATGCAAGCCTATGTTTATGGGAGACAGAGCAGAGCAGAGCCTGGAGAATGTATGCAAGTGGTTTTTACGCTGTTGAAATCATCGCCTTATCCCTTTCAGTTTTGGTGGGTTTTGTTAGCCACTCAAAGCAGGCTGTCTTAGCTTAAACGAACGCCCTTCAGGCACCTCAGTTGGCGATCCAAGCACTCTCACAAACGCCCACCTGTCATGATTGAACATGTTTTTGAACCTCCAGGGTGAGATCTAAACTTGTCCTGAGGAACCAAATACAGGAGAGCATACCGTTTCAACTACATTAGTTGCTTGTCACATCAGAGAAGAAGAAATCAGGGGTTACTTTAATTCAAAAGGCCCCTCTTTCAGCATGTTTCCACCGACATAGTTCAGTAAGCAATAAAAAGTGTTCAAAACAAATGGTCACATCCTCACCAGTCATACGCCTGTCAAAAGCATGGCCCCTAGGTTTCAAGAGACTGAGAAAATGCAGGAGCACAGAGCGGGTCTTTCCCTAACCCTGAGAAGAAACCACAGTCATATGACTAATATAACCATAAAAATAACAATAATTCACCACGGCAACATGATGTTCTGAAACACAGAAGTGAAACTGTGGCGGAGGCACTGTGTAAACGGAGGAATCGGACAGGAAATGTCAAAGTCCAGCTGTGCCCTAACCCTCCCCAGCATCATCCACAGAGAAACGGACATGCCACTCTGATGTTTACCATCTCCAAAGTGGAGTTTTTACACTAATGAACAGTTCAACACGTTTATCAATAAATTGGTGACGAGTATGCTGGCCATATCTCAATTCCCTCATCTACCTCAATCTGCCGCTAGACATTGAGAGAACAAAAATTTGGACTGTTGCGTGATTCAGAGATCCAATTTGGCAATGTGTTTTCTGTCAACACTGCGACCGCTGTGGCAAACTGATTGAGCGACAAGGTTTACTGTAGTAGTTCTCTAATCCGCGGCCGCAGTCTTTTTTCTAGATAATCACTGTAATTAAAAGTCTAAGCAACAGAGATGACATGTCAGCATGTAAAATGTGAAAATATTAAATATGAAATCCGGAAAAGCAGTATCAGCCAACAGCATGGCCACCCTTTTAGCATATTTAAAGAAACATATAGCCATTGTTTTGCAGGAAGCAGGAATGTAATTGGACTGTGATGTCATATAAAGGGTGGTGTGACATTTGGTTTTGTTTAAAAAGCTTTCGACTGATTCAGCACTGCTGCAAACACTGACTTGGAAGGAGGATTGTGGGTAATGGGTCTGACTGAATTTCAAAACAAGCAGAGAGGGTGAGGCAGGGACTGAAGCCAACGCACTAATAGGAAAGGCTACAGCACTAAAGAGTCGCACAAACAAACTGCCTCAAATACACATTCAAACACTCACTCTCTCTCACACACACACACACAAATAAACATGCTCACTCACTTGCTCACTCACTCACACCCTCTTTCTCTGTCACAAATGCACAATATCCTGGGATAAACTTTGGCCACGGTTATGTGAGGTGCTGAAATCTGACACCTGAATGGCCTGAGCTTCTAGAAGGATCCCTAGGCCATGATGACTCATCTCAGATGAATGCGTGACATCATTCCTCAGAACTGGAGACGACAGCCACTGGGGCAGAACAACACCAAAGCTCACGCTCACAAATCCTGACACCTTCAAACATCTGAAGGTGTGACAGTAATCAGCTGTAGCCTGTTTGAGTAGCTGTGGTGAGTGCAGGGCCTTCACACGTCTCTGAAAGAATGGGGTCGAAGGAGGTGGGATCTCAACTGTTTAAATACCATTTTCACCATGTACAACTTACTATTGCTCTGAATAATCTTCCTCAGGTTGTTAATTTATAGTCACCAGTTTTTCTCCTCATAGTTGCTGGGAAATCCATTCAGCTCACAGCTGTTCTTGTAACTTCATGAAACGTCTTTAACGTTCCTGTCTCCTTCATGAACCATTTCTCCTGTGATATATTTTCCAGATCTAATTCATATAAAACAGCGTGTAATTCACTGCATGATCTCATTCTACAGTATGGTGAAAAGCAGGTAGAACAAAAACACAAATGCTCAGTTCAAGGTTGCCAAAAGCTGATCCACATGTGATGAGCGTCAACATTTCTGGGATGCTGCTCTACACACTAATGAGTCAAACATGGAACTTTTTGGGTGATATGGGCAGACTGCAATGTCTGGCAGAAACAAAATATTGCATTCCACAGACAGAACCTCATGTTAATGGTCAAGCATGGTGGTCACAGGGTCATGGTCTGGAGATTCTTTGCTTTATCAGGCCCTGCAGTTCATGCTCAAAACCCCACAAATGGCATGGATTTAAGCAGCCATACATGGAGGAATGGGCCAAAATTCAATCCGAGTGCAGTGAGAAAATGATAGATAACCACAGGAAGCATTGGCTGCAGTCAAAGATAGCGTAACAAGTTCTTGAGTCTTGTTTCAAGTGTCTACTTTTTCCTCGAGGAACTGAGTGCTGCATAATTTTCTCTAATAAAATAAGTGTTAACGTTTTATTTGTTCATCCAAGTTCCCTTTTATCCAATGCTAGGTTTTGGCATAAGATCTGATAACACTCAATGTCAAAACATCGAATGTCAAAAGAAAAATGCAGAAGACCATTCTTTCAAATGCTTTTTCGCAGCACTGTATGTGTTTTTAATAAAAACTACATTCTACTATTATGTCTACCCAGGGACAGTAGATGAAAAATTAACTTATCCAGTTATCCAAGAATTCATAACACAGAGCAAATTCTATAAATTGCAAGTGGTCCCTTAAAAATAATTGAAGCACTTTGTTTTTGTTGAGTGTGTGCCTCCGTCATATTTATGTTGCTTATTAATGAGGTCAAAGCTAGTTCACAGCACAAAAAAAAAAAAAAAAATCAAATGATGATATTTCACTATATTTCACCACTGCTTGCAAATAAAAAAATGGAACAAGCAGCAAAGGAATGGAGAATGCAGCACCCTAAAAAATATATACACAAGAGGGAATACTCTGTCTTCCACATTTCCTTAATTTGCAAGTGGTAGAGGAGTGCATAGTATATTTTAGGGGTGGGGGTGGGGGCTGGCAACCTGACCTAAGGCTTCTCTGTGCTGCACACCTGATGAATTTTTTACACTGAGCAGAAACGCATGTTCTCTGGCTCCGGCGCTACCGGTCTGCCCTGACTGCGTTCCCTCCAGAGCCGCGGCGCTAACAGGCATTGCTGGAATTCCTGTGGCTTGCTGCGGATCTACAAAAGAATGCACGTCTCGCTGTCTGTGTCCCCCCCACCCCCACCCTCCCACAACCCTCCCACAAGGCCAAGGGGAGGCCAGCACCTTCCCACTGCTACCCAAATAATCAGCAGCTTCTCTTGTGTTGTTCTTACTTTTCGGACCGGAGCTGACCCTGACAAAACCTTCAAACTGGCTTTCGGTGAGGGAGAAAGGGCTGAATTTAAAGTAGGAAGAGCAGGGAAGCGGCCAGGACGCAGGCCCCTTGTTTGGCCGCTTGCTCTGAGCTCCTTCCATCGCAATTTACTGGAAGCAAGCACGAGGAAAACGGATAATGTCGACCCAGTAACAGTTTGCCAAGCTTTAATTAGAAGTTTCTCTCATAGACTGAAAGTAACACTTCTTTGGGCTTTAGCAGATGTTCAGTGAACACATTCACTGGCAGGCTGTGACAATTACACAGAGTTAATGCAGGTGCAATCCTGTGTAATCACTTGAATGTTGCTGTAAGCAAAACTGTTCTTCATAAACCTCCATGAGTAACCTATTACCACTGCCATCATCTGGTCTTCCCGAAAGCACTGTTACTCTAAACCACATTTGTGTTCCCTATTCTGCATGCATAGTAAATACACCCCATTTATCAAACTGATTTATACAGCTGGATATTTGCTAAAGTAATCCAGGGGTCAGGACCTTGCTTAAGGGTTTAACAGTGGTGTCCTACCTGGGAATTGATCCTGTGACCTTTGTGACATAAGGCCCACTCCCAACCATTACACTACACTGCACCACTTCATATTCACACACCAAAAATGTGTACTTCATACTTTCATGAGTGAAGCATCTAGTCATAGCAGCAGAGTGCTATCCAGGATATATCTTCCATTCTCATTGCATCTGGGAATCATCTGAATACACACGCATGTGTGTGTACGCAACACCTGTGTGAAAGTATATATGCACATGTATGAAGGTGGGTACATGCCTGTGTGCGCACACATTTACACATGTATTTGTGGGTGAGCGTGTGCTTGCCTGTATGTGCCTGTCTGTATGAGGTAGAGTGTTTGTGAGTGTGTGTGTGTATCTGTGTGTACATTAACCTGTGAGTGAGTGAGTGAGTGAGTGAGTGAGTGAGTGAGTGAGTGAGTGAGTGAGTGAGTGATGCAATGCTCTGCTCTGACCCGCTCCGTTCGTCATGCTCTAGCTGCCAGTCCCACCTTCTCCGGCTGGGCCGACCTTCACGACCAGCTGCTGCCAGGGCACTGACCCCCTCTGCATCTGTCACACCCACCCGACGGCTCCCACTAACACCAGACCTGGCTGCCACCCAGTTCCAATTCAAAATTAATAACCCTCAGCACACGCCAAAGGGAATCAGTATCCCACTGATACCAGCCTATTAACACAAAGCAGCAGGACTGAATATTAGCGCTATTGTGGAAAGGCTGATTAAGAATAAATCCCAGCATGAGAGTATTGCGCCGTTTGAGGATTAAGGGCAGTGTTACTCCTGTTTTGTAGAAATGGGTTATGCTATCATGCGCTTGAATATGGAATTAAAATGCGTACGAATGCAGGAGGGGCAGGGGGGGGAGAGGGAGGGGGAGGGGGTGAGGAAAGCTTGTTCAAAAACAATAACGTGGAGAATGCCCAACGGGCACCCTGTGAGCATATGTTGTTTTTCAATCACTGATTACCTTTTTGCGGCTTCCATACCAAAATATTCTGCTTACAGGAATGTCATGAGCTAGAGCCATCTATCAATTCTCATGAGCCCCCCCCACCCCCCATATTCCCTTGAAAAACTGTCTAATATTCATATATTACATTTGCATTATATAAGGCTATGTAGTGTCCCTCTGTTTATTTAGACAAAATCATGATGGACAATTCCAGTCAATGTAGGGCTGAAAAAGTTAAGCATGCGGAACAGTTAAATAGGTAGCACTTGACTAGAATTACCGAAGCCCGACACAGAAGTTCTCAGCTCAGTCTCTGAGCCGAGATGAGCTTTTAAAATGTTGTTTTTCCCCATCCAGGAAATCTGAATAAACAAGCTGCACGCAATACCAAGAGCATGCGAATCTGCTCCAGATTACCGGGATCGCCACGAGACCCAGCGCCTGAATGCCAAACAGTCGCCTCAGATGTGCGCCGGGGAAACAGGCCAACGGCTGTCTCCAAAGGTGGCAGATGGCAGCGATGAGAATGTCCAGGGACCTCACTCTGCGATGTTATCTCGTGAGGCCATGACACGACTGCATTCTGATTCTATGAGTACTGTGATTCTCAGAGTGCTGTGATGACCGTTGCACAGCATTTTCTTATATCTGTGAACTAACCAACGAGGCGTATGCAGTATGAAGTACCATGACAGCAAAATGAGTGGAACTCACATATGACGCCTCCGACTCACTGACTAGAACTCATTTTTGGATTTTGTTATGAAAGAACACAACATTTTTTATTGGCTAAAAAAGTCGGCGATGACTGAGTCCCGACCCATTTTGGTAAAATACTACCTCATTCACCAATCACTAGTGTGTGGTATGAAAATGCAGTGGCAAGGGGGGGGGGCGCAGACCTTCATCAGAGGATGATTCTCCAATGGGATCAGAGCAGGGGTAACGGTTGATGCCAGCTTTTAGTTGGAGAAGGTGAGAATGAGTGTGATCTCACCTTGCAGGTGCGTGGATTCCCTTGTGGCTTTGTTAGCTCCTCAAACCAAGCTCAAACTCACAGGTTCCATAGCTCCATGGGCGGGAGAGATCACAGGCGCGAACCAGATGCTCGTCTCTGGTATGATGGCTCCCGTTCCTCGCCACAAGTCAAAGGCCACTCCATTCATTCTGATGCTTCCCAGCTGATATACATAATCTAGTAGTTTGGCAACGTGGCTGCATTATGATCTAATTCCAAAGTGAAAGTATGATTATTCTAGCCGATAGGTACATTTTTTTTTTACTTCCTCTGAAGGCGATGTCCGACATGAGATGAAGCCATCCTGTTCATAAAGCTGTTGAGAATATGAGCCGCTCTTCCTTGTGATAACTTCCATCACCACTTTTTGATTGTTTTAAAAAAAAAAAATTCCTAGAAAACCAATAAATAAAACTGGGCATAGGTAGCCTTCATTCCATCAAGAGATATATATTCAGCAAGCAGTCTCAAAGTATGAATACTGACCCAGGATCAGGTTTCCCCTGTCCAAATCCTGACCTTGTCCAGTCTGAGATAAAAGGGAACGCTGACGACACATCAGCACCCCTACTGCGAGATGCTTTATAAATGCGGTCTCTGGGCTCTGATTAAATGTGTGAGTTGGTGTTCCCAGCACAACACCGTCAAGTGCTACTCCTACTCATTTGATAATTCTATTCTCCTCACATAAAAGCTTAAGTATCCGCTCGTGAATGGGAAATGAGTACTATTATAGAGAATTATGGCTGTAGCAACTGCATTGTTGAAGGGGAAAATGAAAGTTTGCGGGGAACCAGAGGGAAATTCCTACATCTCATAGCACTGACTTTTCATGGGCTAAAACAGGTGAGTAAGCCAATGAGTCAAAGCAATTGCAAAACTTGAATTTACAAAGTAAACACCACCTTGGACCCATGAAGGCTGGTGGTTAAGTCTTACGAATGTGAGCATAAACATGCTGAGATATTAAATGTTTTTTCCTCTTCTTCTGTGTGTAGGAGGCTAATCTCAAATCTACAGGCTTAGGAACCACTCAAAAACACACGTGGTAAATCTGTGACACTGTTGAAGCCTTTTGTTTACCCTATACATTGCAGCTAATCTATGAATGAAAGGAAATATCCCATTTCAAAAATTGGCATAAAAGAACATCTGTGGAAAGATGAGGGTGTATTTTTATCGTGTGGAAAAAGCAGGAGATAAATCATTTACAATGGTTTATTGCACAGATAAGGAAACAAGTCCATTTCCATTTATTCAGAGCGAAAGATAAACAGTGAATGGTGAATTAGCGGATGAAAGGGGGGCTGGTTTTAAGTTGCCTTTATGCGGCCCAGTTAACAGATGGCTCTTTTAGAAACCTGGCCTAGTTCGAATTGGAGTTTTGAGGACTCCCGACCAACGCACCCATCTCGCTTCCCTTCGGCCAGGCGGTGAGCAAATATAATCCTGTACCATTTCATCGCCAGTGCGAGGACTCTTGTTTAACGTAATTTAACTAGGATAATCCTCTGGGATGCGGATTGTCGGTTTGAGAGCCTCTGCGCATGGGAAAAGAAACACGCAAAGCGCAGCTCTGAGGAGGAAACAAGGCTGTACAGTGCGCGCGCTGTGAACCGATCCGGGGACAGAGGGGAACGGGAATGACAGCGGAGATCAAGAGACTCAGGACGCACATGAATAGGGCCACTGTTTCAGTGTCTGCACGAAGACAAATAAACCGGGTAGCGGGCAACTCACCATGCAGAAAGCAGACAAAAGGCGTATCGTCTGTTTTTGGCATCTTGAGTTTAGACATGGTACAGTCAAGTTCTTCTCTTGAATGTCCAAAAAATTATATACTCAGTGATTTGTCAGCAGGCTGACCTTTAAACCAAATGAAGATGACCTCAACACAACCCCATTCACACCCCAATGGGGGGTTATCAAATGTAATTTAATTTTCTGGACCAAGATCATTCAGGGGTCTTTAAATTCAGCTTTCACTTAGCAAATGAAAAAAATAGCGAGCGTTCAAAACTACAATGCATTATGAAAAACTGTTCATTAACTCAAACAATACAACTAGGTGTTAAGGAATCATGGTTACACTATGGGATAGCTTACCTTCTATCTTCTATAAAAAGTATCAGTAGATAATCGTAAAAAGTATGCATAACAATTGAAAGTCAATGTATTAACCTGGTAGCGTATATGACTGACATTCCTGGACAAGTTTCAACAAACATTTTTGTCCATGAACACATTCCCTCAATTTCTTCCATACTTTCATTTTCTGGTATGCAATGTTACATTTCTCAATCAAGGGGTTCGACAATGAAGCCTACCGATTCAAAACAATCACCCTCGATACCGACCCAAGGACTTACACCCATTTTCATACGTTAAAGCGCATCAAACTGCCTCATTACGCACTCATATAAACATGTACTGTGACAGTGTTTCTGACATTAAGCCGATCCACAGACCTCCAGTTCAGCTATCAATATCTGAAAGGCAGTGCATACAAACTAGCTCCACGAGTTGTATAAAAAAACAAATCTACCTTCGAATCATATCACCTTTGAAACACTGTTATCAACAAACAAGCACTAACCCGACCATGCCTCCAGCAAGTATACGTTTCTACTTTTGACATAATAAAATCAAAAGGAAAGTTTTATTTAGTGTACCAGCCGAACAAAACATCCGGCGACTCATTTGCACCTCATGGATTGCATATAGGCTAAACTGCATCGGCGCGGTATTCCACGGAAGTATCCTACCGTGCAATTCATCGTATCGACGTGTTACATGCCCACCATACAAATCCATTGGTAAACTAAGCTACAGTAAGCCAATCAAATACACTTTATGCGTGAAAATGAGGTTTGTATATATGAATGTGAACACATACGCTCGAATCAATACTGCTATTAACCAAATGCCGAAATCATTTAACTCACCTTGGAAGCACAGCGTTTGAACAGACTACAGTTGTCCAGATTCCGTTTCCCCGTCTCACAACAAAAAAACAAAAAATAAGCCCCCGTTCCACAATGCAAAAAACTTCACATCTTACGCTCTACCCAAAGCCAAAAAGAGAAGCTAAAAAGGCACCATTCCACGAATATGTTGGAAACCACAAGGAAAACCAACACGGATAACTTTAAAAAATTCCCAAGGCAAACAGCGAAGTCCTTCTCCACGCCCAGGTACAAAATCACATGGTTAAGCCAGGTGTGTTTCGTCGTAAACTGTGGTTCAGTTGAAGACACACCTGTGAGATCCGCTCACATCCGCTTAGAGTTACATTTGAAACAGGAAATTCCTAAAAAAAAATACGGCGGAGGGGAGCGAGACGGCCGAAGGAAAGAAGGAGAAAAGGGGTATTATTCTCCTCCCCTTTTTTCAGTACAAAAGGCTGACTCTAGCGGGGATCGGTTTACACACAGGGCAGGGAACGAAACAACAAAACAAGAGGAAAGCAGCAAAGTACAACTTAACATCTCTGCCCAACCATCTGAATCGAAAATACGGAATGGAGGCTTCGCCTCCAGCGGCTGATCCCGTTCGCCACACCGTCACTGTAATACAGGCTGTTTCATTGTAGGTCTCGGGGTGAATTTATTTTAAATCCAAAGCAGATTAATGTCGAACGAAAGATTAGAGCCGCTTCACTGGAGAAAGTATTCTTAAGTATTGGCGCGGAATGCATACTGTCTCGTACAGATTGTTCTGTTGTAAATGACGGGAGGATGGAGATAATGTTTACGCCTTAAAACTATGTGTTCAATACCCGTGAGGATAATAGCTCATATTCAATCACCTCTTACAGTAATCAGCCAATGTGTCGGAAAACAATACTTAAATTCAAGCATAGATCGGTAATACCTGTTAGTGTGTGAGCCACGTGTATTGCAGATGTTGAACACTGGCGCCTTGAGTAGCCTAATGGTTACATGAGAAGGGAGAGAAAAACAGACTGATTGCGACTTGAAACAGTGTGTCATTTCTTGCGAGGAAAGTGAAGCACAGCAATTGAAGTGCTGAGAATGTGAACTTCACGAAAGTTTATTGAACCCCCAACCAGCCCCCACACACACACACACACACACACACACCATGTTCTGTATATATTAGTCGTAATGTCATACATTCTGGTGATCATTCATTCATTTACATTTTTTATTTTTTTTTTTCTAAATAGCCCAATGCCCCCTGTAGTACATCGGTGGTTTGGGCACAAAAACATTCTCGACTGTGTCTTTTGCACCTTGAAATTTGTAAATTGACAATAGAAACTCATTTGTTCTGAAAACTCAAATTTCAGTGGCAAGACTGCAAAAGTCATTTGTTAAGGCAATAATGGAGGCATATTTTTTAGTCATGACCAAAACTGTAGGCAACAAATAAGTGGAAGAGCATGGCCAGACTGATAAATATTGATATTGTGTGTATTTCACTGTGAAGAAATATATTCAAATTGTGTCCTCTCAATATGTAGTAATACAGTCTGTCCACTGTGAAATTTGCCTCAGTTCGAAATTGGTCCTGTGTTAGTTCATGCAGAGAGCAATTTCCATGCTGTGTCATAACTACAGTGAAATTCCAAAGATGATGGAACCGAAAGCAACAGCTTCAAGGGGAAACATCAGAGCAGGTCAGAATCAGGCCTACTTCAATTTACACAATATGAACCTGACTGAGAATAGCAAAGACATTTAGTTAACTTCCCTTTGTACACAGTATTTGCTCTGAGAACTTTTGTTGTTTCCTCATAATTTAATCTGGATGATCTAATCTAGTTCATCTAGATGTAGTAATGTAGACTAAATGGTTTATTTCCATAGGTGATTTTAATATCAATTTGCTGATCTCACTAATGTCTTCAAATGACTAGAAAGTCAAGTTTAATAATTTCATCTCTGATTCAACGTCTGTTGGTGTAGATTGCCAAGTAGATGACAGAGCCCCAGATTCGCAGGGTGAGATTTGACCTCCACAGCTATGATACTATGTATTCTATGAAGTCCTGCCAATCGGTAGTGTGAAGTGAGGTAGGCTACCTGAATTAGAACTCGCAGACATGTCAAACTGATTCCTGAATCACACACCTCAGCGGAATCGACTCCTCGGAGTACGCTTTTTTGACGTTTGCACTTTCCCTGA
Source organism: Albula goreensis (assembly GCA_022829145.1). NCBI lineage: Eukaryota > Metazoa > Chordata > Actinopteri > Albuliformes > Albulidae > Albula > Albula goreensis. The sequence continues at coordinate 15,476,273 of CM040765.1, forward strand.
AACAAAACGCCATCGTTGCTGGCAATGGGTTCACTCCTGGAAGCTGCTTGCAGTACTGCGCGCTGGACGTCAGTTCTGAATGATTTATGAGCATGCAAATGACTCTCACTCGAAAAAGTGCAGCCTCTGCCCCGCCGACCCGTTCGGGACGGCGCGGCTGCGGACATGAGTCAGACTCGCTGCTGAATCTGCTGGAAACGAGCAAGGGAGAGATCGAGCTGGCCTTCACACTTCCTCAGTTTGAGTGATGAGATCAAGGAGAAAGCTAGTCACCTCGGGCCTGCAAGCAAGACAGAGGAAGAGAGAAGGAAACTAATGACAATCTTCAAATACAGTCTAAGTTGTGTTTAAGAGTTCTGCACAGGGATTTTGTAGAAGGGTCCGATCATTGTGTTACTCTGTAAACAAACTACAGCAATTGTTCTAGCTTCATAGTGCTGGAGAGGTTTTTTGTTTACTGAATGAAACCAAAGGTTGTCAGTTTTGACAGGATGAAATAAAAAGAAATAAGACAAAAATGGCCTGCCATAGGAATAATGATTGTAGATGATTTTCATTGCCACAAAAGACACATTGATATTGATTATCTGCACCAAGCCATTGTAACTTGGACCTATTCATGTTATGTGAAAAACAGAATTGATTGAATCAGAAACAGTGTGCTGTGTTCATCCAAATGTCATTTAGTATAGCAAATTTTCCACATTACAATCCAGATATTTTGTTATTTTCTTGGTGTTGGCCTGTGTACTCAAGATGACAGTTTAGTAGCTCTCAGTGTGTGTATGTGTGTGTGTGTGTGTGTGTGTGCCTGCATTTGTGCTCTTTTTAAAACAAGTACTGTGTAGCTACAGTGCCCTCTACTGATATAAGAAATGTGGTACATCAAGTAAACAAATAGAAACAAGAACCAAGCTCACTTAATTTAATGGGTGTGACCAAGTGATGAGAGAATTTTTCATGAACAACATAATGGGTGGTGCTACAGTAAGCTGTAAAACTTTGGCTTCCTTTGCTGATCAAAAGAGTTTCTCATCCATTGCAAAACAAAATGAGTGCATCATGTATAGCTTATGGCAGTTCTGTCCAGTTTTGGTATCAGGGCTCCTCATTATTCCATGAAAAGTGCACCTGTGATCAGACAGTGTTCACTCACTGCAGATGACATGGAGTGGACCCCACGTTCTGCTTCCTAAAACCCCTAAAGGAAAAGCTAATAGTTTGACCTGGCACTGTTCTCCAGGCACCATTTTAAGTATAACTTTGGCGAGGCACAATCACTCCCACAATGCACATTCAAACACAGCTTAAAATATGCATAAGCATTACTGCTCTGTTTCTATTTCTATATTAGCTGAGGGAAATAGCATATTCGGGTATGGAGCAGACACAGACAGAATAACAGACAACACATTACAGACAGGAGGCTTGCAGAGGGGAGCAGAAAGCAGACAGGGAATGTGCTCAAGACACAAACTGAAGTTTTTAAATCCAACATAAAAGAAAGGATTTGAAATGTTTCATATGCAGTACTGCTTATCGGCATGAAATATTGCAGACAGTCTCTATAGAGTGTAGACACTGTCTATTGTACTGCTGATATGATCTTCAAGTACACAGCCTGTCTAGTAAATATTATGAACAATCTGTGAACACAAAATGCTGTATCTATGGTAGATGTGAATGATCTGTGAGCTCACAGTGTTCTATCTATTGAAAGATTATTACAGTATGCCTGCAATACTAAGGAACAAGTAGCATGAGCCAAAACTAGGATGAACTGAACTAGGTGTGTGAAGATAATGAGGGTATGACAGTGGGCAGACCAGAGGTAAGTGTATGTATATCATTCTGTGTGTGTGTGTGTGTGTGTGTGTTAGCAGCTGTGATTGTGACAGAGGAGTTGTGAGTGGAATTATTGCAGTGGGTAAATTGTCATTGCTATTTCACCTAAGGATAATGAAATCTTCCCCTTTAACTCTCCTGTTCAGGGTTTAAACAGGGTTTGTTCTGCAGGGGGAGGGCGGGGTGTCCCCCATGCATTACATTGGGTTATGGCTCAAGGCTCTGAACTATGTGTGGTTCCCGAGGTCCTAATTAATCACACTCATCTAATCCCACGTCTGTTCCGCCTTGACCTTGGTCAAGGGATCAGTGATTAAGAATGTTTTAGAGTTCTAGAACATGGTAGTCAGACTCCAGTCCTGGAGGGCCACAATGTCTGCTAGTTTTTGGTATGCTGCAGCACTTTAAGTGCTTGATTTAAAACACTGATTGGCGAAAGAGTTGACATGCCTTTTTTTGTATCCAAGGCCTGCACAGGCTGCTGATGGAAAAGCTCCCTCCAAGAGCTGAGTTTGACACCCCTGTTCCAGACTAATGTGGGCTTTAATTCAGCCCTAAGGACACGGCTGAGGCCGGGCATGGCCCTCCTCTATGCCTTAATAGAGCACTGTGGACTCCATTTCCCATAACCTTTATACTGTTTACAGTATCTTAAGACAACTGACTTTAAGCAACTCCAATATAATGCTTACACCAAGAGGGTTTTGGGAAACAAAATCAGTCATTCTAAGATGATCTTACAAGACCTTGTCAAAAATTCAATGAATGAGCATGAAGTAGATTAAAGAGGTACTCAAACCAAACATCATAATTTCATATGTTGTGTTAACCACAGAGCATTCATGAGACCTGCTGCATTACATTTTTTGATTTTCTTCTCAGTAAATGGGGAAAGGGAGGTTTTACTGCTTCAGATGGGGATCTATATGTTAACAGTGAGGTGAGGCCTAAAATATTAAATTATAATGTTTGCCTGGAGGGCCCCTTTGGGGGGGTGTAAAATCCTTTCCTGCAGAGTTACCATAGCATTTTGTATCATTCAGTGAGTAAATATTACACTGAATACATGCGAGGGTTTTATTGATGGTCATTTTTACTTTGCATTGAAGGTTTGAAGTTATGTGAAAGAAGCAGAGGGGAGTCCTCATCCATTTACGCAGTTTAATATTTTGCTAAAGCAATTCAGGCAAATTACATGGCTCAAGGGTACAATGGCTGTGCCCCACTTGGGAACTGAACCTGCAACCTCTGATTTCTTTATGTGAAGGAGGAAATGAGAGAGCTCAGACTTTAAAGGTTTCTTTCAGCCAGTTTGATAGCCTACATTCTTGAAAAAAAAATACTCCAATAAAATAAACAGACAATGTTAGCATAGTAGTTAATAGAAAGTAAGGTCCCTTCATTTGCTCAGTAACTTTACCGACAAGATAAATATGCCATATCAGTAAAATACGCAAGGGCATTTGTCATGACATATGGGAAATTGCTTTCTTGGGAAGTGAAAAAAAAACTGCCAAAATACTCAAGCATTCATTGAAATGTTAATTTTAAGACTTGGATAGGTGTGCGACTACATTGTTGAACTGCAGGATGGGATATATCAAAATGAGTCACATGGGCCTTTTGACTGATTGTGGAAAGCTCTGCTCAGCGCCTGGCACTGGTGTGGGCTGTGCAAAGTTAGGAAACGCAGGTGGGTAAAGTACAGTTTCATCCCATTCTGGTAGTTTGGTTGTGTTTGAAGTATCAAACTGTTTGTAACAGGAGTGAGTGATAGCCATGAGCAGGAAGCGTGTGCAATCCCAGGGCTCTGATTGGCCAGCCAGGGATTATCTGGTCCGGCCAGCCTTCCATCTTGAAGCGCTGCCATTGTTCAGCCATCTGCTAGGCTCTATTTTTATCTCACAGCCAAACGTGGCCCAGAACAGTGTCAGGGGCGTTTTATAGCGCCCTGCACATCCGTCCAACCCACTGATAAACAGCATTCATTTTTGACAGTACGGAAGACTGGGGCCCCTTTCACTAACCAGCCTGTTCAACACTGCAGTGACAGAGAGAGGGAGTATACTTTCATTTTTAACTTTTATGTCACTTTATTTAGACATTGCAATGCATTTGTTGCAAACAAGTTGCCAAACCTGTGAATCCATCTCAGCTGTGTTCTTAAAAGAAGCTAAAAAAAGACAAGCACCAATAATAACATTAATAAAAAAAGGCACAATAAAAAAACAAAACCAACTTCCTCATACCACCATATATTTGATACCTGTGAGAACAACAGAAAGATTGTTATTCATATCATCTTTGTATTTTAAAGCTACAGCAACAGGAGTTTCTATTGTTGTGCCAATAAAGAATAGCTGAATTGAGTTTGCACCGAATTGAGAGAGAGAGACTTTTATTCTGCACTTCAAAAATCAGTTTTATTGCTCAGTCAGTTCAGGGCAACATTTCTTTAAATCACACCTGCAGGCAAAAAATAGAGGGGGAGAAAGACGCAGTGAATGGGTGAGTGAGTAAGTGAGAGTGAGAGTCACAGTACAATATAAAGAGATGCAGAGGAGGAAGAATAAGGCGAATCAGAAACCATCAATGAGAGGATTGAAGGTCCTGAAAACCAGGCAGATCCCTGAGGGACTTTGAGATGTGAGTGCGTGTGTCTCCAAATGCCTGCGAAGCAGCTTCGCTTTGGAGAATGCACCCACAGCGATAAAACAACCCTTTGGGAATGATCCGCCACACCGAATCTCCATTGGAGACACGCAGGATTTGGGGAACGTGAGCTGCATGATGCCTGACTGGAGAAGAGCATCAGGAGCAGAATTCAGCGGAGATCATCCCACAAACGACACGTGATCCCAGTTATCTGTGCACCACCTGCAAGACAAAGCTCGCTGTCTCAACAGTGAAACTCTGTGGCCTGTCACTGACAGAACACCCCCAAAAGCGTCACCGCTGAGAGATGTTCACCAAGCGCCTGTCTGCGCATTCATCTTCGTATGGTTTCAAAACTCCCAAGTGCCAGCCTCATTTTAACAATCAGGAGCAGCGACAATAGTGAATACATGGAAACCACTGATGGTGCGTTCAGTATTGCTGCTGCTTTATGCTGCATTTTCCATTCCACTGAAACCACAGGAGATTTCATTACCTTATCATAATGGAACCGAGGCTCATCACTGCTGTTATGTGAAACTGAAAGAGCCATTTCCCACTGACGGTCAAAATCACTGATAATGAATGCTTATCTTTATTTTATCTTTAGAATGGAGCACAGGGTCAAAGTCCACAGTTTCAGGGCCCATACATAAGTTAAACATTAAACCTAATGGCATAAACTCCTACCATAAAAATAATGGTACTTCATGAAACGTCTTGCTGTGTTCCTGTCAGTGAAAGGCTAGGGTCTATATTCAAGAAGGGTCTCAGAGTAGTAGTGCTGATCTAGGCTCAGCTTTAACCTTCATCTCATAACTAATAATGTTAAAGTAAGGACTGGGGAAACCTGACTCTAGATCAGCACTGCTACTCTCTGAGGCTTTATCAGTATGAGCCATGAAGTTTCACTCTGACAGTCAGAATCATGGATGACGGACACTTGTCTGTGTTTTTCTGCTGTACAATGGAGCCGAGGGTCAATATCCACAGTCACATGTCCCATGAACTGGAAGCTCAATGGTAAACTCAACAGCAGCCACTTCAAAAATATTCAGCCTTACAAATTGAGTCAAAGCATAAAGGTGGCAGTGTGGAGTACAATCATGAGGGAGTTGGGCTTGTAACTGTGCAGTTAATATGTAGGGTACTATAATCATACCCTTGGCAGTGTACTTAAAATGAATTTCTTTGTGTATACATGGATGGTGTATTAGGAATATAAGTTGCTCTAGAAAAGGGTGTCTTCTAAATCTCCAAAATACAATTAAGCAGGAACAATAAGAATAATAAAAAGCTCAAAATGATTACCTCTCTGAGTCCCGAGAGGCAGAGCCACCTCTCTGAGTCTGACATCACCTGTGGGGTCCCTGCAGTAGACACTAAAGATGGCACAGATTCCTCCAGAGCTGATTCCATGGCACAGTGATTCACAAAGACAGGACCGAAAAACCAGCGATAAGTTAAAAGAAGAAATAGAAGAAAAAGCATTTGATCTTTCTTGCAAATTCCCAGAATTAATTTGAAGCGGCGGTTCGGTATCATAAAAATTCAATTAAATCCCATCAACCATGAAGATTAGTCGTATTCTAATTAAAGTTATCTCTCATTTCCCTGGGGGCATCTGTTTAAAATATAGGTGTGTCACGTTACAGGTGAGAAATCTAATTGATAATTTACTCCCAGTAGATGCTGTGTAATTGCATCTTGCCAGATAATGTCAAGAGATATGGCTTGATGCAGCTCCTCATTCTCTTTGCACTTTCAGCCCTGAAATTTTTAATCCACAAATGCAACCCATCTTTCCCATATATCAGAAGGATCTGTTTGTTTTATGGTCATTAATCTCCACCTAATTTTCATAATCTTCTTAATCGCAATGCTCACGGACCAAAATAGAGCATGAATATGTCTGATTGACTCAGAATAATAGGTTCCACAAAGCAGCACAATCCAATACATTTTAAAAGGACTCATTTAGAATGTCTCCCAAATAACCTCCATATGTCAAGACCATTCAGGGCAATGCTTCTCCATGGTGAGTGATAAACCTATTACATTAGCAAGTGCCAGTATGAAAAATGTATCATAAACCTTGTTTCATAAATGTGTCCTACATTTTTCAGATGTGTCTGTTTAATTTTTTGTGTCTGTTTGTATGCACGCATGTGCATCTGCTTGTATATGTAGTGATGATGTTTAAGACCACATTCTTCTTATCATTATTCTATAGCTGTAGTAGTGATAAATTACATCACTTAAATAAATGACATGAAGGAGCTAAGAGGGTGTGTTGGACTGGTCTGGCCCGGTTTGAGGATCTGGACCTGTGCTGGATTGATTGACAGCTTGCTGTATCTGAGTTTGACACAATGAGATATAACTGGCTCTCTTCACAGCTGTCTGTCACTAAATTGAGAATTCACCGTGACACTGATGGCTTCCTGAGCTGCCAATCATTTAATCCCCCCACACAAGCTGAAGGAAGTGTTATTAGTGATGTACTTTACACTCTCAAGCGTCACGAGGGTGTCAAACACAAGCCCTAGAAGGCTGTAGCCTTTGCATGTTTTGGGAGTTTCTTGTCAATTAGCAACTTATTTAGGCATAGGACACCAGGTACATAGATTCTTGGACCAATAAAAAGACCCCAGCTGAGCAGTTAAGTGCTGGAACGCACAAAACACCAACAAACACTGTAGCCCTTCGAGACTAGAGTCTAGCACCCTGTTCTGAATTCAGTGTTTACTGCAGTGCCTACATATCAGCAGTCTCAGCCTTGGTTTTGTGGGAGACTGTGTGTGTGCTGGTTTCCATTTCTACCAAAGATTAATGCCTTAACACTCACTCAGCCACATGCATGTAACGCTGTGTTAAAGCACACAAATATACACTGTGGTTGTTTCGTAGAACAGAGGTTTTCAAAAGAGCACAGTTTCATTTGAAAAAATGTGTGCACATACCACACCCCTTACATACACACTCACTGTTATAAAACTAAAGCATTCACATATCTCAGGTTACATTTTGGGGCACAGAAAATATTTTCACTACATGAAGAGTCCTGGATATACATTTGTATTTTTCATGTATTTTATTTTTTATTATTATTTTTTTTTTTACAAATTCTTACAAATCATTTTAGAGATTTCTTCAATGGAAGAAAGTTTGTTACGAGTAAAATGTACAATAATTTCTTTTCAAATGAATGAAAAAAATTTGCCAGCAGATGGAGCTCAAGACTCACTTTGGCTTCAGTGTGTTTCACCCCTGAGATTCTGAGTGACTGACTGAGCAATGAGATGAAAAAAGTAACATCAGTATTCCAGAGATTCCTTTTGGCTGCATTAACAATTTGAGCAGAATGTTCACAAAATAAATGACTTAGAATGTAAATAATGGTAATAAAAATAAGTTCTGCCCATGGAATAAAATATAGTGGATGAAACATGTCAATAACATATTCTAAATATGTTAAAAAGGTTTGTGGAAAATCATTAACCAAAACTCTGACATAAAATTCCAATTAAAGTACCAGGAAAGACCAAATTAATTTCAAATAAGTATCTTAGACTAACTTTCTTTGATTGGCAGCAGTAGTGTTCTATGTGAGTTAAACACATCTAAACGACACCTCCACAAACTTATGTTCACACAGCACTGCTCACCTATTCCACCTTCATCTTGAGCTGCAGTAAAAAGCAAGAGTGGTTTCACTTACCAATGTCATGTGGATTTTGTTTTTATTACACTTTACTTTGCATTGTTCTTATCACTGTGGCTTATCTGTCTGAAGGGGAAAACTGAAACAGAACCACACAGCAGAAAACAACAATCACTCAATACACCAAAGCCAAAGCTTATGAATACTGACACACATTGTACCAAAAAGACAGTAAAACTCTAAAAACCTAAGCAAGACATGAACTTTTGGCAAGGAGACTGTAATACACTAGCAGCCCCACCTGCTGATGAGACAGTCTCTAGAGCTGAGACAGAGAGAGGGGTCTGGTGAATGTGTTCCCTTACCTGCCCATGCTTGCCCTCCCTCTGCTATTTCACCACACACCTGCCTGTTTACACACTGGCAAGGTAGGGGTTAGATATGAGCAGGTAGGGGTGTGATGGTTTAGCACCTATACACACACACGGACATGGATCAGCGCAGGGAAACAGATCATTAACAGGGTCAAATACTGTTGTTTTATTGCTTCTTTTATATTATTATGTGTGGTGATGCTCACATGGAAAGAAAAAGATACTTAAATGACAGGACAGTGATGATTTCCTCCAAACTGATACTATTTAAGAAAATAAAAAATAGTCCTGTTGTGAAAGATTCACTTAATGTATTGGCTCAGTTTGGGAAAAATTCTGTGTTTAAATATTCATCCTCACTCTCCCAAGTTCCTGCTAATCTTATATTTGCTCTCTTTTGGCACAGAAAAGATTGAAAATACTGGAAAGACTTATTTATTGATAATCATTTTCACTCCAAATCATTTTTGTTCCACACCATTCCAAACTCTTATTTATTCAGAAGTTGTAAACATACAAAGTACAAAGTCAAATCAAATCTCAATTTTCCCACCCATCTCCTAGTACCCCAACAATGAATGTCTTAATTAGAATGTGGAAGCATCAGGTGCAATGTACAGGCTGTATAATTGTACTACTATCCATCCCTGTCAATTCCAGAATTAGTGTATCAAAATATTATTCTATTTAGTCAAGTCTAATATTCTGAGGTGAATTGAATGATTTTCTCCAGGGCTGAATAAGGGATGGATTATCTCCTTCCTCAGCCCTTTATGAGTGAAGAGAAGTTCATCTCTCCCTGCATTGATGAAGTGTTCAAGGTTCCACTGTATTTGATTAAAAACTGGGACTGTAAAATAATTCCTTATGGTTTGAGAGCAGCTGGCAACAATTAACAATTTGGGATTGATAAGTACAGTTTTGTATGATGGTTTGTGTAAAAACAGAGTTGTTGAGAGCAAAATCTTTTATTAATGCTGGAAACACTGTCCTCATTCTTCACACACATCATGACATTTAGGTCACTTACATTCTTATGTGTTCTAGACATAAATGCCATCAGGCTAATATTCTATTATTTTAAGTCTAATATTCTGAGGGGAATTGAATCTTTTTCTCCTGGGTTGAATAAGGGATGGATTATGTCCTTCTTCAGCCCTTTATGAGTGAAGAGAAGTTCATCTTTCTCTGCATTGTAAAATGAAACAGTGTGCCCATCACAGTCTAAGAACACTCCCAACCTTTTTAATTTCAGCCCTGTGAAAACACCTTCTGAATGGTAAGTATTAGCAGAGCAATCCTTTGTTTCATCATAAGAGAGAACCCAGAAACCATTCTGTGTCAACAATGGAAGCAGAAATGGCTCTGTGTGCTGATCTTAATGCCACCCCAACACTCCAGGACTTTTTCACCTCCTTCTTTTCTGCATTCTCCAGCTGCACCTCCCAGTAGTGCTGGCCAGATGAGAAGCCTGGATCACCAAAGACACATTTGTGATACATGAATCTCCTTGGGAGGCATTGGTTTTCTCATGTCCATAAACCACAGTCTTTAGATCAGAAATCTTCAGATTCATGTGTGCTGTTTCAGGGTTCAGGACGATGTTCTCTGCAACTGAGAATTAAGACAAGCCAGAGCATGAGTTCATGACAATCAACAACCGAAATGGCAGCATGGAAATTTACACTAACATTGGAATGTTTGTTAGTCACATTTAAATGAAATGACTTTACCTGCATGTTTTTGTACTTCCATGCTGATAAAATGAAAGAAAAGCAAAAAGGCAGCATTTAGATTTGAAGTTATTGAGGAAGAAAAAGTTTGTTTAAAAGTAACAATAAAATATGTATGACACGTTTTACCTGGGTTTTGGTCTGTGGTAATGTTTCCTGCAGAAAAGTAAAACATGGATTACACTTCATCTGTAATGCTGTATATAGTTATTTTTCATTATTACTGGCCCTATAAATACATCCTACATGCCGTTACCTTTAATACACATAAACACATTGGCAGATTTGCCCTGTTCCCCTGCCTTCTCAACAACTCATAAAGAATTCTTATAAAGAACATGAAGAGTCAGTCGTACCTTCACTTAGACGGGCCTCTGACTCTGGCAGGGAAACTGAGAAAAGTGAATTTGTTAGATTCAGTTCTGTGGAGCAGTGAAGTCCATGATTCATGTCTCATTTCAGTCTTACCTGCAGATGAAATTTGTTGTTTGTCTGTAAAAGTAAAGTTTAGGATGAGAATGTTCAGATTGAAACAGAATATATTTACTGTGTCACTGTAACATATGAAAACTCCATACCCAATTCAAATGTATAAATAATATATATAAATCACATTTATACATTTACCTTGTTCCTAGACTGATGTATTATTTTGTGGAAAAGTAAATAATGGATTAAACCTTTAGTAGAGTAAGAATCTCTTCTCTCTGACTTTCTCTGAAGGACTCTGATCAGTTTGGCACTCTGTTGTCTCTCTCTCTCTCTCTCTCTCTCTTCTAATTTCTTCTGAATAATTCTTATAAAGAACATGGAAACTCAGTCTTACCTTTGCTTAGAAGTGCCTCTGTGCCTTCAATACATGATCCATGTCTCATTTCAGTCTTACATGCAGATGAATGTTGATGTTTGTCTGTGAAGCAAATTTGGGATAATGTTCAGACTGAGTCAGATTACATATACTTTTTTATTGTAACATATGAAAACCCCTTTCCTAATTTAAATGTATAAGTGTTACGTTTAAATCATATTTATACATTTACGTTGTTCCTGGACTGAAGTATTATTTTCTGGAAAAGTAAATAATGGATTAAATCTTTAATTTACAGTCTGTGTCTTGCAGTTAAATTGAGCTAGCCACTGACACACAAACTCTCTCCCTCTCCCACACACACACACACACACACACATGCACACCACATCTCATCTTTTCCTTAAAAGACAGTTACACCATTATCTTTAACACACACAATTATTGTATTATACTTCAGTGGAAATGATGGCATATAGCTTAAACACAGCAGCAATCAACTAAGGTTATATGCTGTATTCTGACCTTTGAGCCATGAGATTGAAACATTAAAATAAAGCCTTCAGTCATCATTATAAATGATCATCATACAAAAACATTTGACTGCTGTTGGAAAATAATACTACTGAGACACCTTCAGGTACAGGTGCTTTTGTGTCGCTCATGGAAACATTAACACACAGTTTCACTGAAGGTCATATTACAATTAACATTCAATCTAACACTTTGACAAATGTGGACTTTAACATTATTGCAACTTATGAAGAGTCTACGGTTCAAATCAAATGATATTTAAATTAGAAAAATATATTTACCTTGTTCTGGGACATTTTTTTTCTGGAGAAAATTAAATAAATAAAAGATTACACCTGTACTTTGACTTTTGTTTTTCATTATTCAACAATGTTATAATTTAAACAGTCAACCAGACAGACAAGTCAAGGTTTTAAACTTTTTGATGTTTTTATCAAATTTGTAACAAGGTAATGATGTAGTAGTTACCCTCTTCTTGGACTTGATAAACAGCACAGAGAGAACAAAAGCTGGCAGACTGAGGACCAGCAGAGAGATAAATGCTGCCATCCATCCTGCAGATTGAGGCACTGAGAGAAAAGGGATGTTAGCATGACTGCACTGAGCTCTACACACCAGCATTTCCTAACCATGTGGGTCAGAAAACACTTTGGGTCATGAGAGTTAATGGTGAGCTATGGGACATGAGACAGATGTGGAAAATTAACTTGAGCTCGAATGGGTGGATAGACCCTCACTGTTGATAAGACCTACCTGCCTCAGGTGAGGGAAAAGGTACAGGTACACGAAGCGCCATCCTGCTCTCTCTGCTGTCCCCTCCAGGGAGAGACACACTACAGGACAGCCACCCTGAGTCAGAGGGGGAGAACAGCAGCCAACTGCTCACTGTCACCAAGCCCTGGGAGTCTGAGACAGACACACAGACAGGAGGCCAAACAATGCTGCAGTCAAAAGGGAGCTGATTAATGATGGGTAGATTGAAGGTTCATGGTTCCTGGAATGGGATGAACTAAAATTATCTGTCAAACAGTGATATTTTACACAAATCTTAGGGAATCCCCACAGTAAATGTGAGTGATTGTTTTCACTGGGTCAGGTACTTAGGTAGAATATAATAGGTTGATGCATGGTGGTGTCATGAAACTCAATTCTCCCATCACTAGTGCTGATCCACTCGCTAAAACATTTCTTCAGTGCTGAAACTGTCACACCTCCAGAGAGTGATAACTCTACCTGTGGTGTAGAAGGGTCCCTGTAGGTGCTTTAGTTCTCTCCCATCACTGTCTCTCCAGATGAGTCTGGGTCTTGGGGTCCAGCCCTCCGACACACAGGTAACATTCACCTGCTGCCTTTCCCCTTTGTCATTGAGTTGGGCAACTAGAACAGGAATTGAACCAAGCTCTGAAAGATGAAGAGGCAAATTCATATTATTCATCGAGGGTTATTCATATTTCAAACTTTGGTTCCACTGAGGAAAAAGAGAAGACTTAACGCATTATAGAGCAGAGACTGAACCCCAACAAACAGTTATATATTATACTAAAATGAGACAAGTACAACTTAACCAAAACAACAACACACATCAGTCTATAAGCACATAATTAATAACGATACATAATTGTAAACAGTTACATTTTGTGGTTGAGTTGCACCCATAACACGAAAACCTTAGGTCTACACCAACATCATATGCTGAGATTGTATGAATGGTACTGTGTGATGCAGTTATAGATCAATGGTTTTGAGTTGGAAGCAAAATTGACATGTACTGCCTTTTTGCAATTCCCACCCCAGCCAAGCACTTACAATAAGTTCATGAACATTATTGTGTTATCAGTTATTAGATCAGTTATTGACACTTCTGTCTGGCTGGGACTTCCTCTTGTTTTTTTACATTAAATCAATCATCCAGTTATTCAGTTGGAAATGGGTCAAACACACAGGACAATGACTTTAATTCAGAGAATGTGTCTTTTAAAAAGAGTCAGTGTCATTCACAAATGCAGTTTCTTTCAGCAGGTTGAAATGCTGTGAGAGAGACTCAGAGGTGAAAGCTAAGGTAAACTCACTGCTCAGCTGGAGAGAGATGTGTCCAGTGTCGTACCACTGGTCACTCCCAACATAGCACTCATACTCCCCAGAGTCTGCCACTGTGACGTTCCTCAGAATGAGGGAGGCGATTCCCACCTCCAGCCCCCCCACCCCAGACTCCAGGCCCATCAGAGACACCCTCCCCTGGTACTGGGGCTCATTTGCAGCAGTCTGGACCTTTCTGTCTTTGTAGAGTAGAACAGGGTTGTGGTAATGAGTGGGTCGGTACCAGCGCACCTCCAGCGGTCTGATGTCCATGGTGGGTGTAACAGAGCAGGGCAGAGTGACTGAGTCTCCCAGCCACACAGACACTGGAGTGGAGGGCACCTCCAAGACAAAGTTTTCTTGGACAGGAGAGAATGGAAAAATTGAAAAGAAGGGGCAAAACTACAGGCTCTTGACATGGATGAAAGACATTGAACAGTGAGTCTATTACATTGGAAATATTTACTAAAATGAAGTAGGGGGAGAAAGACAGTACAGGACCCATGTCTGTTGCAGGAGCTGGCAAACAGATGGTCAATACTGACCATTAGGTATCTTAGGTTTTATCCATTCACTCATGATGAAAACAAACAGTGCAGCAGACAGGCAAGGTACACATTATATTGTGCAGATAAAGAGAGAAGCTCAGGTGGGCATAATATGTGCGACTTCACCTTGAGGTGAAAAGCAAAAACACAACAATGGTACCTTACAGCATATGAACAAATCATTTGTTGAGACATTACATACACATATCAACAGGCATTGAAAGCAACCTCACCTGAGGGAACAGCAAGTAACACACAGGTAGGAATACACTCAGACACTTGGATGGATTGAAAGAAGGACACACAGAAAGGTGAACAGACAGAGGAGATTTGCCAGTTGGGTTGAAGACAGAAACGTTGAATGGCAGCAGACACACACAGGAAACCAATGGACAAACTGATGGAATCATTGAGACAGAAGAGACTCACCTGTAGTGGCAGCAGGCAGTGGAACAGCAAGCACTATCAGCACAGTCAGCCATACTGAGGGCAGAGGCACTGTTAATGTCAGAGAGACACTGAGGGTCAAAGAGGAAAATTCCTCACAAATCCCATTAACATTTTCTTCTGGATTTCACTGGCCTATGTTTAGGTTTTAATGATGACGTCCTCAAAGAGTAAGTCTTTTAGGCAGGTTATATATGTTTAAATCCTTTTTCTCTCCACTGCATGTACATGATTAAGGGTGAAGGACAGAGAGAGTGGAGGAGGAATACAAGGTAACGGTACGAGGAAAATTAATAATCATTTCGCAACGCTGAATTCAGCACACATCGATTTTAAGATGATTATTGAATTTGATTTCCGAAACTGCACAATATGAAAAGAGCAAAGATTAAATTGATTTTTTTACCTGAATGTTCTGCTCTCATCCTTCATTTACTGATAAAGATGAAAAATGGTCAGAAATCTCAGGTACAGCCAGTTTCCTGTGTGTGTGACTTCATTTTCGTCCCCTCTTTTCACCCCTGGGAAAAATCCCAACAAGAAGCGTTACGATAACTTCTTTGTCTCTTTTGATCTGGTTGCCCCTCTCTCTCTCTCTCTCTTCTTCCAAAGTGAAACTCTTCTGTTACTCTCTCACCAGTAATATGACCTTTACACCTTTCCAAGCATATTTATACTTTTATTGTTCAACACAACCTTGTAGCAGCACTTATTTAGTAAGATAGCACTTATACTTTGTACCTGAGTGTTTTCTTCTCATCCTGGCCTGACACAGAAATACAGAAAAGGGTTGGAAATCTTTGGAATCAATAGTCTGTATTCCTCCTGTACACCTCCTTGTAGGGTACTACCAAAAATATAACACCACAGTTTCACCCTTTTCACTTGTCAGGAACCACACAGTGGTACTGGACAACATTCTGTCCCATTCTTAGAGCATTGATGTAGTGTTTCAGATCATGGTGTATATATTGTTCCTGTAAAACATCTTGAGAACTTAACCAAATGTTCAACTCAGCCCCTGGTTTGGGCTCTCCCATTCAGACCACTGCAACCCCCTCTCCTTGCCTCTGCCCTACAACTCCAGAACACTACTGCTCATCTGAGCTACAGCCTCCAAAAACTCAGTAATGACACCCCTACCCCACCTCCCTCCACTGGTGCCCTCTAAAATTGTTTTCATCAGCCACTTAAATACTCCTGATGTTAACGCTGATATTTTTGTTTTGTGAGTTTCTCTGGATAAGAGTGACCGTCTGTCTAGTGCCAGTAATGAAATGCAGTGTAACATTGTGAAGAAGCAAGTTATACAATGGTGTACTCATAGTATACTTTAATGCCCTTGTTTGCATACATTCATTTGGTGAAAAAAGTATTCATTGAATGACAATAACTATGCACATATGTTTGGGGAATAACCATTCAATACATTTCCATAAAAGCTCAAGCATACACATTTGCTTATATTGACAAGTATATACAGTCCCACTTCACAAGTTGTGCATGAACTGTTTTCCACCAGCCCTTGTCTGTGGATTATGGTTTGAATAGAAGCTGATGTCATGCATTTCAAAGGAGAGCACTTGCTTGTTTGCACTCTCCTGCATTAATGGGGGGGGGGGGCATAAACAGGTTTTTTAATGCACTGAAGCCTTTAGCATATTTCATTTTAATTCCATAACAGGTTTTGAAAAATAATCTTTTTTTTTTTTCCAGAAAAATTCTGAATTTGGCCCCACATAGCTTGCCAGTAGATCTGTCTAATAAAACTTATTGGACACCTATTGGATAACCATGGGTCATACAATGGGGGTAGAAAAATAAAACATCAGTAATACAAACATCAGAGCTATGTACCCAATGGTGAACTGCATGGGGTATGAATCAAGAAATAAAATATACAATCAAACTCTTTATTGTCAAAGACAAAGTTTATCTCTTTTATTATCACTGATACAAAAAGTTGTACATTAAACAGAAACACATTACTTTTTAATTGATTTATAAAGGTCTTCCACTTGATAACTATGTTTCCTGGTCCATCAACAATCAATTACTTTTCAGAGGGTAAAGATGAAGCACTTTTCACTGGAGCCAAAACAATTCCACTTTTTGACAAATTTCTGAAAGCATGTATTTTCTTTTACAAACAGTGTAAGCTCAGAGAAGAGATCGGTCACCACACAGTGTAATGTTGTACATATGTGTGTTTGTTTGTCTGTGTATAAATATATGCATATTAAACACACTCATTCAACACTGGAGCATCATAGGAAATTGGGTGCAAGCTCTACAACCAAATTATCCAAATCAGCAAAATTACAGGGGAGCCAAGAAGGGAAAGTCAAAATTGCACACATATTGACACCATTGCTAAAGAATACATTATTAATTATTAAATGTGTTTAACCTAAAAAAGGAGCCCCATTAAAATAATGTTTTTAAAAAATGGATTCAAATGCTTGAAACATCAAGCACAAAATACAAAAAAATCAGGGTCATGAAAAATTCAAGTATTCATATTACCGGTTTAAGTGTAGCTACTAAAATCATGATTTGCATGATCTCAGAAACACAATTCTCAACATCTTAACATTTGGTAAATTTAGCTATTGAGAGTGGAACTGAATCTCTTTTCTCTGGGTTAAATAAGGGGTAGATTCTGTCCTCACGCAGCCCTCTATGAGTGAAGAGGAGAGACTTTTTCTCTGCATTGTAAAATGACACAGTGTGCTCATCACAGTCTAAGAAGACCCCCAACCTTTTTAATTTATCCCCCTGGAAAACTGTCTCTGGAGGGACAGTATTGGCTGAGCAACCCTTTGTTTCATCATAAGAGAGAACCCAGAAGCCCTGCTGTTTTCTTAATTGAACAGCATCTCTATGTGCTGATTCTGATGCCACTCCCACACTCCAGAACTTTTTCACCTCCTTCTTGCTGCATCCTCCAGCTGCACCTCCCAGTAGTGCTGGCCAGATGAGAAGCCTGAGCAGCCCAGGACACAATTTAGATGCTTGAACCTCAACTGGGATTCATGGACTCTCTGGCTGTTAAATGAATAACTCACACTGGCTTGATCAGATATCTTCAGATTTGGGTGAGATGTGCTGGTGTCCAATAAAATGTTCTCTGCAAAGGATAATTCATACAAACCTGAGCCTGAGTTCATGAACATCAGCATGCACAAGAGCAACACAGCAATCAGTATATTCACATTGTATTGTTGTTTGGCACATTTCAAAAATATAGTGTACCTGCATGTCTTCTAATGTTCTCCCACTCTAAAACAAAAGAAAAAAATGCAACTCAAGAGCTGAGTTTTCAAAAGGGAAGAACATTCAAACATACACACACACACACACACACACACACACACACACACACACATACACACACATGCACGCACGCACACCTAAATACATTCCATATTTCTGTAAATGATTATCACAATACAGCATTATCATGATGCCATAACAAGAGAGAACACTCTGTCTTACCTGCGTTTACATTTCCAGGTGCCTCTGATTCTGTCAGGGAATATAAGAGTATTTAGGTTCAATTCCTCAAAGCATTGAAATCCATGACTAATGCAGAGTTCCACTGACAGAGAAAAAGGAACATCAGTTCAATCTTACCTGCAGATGAATTTAGATATTCTTCTGTGTAGCACAATTCAGAATAAGAAAAAAGAATATTAAACCATGCTACATTTAGTTATTGACTGACAAGTTATTTCTTAACTTATAGGTCCTTACACAATTCTAAGGTTAAACAACAAAAAAAGCAGATTTTTATATTTTAGCCCTCTTATTTCTGCAGAAAATGGAATAGCCAGTTAACCTCTATGATATTCTTATTTTGCTTTCTGTGAAAGTGAATAAGATCCATCTCCAGATGATATGTTTCACATGGACAGCATTTATCGGTTTTCTGCATAACTAAGATTTATAGTGTTTACAGTATAAATGAGTTAAAAACACCACCCCCAGTCAGTGTTTAGCAGTTGATTGGTATATTCAGTGGTAACTTCACATTGTATGATTGTTTGTAATATTTAAATTAAATTATGATCAGTACATGTTTTCTCATGCCTTTCACTCAACTACAATGGAAGAAACAAAGCAGCTTAAGATTCATTCATTCATGTGCAAGAGACAAACACAAATGCTGATATACTTTGATTTGTGCTGGGCATGTGTTTTTGGTCAAATCAATTTCCAACACCAGCTTCTTTGGTGGGAGTGATCATCAACACAATCAATAAAATTAATGCATTGTTACAATGGTAAAACAATACAAACTGTAATTAATGAAAACAAATTAAAGCAATACACACAAAAAGAACTTAAATTGACTGATTTTAATCATGATTATAATGTTAATCAATTTTCAGCCAACCCTTTATTGTTATAGAGAAATACTAGTAATCTCGAATTTCTGGTTTTCTTCCAGGTTACCTATGAATTATTGAGCCTGGAATTGCTTGGAGTAAAGGAGAATGGTGGTTGGGCTATAAAGTGATGCCAAAAATCGAAGTGGTCTCCTTTTATATCAGTCTACAACAGCATCACACTGGAATTTAACTGGCAGCAAATTTCCAGCAAGATTTTAAAGAAAATCAATGAATCATTGAAACTATTTTCCATTTCTTTTGAATCAAAATAGTGGTGACAGAATGCTGTCTCTGAGGTTTAGAATTTATTAAACTGTATATTTGATTTCAATGAAAACGTTAAGGCTAACGAGTTTAGGAAGGTAATCAATGATCTGTTACCTTTTGAAAAGGTGTCTCTTGAATTATCATTTCTCTGACATTGGTTGTTCATAAATTGGTTGTCCTTAATGGTTGTATAAGCCTGAAAGGGGGTTTCTTCGGGCTTCTTGATGGATGTCATGGGGTGCTTTCCATGGATCACTCTTCCCCCTCCCTGTGTGTGACACCACACCCTCCACGTTGCCTGACTGTGCTGCCTGGGTCCCTGACTTCTGGGTCCCTGGTCACTTGTTTGCCTACTCTTCCATCCATCACTTCATGCTGGATTGAACCTGGAGTTTTTAGATTAAAACCCAGTCAGCTGAAACTGTAGAAAGTGATGATAAGAGTAACATTGTTTGTCTGATGCCAGGAGCTGGAAGAATTTCTCAAGTTAAGATTGTTTTTCAGATTCTTAACTTTTAAAGTTAATGAAATGTTAAAGCATGATACATATGTGTACTTTACCTGGTTTTGGACTTCTGTAATATTTCCTGCAGGAAATTATAAAAAAAAAAAAAACTTGTTCACGCATGTATTTACCCTGTTTCTCAGCAGAATGTAATATGATAAAACAGGAAGGAATCAAGCCTCAAAATCCCTTTTCCCCATTGGAATTTTTGATATTCAGATTTCAGATTATGATACAGAATCTTAAGGCTAACATGTTTATGAAGGTAATCTATTGATATTTTTTTACCTTTTGAAAAGCTGGTTCTCTTGCGTAAACATTCTGCTGATGCTGGTTGTTCATCATAGAAGCCTGAGAGGAGGTGGCTCTTTGTGATTGTTGGTGATGGTCATGGCGTGTGCTTTCCATGGATCTCTCTTCATCTGACCTGTGTGCAGATTCAGCGCCACATCCTGCGCTTTGTCCAGGTGCGCTGTCTGGGTCCCTGATACTTCTGTCACCTGTTTGCCTACTCTTTTGTCTTTAAGCCCATCTGTAACTGTGGAAGTAGGTGCTAATGCTTGCTGTGCTGGGTTTTCTGAGAGGGCACCAGACAGAACAGAGTGAGAGGGGCCAGTGGCAGCCCGTTGGCTGCTGCCAGTGCTCAGGTCTGAGATGGAGGATCCATTTAGACTCAACAGAGTATCCCTCAGTTTATGCTGGATTGGGCCAGGATGGATTTGGATGAATAACCCCCTGATAAAAAGTGAGAAAGTGATGAACAGTGGTATTTATTTGTCTCATAAGAGCAAAGAGTTATCAAAAGTTAAGAGCTTTCAAATTCATTCTTATAAAATTAATGAAACATAAGCATGATACATTTGTGTACTGTACCTGGATTTTGGGTTTCTGTAATATTTACTACATTCAATTTTTTTAAAAATATTATCGCACCTGTATTTTACCCTGCATCTCTGCAGAGTGCAGTAAGATAAAACAGGAACAAATGAAGGCTCCAAAGTCCTTTTCCCCATGGCATTTTTGATATTTCTTTTCAGATTATGATACAGAACCTTAAGGCTAACAGGTTTATGAAAAAATGACAGATTTTGTTTTTTTTACCTTTGAAACTCTGGTTCCTCTGAATAATCATTCTTCAAGTTGTTTGTGCATCGTATAGAGGCTGAGATGAGGGGATTCTTTGTGGTCGTTGATGGATGTCATGGTGTGCTTTCCATGGATCTCTCTTCCCCGTCCTGTGCAGATCCACCCACATCCTGCATGTTGTCCAAATGCTGTGCTGTCTGGGTCCCTGATACTTCTGTCACTTGTTTGCCTACTCTTCTGTCCATCACTTCATGCTGGATTGAACCTGGATTTAGATTAAAACCCCTCGCTGAAACTGTGAAAGTGATGATAAGAGTAACATTGTTTGTCTGATGTGAGCTAAGAATTTCTCAAGTTAAGAGTTTTCAGATTCTTAACTTTTAAAGTTAATGAAATGTTAAAGCATGATACATATGTGTACTTTACCTGGTTTGTGGACTTCTGTAATATTTCCTGCAGGAAATTATAAAAAAAAACAAAAAAAACTTGTTCCCATGTATTTACCCTGTTTCTCAGCAGAATGTAATATGATAAAACAGGAAGGAATCAAGCCTCAAAATCCCTTTTCCCCATTGGAATTTTTGATATTCAGATTTCAGATTATGATACAGAATCTTAAGGCTAGCATGTTTATGAAGGTAATCTATTGATATTTTTTTACCTTTTGAAAAGCTGGTTCCTCTTGCGTAAACATTCTGCTGATGCTGGTTGTTCGTCATAGAAGCCTGAGAGGAGGTGGCTCTTTGTGATTGTTGGTGATGGTCATGGCGTGCTTTCCATGGATCTCTCTTCATCTGACCTGTGTGCAGATTCAGCGTCACATCCTGCGCTTTGTCCAGGTGCGCTGTCCAGGTCCCTGATACGTCTGTCACCTGTTTGCCTACTCTTCTGTCTTTAAGCCCATCTGTAACTGTGGAAGTAGGTGCTAATGCTTGCTGTGCTGGGTTTTCTGAGAGGGCACCAGACAGAACAGAGAGAGAGGGGCCAGTGGCAGCTCGTTGGCTGCTGCCAGTGCTCAGGTCTGAGATGGAGGATCCATTTAGACCCAACAGAGTATTCCTCACTTTATGCTGGATTGGGTCTGGATTTGGATGAATAACACCCCCTGAAAGTGAGAAAGTGATGATAGCAGTGGTATTGTTTGTCTCATAAGAGCAAAGAGTTATCAAAAGTTAAGAGCTTTCAAATTCATATCTTATAAAATTAATGAAACATAAGTATGACCCATTTGTGTACTGTACCTGGGCTTTGGACTTCTGTAATATTTACTACATTCAATTTTTTTAAAATATTATCGCACCAGTATTTTACCCTGCATCTCTGCAGAGTGCAGTAAGATAAAACAGGAACAAATGAAGGCTCCAAAGTCCTTTTCCCCCATGGCATTTTTGATATTTCTTTTCAGATTATGATACAGAACCTTAAGGCTAACAGGATTATGAATGAAAATGACAGATTTTTTTACCTTGTGAAACTCTGGTGCCTGCTGAATAATCATTCTGCCGAAGTTGTTTGTGCATCGTATGAGGCTGAGACGAGGGGATTCTTTGTGGTCGTTGATAGATGTCATGGTGTGCTTTCCATGAGTCTCTCCTCACCCGTTGTGTATCCAGATCCGACCCCACATCCTGCATGTTGTCCAAATGCGCTGTCTGGGTCCCTGATACTTCTGTCACTTGTTTGCCTACTCTTCTGTCCATCACTTCATACTGGACTGAACCTGGACTTAGATTAATACCCTTCGCTGAAAGTGTGAAAGTGATGATAAGAGTAACATTGTTTGTCTGATGTGAGCTAAGAATTTCTCAAGTTAGGAGTTTTCAGATTCTTAACTTTTAAAGTTAATGAAATGTTAAAGCATGATACATATGTGTACTTTACCTGGTTTGTGGATTTCTGTAATATTTCCTGCAGGAAATTATAAAATAATGAAAAAAAAACTTGTCACGCATGTATTTACCCTGTTTCTCAGCAGAATGTAATATGATAAAACAGGAAGGAATCAAGCCTCAAAATCCCTTTTCCCCATTGGAATTTTTGATATTCAGATTTCAGATTATGATACAGAATCTTAAGGCTAGCATGTTTATGAAGGTAATCTATTGATATTTTTTTACCTTTTGAAAAGCTGGTGCCTCTTGCGTAAACATTCTGCTGATGCTGGTTGTTCATCATAGAAGTCTGAGAGGAGGTGGCTCTTTGTGATTGTTGGTGATGGTCATGGCGTGCTTTCCATGGATCTCTCTTCATCTGACCTGTGTGTAGATTCAGCGTCACATCCTGCGCTTTGTCCAGGTGCGCTGTCCAGGTCCCTGATACGTCTGTCACCTGTTTGCCTACTCTTCTGTCTTTAAGCCCATCTGTAACTGTGGAAGTAGGTGCTAATGCTTGCTGTGCTGGGTTTTCTGAGAGGGCACCAGACAGAACAGAGAGAGAGGGGCCAGTGGCAGCTCGTTGGCTGCTGCCAGTGTTCAGGTCTGAGAAGGAGGATCCACTTGGAGTATCCCTCACTTTATGCTGGATTGGGCCTGGATTTGGATGAATAACCCCCTCTGAAGGTGAGAAAGTGATGATAACAGTGGTATTGTTGGTCTCATAAGAGCAAAGAGTTATCAAAAGTTAAGAGCTTTCAAATTCATATCTTGTAAAAGTAATGAAACATAAGTATGACCCATTTGTGTACTGTACCTGGGCTTTGGACTTCTGTAATATTTACTACATTCAATTTTTTAAAAATATTATTGCACCTGTATTTTACCCTGCATCTCTGCAGAGTGCAGTAAGATAAAACAGGAACAAATGAAGGCTCCAAAGTCCTTTTCCCCCATGGCATTTTTATATTTCTTTTCAGATTATGATACAGAACCTGAAGGCTAACAGGATTATGAATGAAAATGACAGATTTTTTTACCTTGTGAAACTCTGGTGTCTCTTGAATAATCATTCTGCCGAAGTTGTTTGTACATCGTATGAGGCTGAGAGGAGGGGATTCTTTGTGGTCGTTGATACATGTCATGGTGTGCTTTCCATGGATCTCTCTTCATCTGACCTGTGTGCAGATTCAGCGTCACATCCTGCGCTTTGTCCAGGTGCGGTGTCTGGGTCCCTGATACGTCTGTCACCTGTTTGCCTACTCTTCTGTCTTTAAGCCCATCTATAACTGTGGAAGTAGGTGCTGATGCTTGCTGTGTTGGGTTTTCTGAGAGGGCACCAGACAGAACAGAGAGAGAGGGGCCAGTGGCAGCTCGTTGCCTGCTGGCAGTGCTCAGGTCTGAGATGGAGGATCCATTTGGACTCAACAGAGTATTCCTCACTTCATGCTGGATTGGGCCTGGATTTGGATGAGTATCCCCTGATAAAAAGTATGAAAGTGATGATGAGTGATATTACTGCTTCTCAGTACTTTATAATAAAACAGGAACAAATCAAGGCTCCAAATCTCTGGTGCCCAGGGCTTTTTCAATAATCCTATTTCAGATTAGATACAGAACCTTAAGGCTAACAGGTTTATGAAAGTAAAGGACTGATTTTGTTTTACCTTTTGAGACACTGGTTTCTCTTGAAACAGAATTCTTCTGAGGCTGTTTGGAGTTTGTACAAACATGAGAGGAGGAGCCTCCTTGTCGATGGATGTCACGTTGTGCTTTCAATGAGTCACTCTTCATCAACTGAGTTTGCAGATTCAACCCTGCATCCTGTGGACTGTTGGAATGTGCTGTATCGCTCCCCAATACTTCTTTAACTTGATTACCTACACCTCCATCTTGAAGCCCATCCATAACTGTTGCTTGCTGTGTTGGACTTCCCAAGAAGTCAGCAGACTGAACAGGGCAAGAGGAACCAGTGGCAGCTCGTTGCCTGGTGTCAGTGATCGGGTCTGAGATGGAGGATCCGCCGGTTATCAAGGAATTAGGATTAAAGCTGTTAGATTACATTTAATAGAGGTCCAGTTTTTGCAATTTATTATAATAATGCTCAATTCTGTCATACCTTTGCTTAGAAGTGCTTCTGTCTCTGTGAGGGAAGCAGTTTATGAGAAAAGCTGTCACATTCAGTTCAGTGGAGAAGTTAAATCTGTGGAGTTCCACTGACAGACAAAAAGGAACATTTCAGTCTTACCTGCGGTTGCTGCAGATGTATTTGGTTGTTTCCCTGTGAAGCACATTTTGGGATAAACATTCACATTACATCTACTTCTCGACTGGCAGATATCTTTGTAAATTTTGAGGATTATTGACCTAATCCTAAGATTTAACTGACATGCTTGCTTCAGATATGTATGTTTTACCTTGTTTCTCTTGTGCAGTATTATTTCCTGCATAAAATAAAAGAATGGATTACACCTCTGTTTGATCCATGATTTCTCATTCTGCAACAGTACATGTTGGCAAGCAAACAAGTCTCAAAAATTTTAATTACATGTACAGCAATTACAGGTTCATATCAATTTGTGCAAAAAAATGTGGAGTTCCCCTAACAGAGAAAAAGGAACTTTTCAATCTTACCCGCAGATGAACTTGGTTGATTCTCTGTGAAACATGTTTTGGGATCATAATTTACACATAACACTTACTTCTATGCAGTTATCGTTATGAAGAGCACTGGCCTAATTCAAAGATTGAACTCACATGCCTAAATCAGATGTGAATGTTTTACCTTGTTGTTTTTGTGTTGTATCATTTCTTGCAGAAAATAAGGGTTACACTTCTATTATACCAATGGTTTCTCATCTCGCAATACCATATGTTAAAAAGGAAACAAGACAATTCTCAAAATAATGTAAATTACATGAACAGCATTTATAGGTCCATTTAACCTTGAGCAACATAATGTAGAGTTCCACTGACAAAAAAAAAATTAATATTTCAATCTTACCTGCAGATGAGTTTGAAAGCTTTTCTGTGAAGCACATTTTGGGATAAAAAATCACAATACATAGTTTCAATATTACATAATGTTCAAACTGAGAATAATGTTCAGACTGACAAAACCATACAGGTGTCATACATGAGAAACTTCACAGAAGGATCACAACACAAAGGTTCGGGTTAGGGTAGGAACTGAACTTTTTAAAGAAGTTAATATATTATATTTTTATTTATTGGTTATTATGACAAGCAATCAACATTAGATGCCAAAGAGCTCACTAGTACCAATGGAGTCACTACTGACAAAATGGAACTTGACTTTTAACTTATAACAGTGCGAAAGTGAAGCAGTTACCTCTCTTCTTGGATTTGATAAACAGCACAGACAGAACAGCAAAGGCCAGCAGACTGAGGACCAGCAGAGAGATAAATGCTGCCATCCATCCTGCAGATTGAAGCATTGGGAGAAACATAACATGGTGATGCAGAAATGGATCCAAAAATACTTTGGATGGATACACCAAGAGATTATCACAGGTAAAGGTGTTTGGTAGCATATTTTCTGCATGCTATTTACATAGGAGGCAAACAGGACTGTGCAATTAGGTTTCATATGGTCACCACATTAGATCATATCTACCATATGTACCCACAGGGTGCTGTTGGATCCCTTTTTTATATAAATTACAACTAGCTAAATCAGGTTCACATATTAAGTGCTCGAATGGGCACCAGCAGGAAACTACTCCACAGAGGTATACAGGTGGGTCTGGGGAAGACTTTCACTGTTGAGAACACATACCTATCCCAGGTGATGGAAAAGATACAGGAGTCACCCTGCTCTCTCTGCTGTCCCTTCCAGAGAGAGACACACTACAGGACAGCCACCCTGAGTCAGAGGGGGAGAACAGCAGCCAGCTGCTCACTGTCACCAAGCCCTGGGAGTCTGAGACAGACAGACAGACAGACAGACAGACAGACAGACAGACAGGAAACAGAACAGTACTGTTTGTCTAAGGGGCGTGTTCTGAGTAATGGCAGAGTATGATCTCAGGTTTCATGAACCCCATTTTGGGTTGAGCTACTACAGTTAGCTGTGAGTAAAACTCGATGGGTGGATTGACTCTGGTACTGGTAGCATATAGGAGTTTTACCCATGTTTTATTTATTTACCAGAAAATCCTTTTGATATTGACATCACTTTTCCAGGGGGTTCTGACATACACACACAAAGTTATGACAACAACACAATTATGTACAGGTGACTTGGAAACAAATTTTGTCATCACTAATGCTGATATACTTACAAGCAATGCATACCAAATTAATTATATACCTTACTGAATACCAAAACTGCCACATCCCAAAATAGGGATAACTCAACCTGTGGTATAGAAGGGTCCCTGTAGGTGCTTTAGTTCTCTCCCCTCACTGTCTCTCCAGATGAGTCTGGGGTCGTGGGTCCAGCCCTCTGACACACAGGTAACATTCACCTGCTGCCCTCCCCCTCCATCAGTAGGATGGATTGAGAGGACAGGGGCAGAGCCCAGCTCTGAAAGAGTAAGTGTGATAAATGTTTTTTTATGTTGGTTTTCTAAAACACCCAAACTCTGCACAACACACTTCATATGAGACATACATGACACTTAAGAAAAAATAGAAACTGGGTCCATTTCAGTACAGAGATGATTGAAGTCAGACAAAGACACTGAGAGAGAATTCACATCTGTTCCACCAAAGAGAAAATGGACACAACTTGTTACATTAAAGTGATTGTATCCCAACAATTATTTAATGTGTTTTTTAATTATTTATTTTTATTTATTTTGACCGTTATTTAACCAGGTAAAAAAACTTTTGAGGTTAAAAACCTCTTATGCGAGGGTGGCCTGGCAAGAAGGTCATGATAAAAGCACACACACACACACACACACACACACACACACACACACACACACACACACACACACACACACACACACACACACACACACACACACACACACACACACACACACACACAGAGTTATGAACACATGCTGAAAAATTATGCATAATTATGGAAAAGTTATTTTAATCACAAAGAAATACTCATTTAAATACTTTAAACTCCTTTTCATTGAGTAGTACCAATCAGAAAAGCGTTGTCTTTATGGCAAGCAATGCCTCATAGAGATGTAGCCATGAAGTAAGACTCACTTTTCAGCTGGAGAGAAATAAGTCCAATCTCATACCACAGGTCACTGTTAACATAGCACTCATACTTCCCAGAGTCTGTTGGGGTAATGTTTCTTAGAATTAGGGAGACATCTCCATCCCTGAGGCCCCCCACCCCAGACTCCAGGCCCATCAGAGACACCCTCCCCTGGTACTGATGGTTCTGGGAACTGGGCTGGATCTGGTGGTCTTTGTAGAGCAGAATAGGGTTGCTGTACTGCGCAGTTCTGTACCAGCGGACTTCCATTGGCCTCACATCCATGGGGGGTGTGACAGAGCAGGGCAGAGTGACTGAGTCTCCCAGCCACACAAACACTGGGCCAGAGGGCACAGATACTGAAAATTGCCCTTGGATAAGGAGAGAATGGGGCAAAAATAATTTTAGAAAAATAAAATTTGACAAGAATAAAAATTACATAAAAATACATTGTAGTATACATTTCTTTAGTAAAACTCCAGCTGCATAAATTAATAGTGCATAAAAATGAAACAATTGAATAAGTCACTGAATAAAAATTTCTGCCTAAATAACCTAAATTTAATGAAAAATAAACTTTTAAGCAAGCAAAAGTTTTGTTTTCCTGATACAAACAGCATATAGATTTATAACAGACAGGCACATATGACTCGCCTGCTGAAACTCTAAATAATCAAAGATGCGAAGATATGCAGCGATAAAGACAGACAGAGGCACAAACATGACATTAAATACAGACTGATGGTCAGAAAAATAGAGACAAACAGGCAATGCATCAAGTAAACAGACTTACCTGTCATAGCAGCAGGTAGTGGAAAAGCAAGTGCTGTCAGCAAAATCAGCCATACTGAGGACAGAGGGAGACATATCAATGTTATAGAGAGAGAGATAGATCTTATTTCAATAAGATAATTGTATTTGATGCAAAATGGTGCTAAATAAACAAAGCACAGTTATTGGACTTTGTACCATAATGCTTACCTCTCATCCTGGGCTCACAGTGGACGATGAAAAAGGCTAAGTAATCTCAGAGGACACCAGGTTCCTGTGAAGCAGATATTTTTTATCTACCGATGTAGATAACTTTTTGTCCCTTCTCATAAAGGCATCAAGAAACACAATAAATTTAATGTATTATTTTCTGATCTCCTTTGTCTCTCTTTCGGTCGTTCCCTCTACATTATGCTCTCCTGTTACTTTCACTTTCTCATTAGCACCATGACCTTTACACCGTTCTGTGCATATTAT
Organism: Albula goreensis; assembly: GCA_022829145.1. Classification (NCBI taxonomy): domain Eukaryota; kingdom Metazoa; phylum Chordata; class Actinopteri; order Albuliformes; family Albulidae; genus Albula; species Albula goreensis. Next base: position 15,505,519 of record CM040765.1, read on the forward strand.
AGTGTTATTGAGATTGTTACCTTTATCACAGATGGACTTATTTTGAGTTATTCCCTCTCTCTCCCTTTCTCACTCTATCTCCCTCTCTCCCCCTCTCTCTCACTCTATCTCCCTCTCTCCCCCTCTCTCTCTCTCTCTCTCCCTCTCTCTCCATCTCTCTCACTCTATCTCTCTCTCTCTCTATTTTCCTCCCTCCCCCTCTCTCTCACTCTATCTCCCTCTCTCTCCATCTCTCTCACTCTATCTCCCTCTCTCTCCATCTCTCTTACTCTATCTCTCTCTCTCCCTCTCACCTCAGTCCTCAGCTTTCAGTTATTCCACGCTGTAAGGTCTGGTGCAGTATTGAGACCTCACAGCCTCCTCTCATGTGTGAAGTCCAGAAAGGGTCCTCTCCTTTTCCCCTTCTAAATTCAGTTTCTCAGCCCCCTGTCCATGGCTTGTCTTACCTCTGATGTGATGCTCAACCTTTCCTCTCCTAACCTCTTCCGTATACACAGGTCTTACCATGTATCCCAGCTTACCTGAAAGACATCTGAAGCCACACGATAGACAGTCACCTCAAGCTCAACCTAAGACTGAAATACAGGAGAGGCTGTGGTCACACGACTGTGTGACTTATATCTCACCCTGGACAGCACCAGTGTCTATCACTTCAACTGTCAGGAACATTTGCCTAGAGCTTGATAACATACTGTCCCATTCTGAGAGCGATTCTGTGCTCTGTCAGCCATTCACTTTCTTCTTTTTAAACAACTTTTAAACAACTCACCACATTTTTCCTTCACCTCCCACTTCAGACTCTGGATATTTCCCATGTGGACCACTGCAACTTCTACTTTTCTGGATTTCTTGCCTCTGCCATTAGACTGTTACATCTAATCTAGAATAGTTCTGGTATTCCTCTCCCCCAGTCCCCTGGTTTGGATGTATCACCCACATTTTCACTGCCTTCCAGTGGCTACCAATGCAGTCATGCATTTTTAGCATCTTGTTTGTTTCATCAGCTACAGTTACTTGGGTATGAAAGTGCCCACTTCACCTTCTCTGTAGTAGAACTGCACTTTCATCATTACTGACTATAAAACTTTTCCCTTGTGTAAGTCTCTCTGGATAAGAGTGGAAGAAGTATAATACAGTGCAATGTTTTAAGGAAGCAAGCAGAAAAAAAGTTGTTTTTGTACTTGTATGTTTATTTATTTATTTAGTTAGTTTACAAAACGATTCACTCAATTATAGTAATTATGTATGTATAAACTGAGAATAATCATTCACATATTTCCATACACTAACATACACATTAATTTGCTTATATTGACAGGAAAAATTGATTAAAATAAAAACCACAATCAAGACTGATTCACGCATTTAGAAAAAAGATTTTAACTGCACAAAAGGTTTTAGCTCAATAAAAATCTACCAGTTTCATTGATGAGGATTGTGTGTATTATGTGTGTGTTGTGTGATTATGTGCATTATGTGAACACAATCAGCTTTTGCTTGTGCTGGTCTGTGTCTGCCAGCCTCACAGACTGACATATGATTGGCCATAGCATCACCTTAGGAGTCACAGGGCTGTCTGTGAATGACCACAACCCCCATAATTCAGCTGGGTGCCCACAGTCTACCTGCACAAGATGCATTAATAACTAGTACAGACTGCAGCAATGGGCACAGAATATGGATATGACTGTGCCTTCTGAATTAAAAGAAAAATAGGGGATGTACTAAAACCTTCAATGTATTTCTCCTTAAATCATCAGAGACTTTGAAAAATATTCCACTTCTCAACAGTTTTGAATTTGAGCCCTTATACTGTGTCTTGGCCATAGATATCTTAATTACAACAGATTTATAATCAGACAACCAGTAAGAATATACGAGTTAAACATCAAAAGTACAAACATGAGATGAAGATGAAAAAATGTGGCTCCTCCATTTCAGGAGACAAGCCCTGCAGACACACAAGCAATCACACTCTGTCCATGTAGTCAGAGGGCACAAGGCCAGCCTTATACTCAGTTTGGGCATCTGCATCTGAACAGATATGGCTGCTAGGGAGCAAAGAGACCAGCAGAATTGGCCAGCTGACCCTCTATTATTCCCCAGAAAGGCTGGCCCAGTGCAGACCTCTGGCCATGGCTGGCAATGGCACAACCAGGACTTCAGCTCCTGATTTCAGGGTTAATTCTTTTCTTTTCAGAGAAAGCTTCTTTACAGCATAAGCTACCTGGAGGACCCCAGTGCAGGCTTTTTATCATTTAACAAGTCTGACCATGTAACAAGAAGCCTGAAATTCCCAGTGGTTGTTACATAGTGTAACAATGATTTTATATAATGATAGCTGACATGGCTGCCCTGTTTCTCATGTGTAATTAAGAACACAGTTGAATCTTATTCCATGTTATGTAAATTGTAGTTTCTCAAAAATAGCATATTGTTACTGAAGTAGTTAGTATACAATTAAAATATAAGTACAACTTCAGGTATATTGAAAACCTACATTTTAAATGATTGTATTTTAAAAATACCAGTACCTGGTAATGAAAAGCAGTTGGGTGGTACTGGAGATGACTGTACATTAATTATATCATGTCTACCCTTCAATATTTGAGCATCATCAGAAATTTGGAGTGAACTCCACATAAGTTATCCAAATCCATGAGTTTCCAAACTGTGGTAATTTGAGAAAATGAAAGTGCGAGAGTAACAGGAGATCGCGTTCCTGAAGTACTGTCGTGTATGTTTTACTGTACCAATGACACGCCAGGACAGTAAAGATATGTTTGTTTGTGGTTTTGAGTTAGGCCTACAATAATGAATGGTTTGTGAGATAAAACAGTTTTGCATCATCATTCACAGGGGAGTGGGTTAAAGCAGAAATTTAGTTTTTACTATTCCTTCAACATCCTTCCTGCACACCATGACTCTTGGGTCATTTAACTACTAAATCTAATGATTGTGAGTGGAATTGAATCAGTCTTTCCAGGGTTAAATAAGGGGTATATCATCTCTGCCTTCAGCCCTTGATGAGTGAAGAGATGTTTATTTTTCTCAGCATTGTAAAATGACACAGTGTGCTCATCACAGTCCAAGAAGACTCCTAACCTTTTCAATTTAACCCCTTGTAATAGTAATTCTGGAGGGTCAGTATTAGAACAGCAACCCTCTGTTTCATTGTAAGAGAGAACCCAGAACCCCTCCTGTGTACTCAGTGGATCAGAAATGGCTCTGTATGCTGATGCTGATGCCACCCCAACACTCCAGGACTTTTTCACCTCCTTCTTTTCTGCATCCTCCAGCTGCACCTCCCAGTAGTGCTGGCCAGATGAGAAGCCTGTGCTACCCAGGACACATGGGTGATGTGAGAACTGCCTTGAGGATATGGTGGCTCCCCTGTACTCTGATGTGTAAATCACACTCTTTGCATCCAAAACCTTCAGATTCGGATGAGCCGTGCTTTTGTCCAGTAAGATGTTCACTGCATGAGAGAATTATTACAAGCCCTGAGTTCATGAACATCAGGAATCACAATGCCAACACAACAATAGATATATTTGCATGGTAATGTGGACAGTCAGATTAAAAACTTATTTTACCTGCATAAATTCTTGCCTCCTTCCATTCTACTGAAATGAAAGAACAGGTGCACTGAGTTTTTAAATTCTGGGTTTCTAAAGTCAAAATTAAATCTTTACATCTGTGTAATCAGTACACCCAGACTTGTGTATGTCCTCTGTGAATGTGTGAGTGAGTGAGTGAGTGAGTGTGTGTGTGTGTGTGTGTGTGTGTGTGTGTGCGTGTGTGTGTGTGTGTGTGTGAATGTGAGTGTGTGTGTGTGTGTGTGTGTGTGTGTGTGTGTGTGTGTGTGTGTGTGTGCATCTGTGCGTTTTGTGTGTCAGTGAACAGCTCTCTTTAGCTTTAACACACACACACACACACACACACACCTCCTCAGTGTGTTATTTACCTTTTATGGAAGGCTTGTTTCTTTTGCCTGAAAGACAGAACATAGAATTATTTTTATTGTGCAGCAAAATTGCCTTCCTCAGACAAATTAATATTCATTAGAATGCCTTACCGTCAACAAGAAGTGCTTTTGTCTCTGTGGGGGGGAAATGATTATATGGTGAATTTGTCTGATTCAGTTAATTGAAGCATCACTTCAATCACAGAGAAACTTCCACTGACAGAGAAAAAAGGACATTTCAGTCTTACCTGCAGATGAACTTGGATGTTTATCTGTGAAGTACATTTTGGAATGAGATCAAAATTCAAACTGAAACTTGGCATTCAAATTCAGACAATCCCCTCACTACATTTACTTTTTGATAGATTTCATTATCACTGAAGAGTCCTGATACAAATCTCAGCTTTAAATATGGGTTCAAATCAAAGTTATATATTTTACCTTTCTCCTTGACTTCTGTAGTGCTTCCTGCAGAAAATAAAATAATTACACTTCTATTTATCCTGTTTCTTAACATTCTGCTATGCAGAAGTTAAAAAGTGTATATAAACACATCACATTGTTTCAGCACAATCATTACCTGTGATAACGACACTGCTACTTTTTTCTGAAAGACAGAATATGGAAATACATTATTCACATCATGACACAATATGAATTTCCACTGATATACAAAAATGAGTGCTTCAGTTTCACCTACTGTTGAACTTGAATGGTTCTCTTTGAATCACATTTTGGGGTAAAAGTGTGTGGTGCTGGGAGAGGTGGAGCAAGCTCCTCAGCTCCTCCCCCTTATCCTGCAATCAGTCTCCTGGTTCCCTCCCTCAGCCTGGAGAGCTAACTGGAGCTGCAACAGCAGAGGCCTCGCGAACAGGCAGCCTCACCTGAGAGTGATTTCTAATCAACTCAGCTGTGAGCACTTGCCTTCTATTACGCCTTACATTTAAGCACAGCCTTATAGGCTGAAAGGGAGATTTTTGAGTTCTGTGTTGGCTGTTTTGTGGCTGTGCTGGTTTTGCTTTTATAATTTATTTGTTCTTTGATTTTGGATAGTTTTTCCCAGGAAGGGGTAAATAAATGTTTTGTTGACATTTTCGTTGTGTCCTCCCTCAACTCACCATCTGGCTGAGTGGCCACACCTGCCACTGCACCACAAGAGATATTCAGAGGGATTCAAATTAGATTTATTTTGTCACACACAGACATCATTTTTACATATGGAGAGTCCTGGCACAATTCTAAGGTTAAACCATTAAAGTTGTTCAGAGACACTTTAACACCTATCCCTTACCTAACTCTGTGTCATTTCTCTCAGGTTCCTTACGGCCTGGAACACACAGTAATCAAACAGGTATCAGACCACAAAACTGAAATATCACAGAAGGATGACAGATGATCTCACACATACTGTGGTGTAGTTTAGGGTCAGTATTAAACATTTTTATCTGGTACATTTGAGACTTTACTAATTAAATATGAGTAAATATGATTTTGATCATTGTATAACAATGTAACAGTTACCCTTCCTCCTGGACTTGATAAGCAGCACAGACAGAACAGCAAAGGCCAGCAGACTGAAGACCAGCAGAGAGATAAATGCTGCCATCCATCCTGCAGATTGAGGCACTGAGAGAAAAGGGATGTTAGCATGGCTGCTCTGAAGTGCTGCTATCAGACCTGATGTGTGGGGCTAAAACCACAGGAGAGAAGTTGAGGGAAAGATGTGGGATGTGAGATAGATATGGAAAATAAAGCTTGCACCTGACAAATGAAATACTAAAGTAGTTACTGTACACTGGCATTTGTTTTTTCATATCCTTGGCCAAATGAAATGTCTGATTTTGTTCCAGTAGGAAACCATTCACAGGAGCACAGAGGTTGCTTTTGCTAGGAAGGATAGCAGGTCTTCACTGTTATTAATACCTACCAGTTCCAGCTGATGGAAAATGTATAGATATTTGTGGGGCCATCCTGCTCTCTCTACGATCCCCTCCAGAGAGAGACACACTACAGGACAGCCACCCTGAGTCAGAGGGGGAGAACAGCAGCCAGCTGCTCACTGTCACCAAGCCCTGGGAATCTGAGACAGACAGATAGATAGATTTATGAACACTGGGGGGTTATAAACTGGTTAGTGATGGTAAAATGTTCTAGGAACCCCATAATGGGTGGAGCTACAAAAATTTGTCAGTCAGTGAAGAATTTCAACCAATTGCAAAGTTTGCTCTGAGAGTCGGTTTCTGGAGGCATATGGTAGTTCCATCTATCTGTGGTGTCATGAAACATCATTCCCCGATCACTAGAACTGGCCTCACAATCTTTTATTTACATATTTCATCAGTGCTGAAACTGTCACACCTCCAGAGAGTGATAACTCTACCTGTGGTGTAGAAGGGTCCCTGTTGGTGCTTTAGTTCTCTCCCCTCACTGTCTCTCCAGATGAGTCTGGGTTTGGGGGTCCAGCCCTCTGACACACAGGTAACATTCACCTGCTGCCCTCCCCCTCCATTAGTAGGATGGACTGAGAGGACAGGGATAGAGCCCAGCTCTGAAACAGAAAGAGAGAGAAGTAATTATTGGCCTGGTCTTCTACCGTTCCAAAACAGACCAGATATACTACCACAGAACACATCTCGTATCGCACATCTGTTTCACTCAGTAAAAATCACTGATTAAACAATGAATCCACTGTCAAACTAACAATTTTCAGAGACTTAATATTAAATACATATTATGTTCACCATAAAGTTATCAAGCAATAATCAAAAAAGATTATTTATAATAACAAAAACATAACTGGTTATTTGAATTCCATGTGAAAGTATTCCCCCAAAAGCACACCTTTCTGAAAATTATGGTGCTTCTTGTTAGCGTGAAGGGAGAAGTGGTTTTCAAGGAAATGACACACAATTAAAGATTAAGTAAATCAGCTCATACCATGAAACAGATCTCAAAACAAATCTTTGCCTTTACCACAGATGTGTACTAACCTGTTTATAAGCATTAGCAAAATTGTGATGCGATGTGGTTTGCAACACACCTGCGCAGAATTATCATACTATATATTGGGCATTGAGGAGATGTATAGAGATGCATGTTAATAATGTAAATAGAGAATATTTTGCTAACAGCCAAATTTAGAGGAGCTTTTAAAAAGAAGAGGAACTTCACTTTTATGTCACAATTTAAATGTTCAAAGCATCACCAATTATGACTGACAGAAAGCCGTAATATACAGTGACAGAGGTAAAGGCATAAAACAGAAACTCACTGTTGACATGCAGGGCAAAGCGTCCAGTGTCATACCACTGGTCACTGTTAACGTAGCACTCGTACTCCCCAGAGTCTAAAGCAGTGACGTTCCTCAGAATGAGGGAGGCGATTCCCACCTCCAGCCCCCCCAACCCAGACTCCAGGCCCATCAGAGACACCCTCCCCTGGTACTGCCGGTCATGCAGGTTGGCCTCGACCTGCCCATCTCTGTAGGACAGAAAAGGGGCGTCCTGGTGGGGGGGTCTGTACCAGCGTACTTCCATTGGCCTCACATCCATGGGGGGTGTGACAGTGCAGGGCAGAGTGATGGAGTCTCCCAGCCACACAGACACTGGACCAGAGGGCACAGACACTGAAAATTGTTCTGGGAGTAGAAAAGAAGAAATAACATAAACAAATGGAACATGTGTGTATGGATCTATTGTGTTTACATGTAAAAAATAAGTCAACAATATACAGTATATCCATTGTGGTCCTATAATGGGGCAAGCGTTGCATCAATTTCATACATGATAAACTGTAATTAAAACATTTTATTTGAAAAGACTACATCATGTTGAAATATGTAATGAAATCATCTATATAAATGCTGCATAAAGCCCAAATTTTAATAAAAGAAAAATTATTTCCTACAACAGACATACAGATATAGAAACTAGACCACAGAGAAAAGAACAAGAAGTTTCCAGAAATAACAGACTGGCATGATATCATGTACTCTAACCCCACTTTTCATCCTCCAGGTTTTTACTGCAAATGCCAACGATTTTCATTTCTATTTTCTTGCATTTCTGTTGCATTTACTACTTCTTATCTGTATTCTATTCTTAATTATGTTTGGATGAAGGCAGAGACACATATCCACATTATGGTATCAGTTTCAGCATTTGCTATTCTATTTGTTGACTCAACGTCTCAAAGATCAATCAGTTAATCAGTAAAATAATAACTGATGCAGGGGGAAGACAGTTCAGGACTCGTGGCTAAAGCAACAAACTGACAGACAGTGCCTTTGCTGCTGCAGTTAAAAAATACACCAACACACACAGAGACTGACTTTCACCTGGATAAACAATAAATGCATATTCACAGATATATAAAGAAAGCTATGTAGACAAAAGATAGACAATCGGACAGATACGTTGAGGCTAAAGGACAGACTGGCAGACAAAAGACTCACCTTTAGGGGCAGCAGGCAGCAGAAATGCAAGTAGTGTCAGTACAATGAGCCACACTGAGGGCAGAGAGAGTGAATGTGTTTTAGACAGGTTGTAAGCTGTAACTGAGTGTGTAGAAATATTTTCTCTTTATTGTATGTACAGTATTCCAGGTAAAAGACAAAAAAGAATAATTTAAGGTAACAGAATGAGGAAAATTGAACATCGTTTTACATCATTGCATCCAAAGTACATTTTGTTTTACAAGATTCACATACTGATTTTTTTCAAACGATGCCAAATTAACAGATCAAAAAAAGAAAGGACTTTATACCTGAAAGTTTTCTTCTCATCCTGGACTCACATTTAAAGATGGAAAATGGTAATAAATGCCAGAAGCAACATGTGAAGGATATATCAGTTTTTGTCTCCTCTTTCTTGTGGAGACATCAAGAAAATCAATGTCTCGACTATATCTTTTTCCTCTGATCTGCTTTCTCACTCTTTTAGTCGTTCCCTCTACATGACACTTTCCTGTTACTTTCACTTTCTTATCCGTAACACAACCTTTGCACCTTTCCATGCAGATTCTACTTTTACTGCTCTTTTACAACTTTGTGTACAGAGAAGGACTTCATTTGAGTTTTTTTTTTTCCTCACCCTGGACTGACAGAGGTAGATGAAATCCTGTTAAAGTAAAATCATTTTGTGTTTCCAAATACGACACCCACAAAACAAAGAGACTGATATTTGTCTATACGTTGACATGGTGTTCCTGCTACTTTCATCTCAGTCCTCAGTTTTCATTCAGGTTGAAAGGAGGTGGGTAAGTCTGTCTGGATAAGACTGAAAGAAGTATAATACAGTGTAATGTTTCAAGGAAGCAAGCAGAAAAATATGTCATTGTACTTGCAAGTTTTATTTATTTTTTTATTTACAAAAAGATTCACTGAATAATAGTAATTACGTATGTATAAACTGAGAATAATCATTGACATATTTCCATACACTAACATACACATTACTTTGCTTATATTGACAGGAAAAATTGATTAAAAATAAAGATTACAATCAAGCATGATTACATTCACGCATTTAGAAAAAAGGTTTAAACATGCACAAAAGGTTTAAGCTCAGTTAAAATCTACCAGTTTCATTGATGAGGATTGTGTGTATTATGTGTTTATTGTGTGATTATGTGCATTATGTGAACACAATCAGCTTTTGCTTGTGCTGGTCTGTGTCTGCCAGCCTCACAGACTGACATATGATTGGCCATAGCATCACCTTGGGAGTCACAGGGCTGTCTGTGACTGACCGCAACCCCCATAATTCAGCTGGGTGCCCACAGTCTACCTGCACAAGATGCACTAATAACTAATACAGACTGCAGCAATGAGCACAGAATATGGATATGACTGTGCCTTCTGAATTAAAAAAAAAATAGGGGATGTGCTAAAACCTTCAATGTATTTCTCCTTAAATCATCAGAGACTTTGAAAAATATTCCACTTCTCAACAGTTTTGAATTTGAGGCCTTATACTGTGTCTTGGCCATAGATATCTTAATTACAATAGATTTAAGATCAGACAACCGGTAACAAATACGAGTACAAAAATGCAACATCAAAAGTACAAACATGAGATGAAGATGTAAAAATGTGGCTCCTCCATTTCAGGTGACAAGCCCTGCAGACACACAAGCAATCACACTCTGTCCATGTAGTCAGAGGGTCACAAGGCCAGCGTTATACTCGGGTTTGGGCATCTGCATCTGAACAGATATGGCTGCTAGAGAGCAAAGAGACCAACAGAACTGGCCAGCTGACCCTCTATGATACCCCAGCAAGGCTGGCCCAGTGCAGACTTCTGGCCATGGCTGGCAATGGCACAACCTGGACTAGAGCTCCTGATTTCAGGGTTAATTCTTTTCTTTTCAGAGAAAGCTTCTTTAGAGCATAAGCTACCTGGAGGACCCAAATGCAGGCTTTTTATCATTTAACAAGTCTAACCATGTAACAAGAAGTCTGAAATTCCCAGTGGTTGTTACATAGTGTAACAATGATTTTATATAATGATAGCTGACATGGCTGCCCTGTTTCTCATGCATAATTAAGAACACAGTTTAATCTTAGTCCATGTTTTTTAAATTGTAGTTTATCAGAAATAGCATATTGTTTCTTAAGCAGTTATTATATAATTGCAAAGTATAAGTACAACTTCAGGTATATTGAAAACCTACATATTTAAATGATTGTAAATTTAAAAAATACCAGTATCTGGTATTGAAAAGCACTTGGGTGGTACTGGAGTGGTTTAGAATGTGCGAGAGTAACACATGACCCCATTCCTGAAGTACTGTAGTGTCAGTTTTACTGTGCCAATGACACGCCAGGACAGTAAAGATACGTTTGTTTGTGGTTTTGAGTTTGGCCTACAATAATGAATGGTTTGTGAGATAAAACAGTTTTGCATCATCATTCACAGGGGAGTGGGTTAAAGCAGACATTTTTTTGTTTTTACAATTCCTTCAACATCCTTCCTGCTCATCATGACTCTTGGGTCACTTAGTTAAATTTAGTGAGTGTGAGTGGAATTGAATCAGTCTTTCCAGGGTTAAATAAGGGGTAGATCATCTCTGCCTTCAGCCCTTGATGAGTGAAGAGATGTTTCTTTTTCTCTGCATCGTAAAATGACACAGTGTGCTGATCACAGTCTAAGAAGACCCCCAACTTTTTTAATTTATCCCCCTGTAATTTTGGCTCTGGTGGGTCAGCATTAGAATAGCAACCCTCTGTTTCATTGTAAGAGAGAACCCAGAACCCCTCCTGTGTACTCAATGGATCAGAAATGGCTCTGTATGCTGATGCTGATGCCACCCCAACACTCCAGGACTTTTTCACCTCCTTCTTTTCTGCATCCTCCAGCTGCACCTCCCAGTAGTGCTGGCCAGATGAGAAGCCTGGGCTACCCAGGACACATGGGTGATGTGAGAACTGCCTTGAGGATACGGTGGCTCCCCTGTACTCTGATGTGTAAATCACACTCTTTGCATCTAAAACGTTCAGATTCGGGTGAGCCGTGCTTTTGTCCAGGGAGATGTTCACTGCATGAGAGAATTATTACAAGCCCTGAGTTAATGAACACCAGGAATCACAATGCCAACAAAATAATAGATAAATTGTCATGGTAATGTGGATAGTCAGATTAAACAAACTTATTTTACCTGCATATCTTCTTGCCTCCTTCCATTCTACTGAAATGAAAGAATAGTCACATTGATTTTTTTAATTCTGGGTTTCTAAAGTCAAAAAAATCTTTACATCTGTGTAATCAGTACACCCAGACGTATGTATGTCCTCTGTGAATGTATGAGTGAGTGAACAAGACAAGTTGTCATTTTGATTACATTTACAGATTTTTGTTTGTCAGTGAACAGCTCTCTTTGGCTTTAACACACACACCTCTTCAATGTGTTATTTACCTTTTTGGAAGTCTTGTTTCTTTTGTCTAAAAGACAGAACATAAAATTATTTTTGTTGTGCAGCAAAATAGCCTTCCTCAGACAAATTAATAACTCATTAGAATGTCTTACCTTTAACAAGAAGTGCTTTTGTCTCTGTGAGGGAAATGATTACATGGTCATTTAAGTGAAGCATCACTCCAATCACAGAGAAAGTTCCACTGACAGAGAAAAAAGGACATTTCAATCTTACCTGCAGATGAACTTGGATGTTTATCTGTGAAGTACATTTTGGAATGAGTACAAAATTCAAACTGAAACTTGGCATTCAAATTCAGACAATCCTCTCACTACATTTACTTTTTGATAGATTTCATTATCACTGAAGAGTCCTAATACAAATCTCAGCTTTAAATATGGGTTTAAATCAAAGTTATATATTTTACCTTTCTCCTTGACTTCTGTATTGCTTCCTGCAGAAAATAAAATAATTACACCACTATTTATCCTGTTTCTGAACGTTCTGATATGCAGAAGTTAAAAATTGTATATAACACATCACATTGTGCATTCAGCTCAATAATTACCTGTGATAGGGACACTGCTACTTTTTTCTGAAAGACAGAATATGGAAATACATTATTTACATCATGACACAATCCAGATTTCCACTGATATACAAAAATGAGCACTTCAGTTTCACCTACTGTTGAAATTGAATGGTTCTCTTTGAATCACATTTTGGGGTAAAAGTGTGTGGTGCTGGGAGAGGTGGAGGGAGGAGAAAGCTCCTTGGCTCCTCCCCCTTATACTGCTGTCATTGTCCTGGTTCCCTCCCTCAGCCTGGAGAGCTAACTGGAGCTGCAACAGCTGTGGCCTGCTAACAGGCAGCCTCACCTGAGAGTGATTTCTAATCAACTCAGCTGTGAGCACTTGCCTTCAATTAGGCCTTACATTTAAGCACAGCCTTATAGGCTGAAAGGGGATCTTTTGGGTTGTGTTTTGGCTGTTTTGTGGCTGTGCTGATTTTTCAGTTTTGCTTTTGTAATTTGTTTGTTCTGTGTTTTTGGATAGTTTTCCCCAGGAAGGGGTAAATAAATGTTTTGTTGACATTTTTGTTGTGTCCTCTCTCCACTCACCATCTGGCTGAGTGGCCATGCCTGCCACTGTGCCACAAGTGGTATTCAGAAGGATTCAGATTAGATTTACTTCATCACACACAGACATCATTTTTGCTTATGGAGAGTCCTGACACAATTGTAAGGTTAAACCGTGAGAGTTGTTCAGAGACACAGTAACACCCAACCCTTACCTAACTCTGTGTCATTTCTCTCAGGTTCTTTGGGGCCTGAAACACAAAGTAACCAAACAGGTATCAGACCACAAAACTGAAATATCACAGCATGATCATAGAGAAACTCACACTTACACACCTTGACTGCAGTGTAGGGTCAGTATTAAACCTTGTACTTGGATTGAGCTGCTATTTCAGAGTCATTACCAATACATATAAGTAGATCTTTGATAGTGTATTATATTGTAATAGATATAATTACCCTTCCTCCTGGATTTGATAAACAGCACAGAGAGAACAGCAATGGCCAGCAGACTGAAAGAGCAAAAGAGTGATAAATGCTGCCATCCATCCTGCAGATTGAAGCATTGTGAGAAAAAGAAGTTAGCATGACTGCACTGAGCTTCTGCTTGATGCAAATAAATCACATGGTGACACATATTTCAACTTAATACATAAATGTTTACCAGTGGCTTTGAGTTTAAAGTATATAAGCATTATTTGCAGAGTGCATCTGTTTATAGTCATTGTTTTTATGCACCATTCTACCCTTATTAAACTGGTGAGCGTGATGGTATCAGTTTTTTTCTTACAGAACATGTGACATGTGATACATGTCCATAAACTGGTGCCTGTCAATTGTGAAACTGAAGGTATGAATGTGCACAGGATTTTAAGAGAGCATGCTCATTTATACTTTTGAAGATGGAAGGTTTTTCTCTGAAACAGAAGGGCATGCCATGTAAGCAGTGTTCATGCTTTTACTTTGTGGATAGTTAAAATGGATTTCTGCACTCTGCTTCTCATGTGGTTGGTTGAAGTCTACAGTATGCCTGCATCCTATCCAACACTGAGCTTTATAAACCAGACCCTTCTAATTTATGGGTCAGAAACCACTGTGGGTCAATGAAGATCTGGCACATGAGATAGATGTGAAAAATATAACTGGAAACAAACAAATTACAAGTTACAAGCTTACAGCAGTAGCAGTACACTGTGTAGCAGTAATACAGCAAATAGTGCAGTCCAGAACTATTTAACACTTGGTCCTGGGGCTGCAGTATCTGCAGGTTCTCACTCAAATCACATGATTCTGTAAAAGAATTTACCCCATGGATGAAAAGGGTAAACTAATGAATGACATCACATAGTGTTGGGATACAATATTTGTAGATACTGTTGCTCCCAGTAACTGGAGTTGAATAGTCCTGTTGTAGGCTATATTTAAACATGCACCAGTTTGCAAAAACAGATGGGTCAGAGTAAATGCATTCACTTACAAAGTGGACATTTATGCAAATGCTGTTTTGGAGGAGACAGAAAGGAGGGATGATAAAGGAGAGGAGGACAGGTTAACACATTATCGGAGCATTTATATGTTGTGCGTTGAACAGGTATCGCATATATATGAACACCTGAATTGCCTGGATTATACATAGCCAAGAGGCCAAAGTCAGCCCTACAGTGGCTGATGTATTTTATGATCTTACCTCATGACAAACTCCGTATAGCACTGGATCTTTGTGTGTTCTTATTCTTTCCATTTATGTATGAGAAGAACAGCGTTGTGAGACCTTTGATCACTAATACTATTTAAAAAGTTCTGTGGAGTAACTGAAATCAGGCCTTAGAGTCAGTCATGTTCTTTCTGTGCTTTACAGATACCGACAGAAAATACTCATGAACTGGAGAAATAAACTACAGGGGTATAGGGGCTTATATAGGGGCACAGAGGTAGGTCTGTGGGAGGCTGAATGTTCCAGGATGACTGGAGATAACACCTACCTGTCCCAGCTGATGGACAAGATACAGATACGGGGGTCACCCTGCTCTCTCTACTGTCCCCTCCAGAGATGGACACACTACAGGACAGCCACCCTGAGTCAGAGGGGGAGAACAGCAGCCAGCTGCTCACTGTCACCAAGCCGTGGGAGTCTGAGACAGACAGACAGACAGACAGACAGACAGACAGACAGACAGACAGACAGTAAAATGATGCATGTCAAAGTGACATGAGTTGGTTAGTGATAAGTAGAATGAGGTCATTTAAGCCCCTGTCAATGATAACTTTTAATCAATTAAAAGGGCAAAACATGATGATTGATTTCACTCAGCCAGGTACTAGCAGAATATGGTAGCTCTATCCATTGGTGATATCACAACATCCAGGGAATGTTAAAGTTACCTGTAGTGTAGGAGGATTTCTGGTTCTTTAGTTCTGTCCCTTTATCATCTCTCCAAGTGACTCTGGGTTGTGGGGACCAGTTCTGTGACATGCAGGAAACATTCACCTGCTCCTCTTTGTTGCTGGGATAGACCGAAAGAACAGGAATAGAGCCCACATCTGAAAGTGGAAAAGAGAAGTGTGGGATGTATATTTCACAAATCTGTTCCACACAGGAAAACATGGACACTTATCCCAAACTTCAAGACACATGCAACTACAAAACATGCATATTTAAAAAAAAATAACATATGACATTGTGAAATTGATATTAATCCCAAATTAAAATTTTGCATGAATATGTGAAAACCAAACAAAATAAGGCTGAACATAAAGCATGATGAAGGCATACATTCCTACTCACTTTTTACTTGAAGTGAGATAAGTCCGGTTTCATACCACTGGTCACTCCCAACGTAGCACTCATACTTCCCAGAGTCTAAAGCAGTGACGTCCGTCAGAATGAGGGAAGCGTTTCCCACCTCCAGCCCCCCCACCCCAGACTCCAGGCCCAACAGAGACACCCTCCCCTGGTACTGCTGGTTCTTGGAACTGGGCTGGATCTGGTGGTCTTTGTAGAGCAGAATAGGGTTGTGGTGCTTTGAAGATAGGTACCAGCGGACTTCCATTGGCCTCACATCCATGTGGGGTGTGACAGAGCAGGGCAGAGTGACTGAGTCTCCCAGCCACACAGACACTGGACCAGAGGGCACGGACACTGAAAAATGTTCTGGAGAAAAAAGACAGTGCAGCTGCAGCAGCTTGAGCAGTAACCGGTCACACAGGATAGCCCTGGCTGTAAGTTTTCTGGGGCAGCAAATGCTGCACAAGGCAGTGCAAACAAGAAACCAGAGGAAGCAGCTGATGAAAGACAGACAGGCAAAAGTGCACTCAAACACCAGACAGACACAGAATAAAGGTTAGGAATACAGACACTTACCTATAGTGGCAGCAGGTAGTGGAATAGCAAGCACTGTCAGCACAATCAGCCATACTGAAGGTAGAGAGAGACATAGTCAGTGTTACAGAGACACTGAGGGTAGAGAGAGAGACATAGTCAGTGTTACAGAGACACTGAGGGTAGAGAGAGAGACATAGACAGTGTTACAGAGACACTGAGGGTAGAGAGAGAGACATAGACAGTGTTACAGAGACACTGAGGGTAGAGAGAGACATAGTCAGTGTTACAGAGACACTGAGGGTAGAGAGAGACATAGACAGTGTTACAGAGACACTGAGGGTAGAGAGAGACATAGACAGTGTTACAGAGACACTGAGGGTAGAGAGAGAGACATAGACAGTGTTACAGAGACACTGAGGGTAGAGAGAGAGACATAGACAGTGTTACAGAGACACTGAGGGTAGAGAGAGAGACATAGTCAGTGTTACAGAGACACTGAGGGTAGAGAGAGACATAGACAGTGTTACAGAGACACTGAGGGTAGAGAGAGACATAGACAGTGTTACAGAGACACTGAGGGTAGAGAGAGAGACATAGACAGTGTTACAGAGACACTGAGGGTAGAGAGAGAGACATAGTCAGTGTTGCAGAGACACTGAGGGTAGAGAGAGAGACATAGACAGTGTTACAGAGACACTGAGGGTAGAGAGAGACATAGACAGTGTTACAGAGACACTGAGGGTAGAGAGAGACATAGACAGTGTTACAGAGACACTGAGGGTAGAGAGAGACATAGACAGTGTTACAGAGACACTGAGGGTAGAGAGAGAGAGACATAGACAGTGTTACAGAGACACTGAGGGTGAGAGAGAGACATAGACAGTGTTACAGAGACACTGAGGGTAGAGAGAGAGACATAGTCAGTGTTGCAGAGACACTGAGGGTAGAGAGAGAGACATAGACAGTGTTACAGAGACACAGGGTAGTCTCTGTAACTTACTGAAAGTACAAGTTTCCAGGTAAAAGTAAAAAAAAAATAATTCTAGGTGAGGAGAATGAGAAAAACTGAACATAATTCCATAACATTATATCCAAAGTACAATTAGTTTTAGAAGATTCACATACTGTATTTTTTCAATTGCTGCCAAATGAACAGAGCAATAAAGGAATGGACTTTATACCTAAAAGTTTTCTTCTCATCCTGGGCTCACAGTGAAAGATGAAAAGGGGTAAGAAATCATAAGCAATGGGGTTTCCTGTGAAGACTATATCAGTTTTTGTCTCCTCTTAAGGCATTAAGAAAATCAGTTACTTTAAAATCTCTTTGATCTGCTTTCTCTCTCTTTATGTCATTGATTCTGCATAAAACTCTCCTGTTACTTTCACTTTCTTAGCATGACCTTTTATACTGTCCTTTGCATATTCTAGTTCTATTTATTATATAAATAACCTTTATTTACACTCGGGAACGAACACATTGAGGGACAAGAGCCCTGTTTTGCAAGTGTGCCGAGTTTACAGAAAGCAACACAAAGAAAATAATAAGAATACTTAGAGCACAAAAAAAAACCTCACAGATTTTTATTTATCTTTTACAACCTCCCTTGTTAAGGGACTTATTTTACGTTTTTTCCCCATCCTGGACTGACAGAGGAAAATGGAATCCCATTAAAGTCGAATCAGTTTGTGTCTCCAAATACGATATCCCACAAAAACAAACAGCCTGAGTTCAGCCTTCACAGCGACCCCAGATGCAGGCATTTCATCCCCTGCTGCACCTTTTCTAATTCCTGTTGGTAACACTGGGGCTTCCCCTTGTGTTAGTCTCTCTGGATAAGAGCGGAAGAATAATAATACTATGACAATGTTATGAGGAAGCATGCACTAAAACAGCTCAGTCATGTTGTACTTTCAGGTTTATGTATTTAAAAGTTTTAACAAAAAAATCACTCAGTGGTAATAACTGTGTATGCATGTGTTGGGAATAATAATTCATGCATGTCCATAAACTTACATATACATTATTTTGCTTATAGTGACAGGCAAATCTGATTACAAATAAAGACTGAATTTAAGAATGATTACATTCACACATTTACTAAAAGATTTATCACATGCTAAAGGTGTTAGCTACAGCAAACTCAATCTGTTTCATGGTGAAGACCTACTCATCTCTGCACAAGCTCAGCTTGTGGACTATGGTGTGAAAGAATTGCCGGTTAGAATGTGTGTTCTTGACTATGCTCTCCTTCACTAATAGTACAGCTTATGAATATGGCAGTTCATTCTGAAGAGGAAAATAGGAAAAGGCATAACTGCACTTCTGCGTGTGCTAAAACCTTTAATGTATTTCTCTTTAAATCATTACAGATTCTGAAAAATATTCCACTTCTCAGTAGTTCTGAATTTTCCCTCCATATACTGTATCTTTGCAAAAGATCTCTTAAATGGCGGTAACACCTGACCCAGCCCAGGTCATGCTGCCAGCACACCTGAAACATTTACAGTCACACCCAGTACCAGCACACCTGAACACATTTACGGTCACACCCAGTACCAGCACATCTGAACACATTTACAGTCACACCCAGGCACTAGGTCTCACAACACAGCTGCTGTAGGTAAACCCTCAAGATCTGACCACTTCCACATTCTTTCATTATCACTAAATCTTTCTCTAAACAGTATTCTGCTCCAGGAATGAGCCCTACACTGCATTCACAGAGACGGGCCGAGAGACTCAGGGACGGGGCTCGAGGTGCGCATGGTTGAGTGTTTCAAAATGGTTGACTCAAACCACAAAGTGTAACTGTCTCATTTTAGTCTCATGACTGACTCCTGAGTCCAGTCCTGAGTAGCCAGGTAGCTCTTTGTCTAGCTTCCAAACCATGAATAGACAGGAATAGGCACTAAAACATTCAGATTATCTTGTGGTGATTCGAAACAACAAAAGGACAAATATTGCATGTACTATGGTTACTAAGTCAAACAGGCTAACATAACTGTAGCTGCTGTACTGTTTCATAAAATGCACTGCTGTCACAATCTGATTGGCTAAAAAAAAAAAACTGCACAGCCACCGAAATATCTATGACTGCATGTTACTCTAGTTACTACTCTGTTAGGGTGAATATCCTCGGTTCTCGTATGAAAAACAGATGAAACCCAACACAACAAAACGGTCTCCTCAGCGAGTCTGCCCCACCCTATACAATTTCACATTTTTTGGACAGGTGAAGGTTTTTATGCTCAATTTGCCTCTGTTCACTCATGCTAACACTATCGTGCATATCATAATACCTTAGGTGTTCAGTGATCTCACTAAAATCACTGGACTACAATTAGTTTTTAACTGTGACAGGCTTGCAGTATTTGTTTTAGTCAGGCTGTCAACGGTAACTGACTTTGCAAATGTATTTTATCTCAACTGAATGCACAGGGTTAAAAAAACAGTTGAGGAACACAGGTGACAGATAAAGGAAATGAAATGTACTTTCACATCACTACATTAAAAACACATACAGGATTATTTTACTGTATATTTTAAAATGGCACAAAATAAACAGAGCAAATAAGGAAATTAACTTTGTACCTGAATTTCTCCTTCTCATTTTGGATTCACAGCAATAGATGAAAAATGTTCTGAAGTCTGGGATAACCGTCCACTTCAAGTGAAGGTGACATGAGTTCCCTGGTAACGATACCAACAAAAAGATTTTGAATCAATCAGTTTCTGGAGAAATCTGGTTGTCCTGCAGCTTGTCTTTGTACTCGGTGTAAATGATACTCTCCCTTTACTTTCACTTTCACATCAGTAGCATTACCTTTACGCCAATCCACACATATTCATATTTGTATTTACTATAATCAAAATGAATAATTAAAATTTACTTTACTTAAAATGTACAGAACTGAATTAATTACCATTAAAATATAAATTATGTGTATTGTTTACTGTAATGATTCCAGAGCCTCGATCCGCAGCTTGATGTTTGCAGTCAATGTTCCAAAGTCCTCTCAAATTGAACTTTATGACAGCAAATCTGTAACTACGGGCAACAAAAACAGTGGGCCTAGTGTTTAATGTGCATTCAATAAAATGTATGTACAGTTGCATGAACATACATCATAGAAGTAAGTATTGTACAAGGGAATAAAGCCTTGTTTTAAAATACAATTAATCTCATGTACTGAGATTACACTTTACACAGCATTACACTTTGACAGTCACCTAAAGCTTTCGTCCATCTGCAATGCAACAGATGTTTCAATAGGGGGCAGTAAAGCACCACAATTATTTTCCAATTGTGAGTCTTGAAGTACAGGTCTTCATTTTGTTATTTTACTTCCACCTATCCAACAATACTCACTACATCCCCTTCTCTCCCTCTCTCTCTCTCTGTTTCCAGGAAATTTCAATAGAAACCCTCATTATTTTAAGGACAGGGGTATTTTCCCTCATAATGTGATGTCAGGGGGAGGTGGACAAACACAGTTAAGCAGCAGACAGATCAGATCCCAGTAGTCATAGACAGGTTATGGATATCATAAAAAATAGAGAGACAGAAATGTGCATTTAGCCTTTCTGTGTGTGTGTGTGGGGGGGGGGGCTAGGCGAATGAGCAGGGGAGCTGTTTCGTGTTTTAATTTGACAGGTCATGGAAAGGGGTCTCCCTTCCTGTGCTGGAGCGTGGCGGCCCAGCTCAACTTTCTCACGCTGGGAGCCAGTGAACTCCAGAGCTCCTCCAAAGACCCACGGCTTTTCCGGCAGGGTCACCATGGAAACTACCAACAGCTGCTCACCTCGGGACTCAATCAGGACCACAGCTCACTCTTCCAGGTCGTCAGTCTGGACCATGTTCCTCATCTGGTCATAGATTTTGACTGTAATTTTCAGTTGGTCATGGATATGAACCACAGTGTCCTCCAGTCATGGATCTGAACCTCAGCTCTCCTCTGGTTATAGATGTGGATGTATCTATAGAAGTGACTGAGCGTACTATTACTAATCTAGAATGAATGTTTCCTTTCCCATGTCTTGAGCTCATTAATTATGAGCTAAAAAGCTGAACTGATCCTGGATCAGCGCCCCTGCTTTAAAACTATGTGCTGGGACCACACCACAGTCCTCCATTCACAGATCTAGACCATTAGTCTACCTCTGACAGGCTCCTCTAGCTTTTAACTGTATGCAGAGACACTGTATGTATGTAGTGTGCCAAGATTCATATCACCAACAAGTGGAGGAAATACAACAATAGTTGAGTAATTATTCAAAAGCCAATTCAGGCTGAATCAGTCCTGATGTGATTATTGTGTTTGTATGATGCATGCATTTAAATTCACACTGGGGGGCTGGGTAGACCCAGTAGGTTGTAGCCACTGGCCTGGAAGGTTCTCCATGCACAAACCATATGTCAGTTTTTTTCTCCAGTGCTACATGATTTTAGTTTGATTTTTGCAGCTTTGAGGAAAACTAACATTTGCTATTTTTTCCTCCTTTTCCTTACTGATGATGCAGAATGTGTGGAGCCCATTCATGTGAGGATGGCTGATTCCCATTCCAGTTGTTGCGCAGTAGGAACTTGGGATTCACTAAAGGGCTTCCTCCAGCCCCTCCAGCTCCCACTCAGCCCCACTGTCCCAGGCTCCAAGCCTGGCTGGGGGTCCCTTTGATAGGTCAAACATGTGCTACTTCCTCTGGGTGATGTGAGGGAAGCTGTCCCTCTCTCCCCAGGGAGGCCCACAGGGATGTGAACCTCCACACGCTGTCATCACCAGCACACAGTCCTGCCTCACTCTGCCACGCACACATACACACACACACACACTCACACACACAGTTAGCAGTGAAAATTACAGTCCCATGTCCTAACGCTATCTTTGACAAATGGGTGTGTCAGAGTGGTGTGATTGGCAGGTGGGTGTGGTGTGATAGATGGATGGGTGTGGTGTGATTTGCAGGTGGGTGTGGTGTGATAGATGAATGGGTGTGGTGTGATTGGCAGGTGGGTGTAGTGTGATAGATGGATGGGTGTGGTGTGATTGGCAGGTGGGTGTGGTGTGATAGATGAATGGGTGTGGTGTGATTGGCAGGTGGGTGTGGTGTGATAGATGGATGGGTGTGGTGTGATTGGCAGGTGGGTGTAGTGTGATAGATAACTGCCACTGCAGGCATTGCTGGGCACAGATCTGTGGACTGCAGAGTATCCCAAACAGCCCAGCAGACAAGGATCAGCTTTCACCCGATTCCCCCCGACACATACATCAGCACAACAGACACAGCAGACTGACACACACACACAAACTCATCCAATACATCCTAAGCTCATTCATTTCTCTCAGTGGAGGTACTGCTTGTTTTCCCTAAAGGACATGTTCATTGCTTACATACACATGCCCAGCCTCATCATATATAAATAAACACAAAACACACACATGCACACACACTGCATATACAGTACATACACACTCTGTCGATTTCTCAAACTGACATATACAATCCTGATCTCTTCTCAACAACACAATTGTTTCTTAGATCATTTAAAGACCTCAAAATCACCTTCACATAGCCACACACAGACTACTATCCTACTTTCTTGTACTGCCATTTATAAATTGCAGGGTCAAGGAGTTTTGTAGAAATAAATCAGTGTTTTTGTCTAGCCTCCGTTTGTGATTTCATCTGGTCATTGATCTCTTGGTCATTGATCACTTAATTTGTTATTTGTTATTAACTGTACTTCACCGCTGTACTGTCTGTTAAGCCTCTCACCACTTGATCACGTCCCTTTTGGGATTACATTCTTGTGTACGATCATTTCCTCTGGGAAGCAGTGAACAAGTAAAGGAAATGTGTTGATCCTGGGGGCCTATTCGGCCCTGGGTTCGACAAAGAGGAGCTGCTCCCACAGACAGGATAGTCCGGCAAATCTGATATCAGTTTCCGTTCGGTTTAAAAAAAGGACACAAATTGTAGATCTTTGTTCTCACCCTGTTTCTCAGAGGGTCATTCCACCCCCGTTCCACTTTAAAGCCAATCAACGCTGGATTAAAATAAACAAGGGACCGCCGCAGTGCCTGAGCTGAGTCCCCATTGTGCCTTTTAAGACAGAGATAATAAATAAGTACGAGTTCCCAGCTGGACGTGTGTTTATGAGATTCTCAGGCTGGGGGAGGGTTTGGGGGGCAGTTTCTCTTGTCCTCTGGGTATTGTTCTCTTGCGGGGAACATCAGGACTGAGCATCCGGTGTGACTCGCTAATAGAGGCCGTATCTGTGAAAAGGACTGTTCAGTGGAAATTGTCCTTCTGGTAACTCTTGACAATTCAGTCGCCAGTCATCGTTTCGGCGGGAAATGGGATATATGGAAATCACATTTCCCAACAAATGTTTCCAGAATACAGGGGTATGACACACTGCACGATAGTCTGCACGAAAAGTCCAATAATAATAAAAAAGACACTGACTTTCCTTCTTGAAGGTTAGTGTTTTTCATGAAAGGTCACAGACCATGAAATGGTGACACAAAAGAGGGGACAGAGAATCAGCTCTTATGCAGGGCCCTGGAGATTCAATAAAAATGCAAACAAACCCAAAATTCCCTGTGGCTCGAGAGGCACGAACAGCGATGCTGGCACGGTTTGAGAAGGGACATGGGAATGCTCGGTTCTTTGGCTAAGTCTCAGTGTGAAGGGGTAACTGGGTTAAACTGCATACTGGCATCAGGTTACTCATGAATGTTCTACTGACCAGCCAAGCACTGGCAGACCAGCGCACTTCAGTGTGTTAGAACAAGCAAACAGACAGGAGTGAAAAACAGGGGAAGAACTTTATGGTCAACTTTATAGGATAAAAAAGAAACATACCACTGGATTTACTTCCCTGAGGTCCAAGGCACTCTTGTGGGAAGCAATACAGCTATCTTTGAGTTTGCTTTTCCTGTTTTTTATTTGTTTTTTGCATGAGATATGCCCATTTAATTGAAGCATCTTAAACCATATTTTCTTCGTCCCAACTGGTTGCCTTAAGTAAGCAGTCTCTGCATCAAAAGAAAAGTCACAACCAGGGAGGAGAAACATGACCCCTACACACCATGCGGACAGCATGCACATTTTGGACAGCAGTACTGCATTCTGGAAATGGACTTGCAACTCATTAGGCTGACTGACAGCGTCATTATCTTAAATTACATTTTCTTGACCATGTGTTGGGTAGATCCCTCTCTGCTCAGCCAACAGCATGCTCAGCTGTTTATTTGTTTACAATAAATGAGGGGGGGGGGATATTCTATACAATATAATAATACACAGCTTTAGAGGAATGAGGAGGTCATTACCTGTTACTATGCAGATTTGCTGCAATAGAGAATAAATCTAACATTCAATTTCCTGAGTACACCATTACGCTAGCAATGGGTATGTGCATTTAGCATGAAAGAAAAAAGTAGTAGGAAAAGGGGGAAAAATGACAGACTAAACAGAAAGATGGGTTTGATTACCCAAAAGACATTTTAAAAAGAAACAGGAACGCATCACATCAGGTATGTCGCCCTATTAAGAGTGTAGGCTACAGCCCCAAGGAGAAGAGCCTACCGAACAACTAGCAACGCGGAGGTCGGGCTAAATCAACGCTGATTCACTCGCATTCTCATGCTAATATCACCCCTGAAATACATCCTATACGTCTAATAAGTGTCCTTATCTCCAGTAAAATCACACTTAATTTCTGACAGAATACCGTTCTTTGTACCATGTGGTATTTTGTTAGGAATTAACACGAAATCAATGAGAGATAAACGTCGCCCGTTTAGGCGGCAAGATGTACAGTCGCATTCAATGCTCTGCGCAAACCGTGACCTAT
Organism: Albula goreensis; assembly: GCA_022829145.1. Taxonomy (NCBI): domain Eukaryota; kingdom Metazoa; phylum Chordata; class Actinopteri; order Albuliformes; family Albulidae; genus Albula; species Albula goreensis. Next base: position 15,530,659 of record CM040765.1, read on the forward strand.
ATACTCGGGCTGTGGTGTTTCAGAAAGCGCGATTAATTTCTTCCGAGAGCCGAACGATGTGCGTCTTCCGTGTCGGCCGCCATGGCACGGCGCTCATGCTCACCGTGTAGCCGCAACCTCCGATTTCCCTTGGACCTGCGCTCTGCGCATCCAAGCGTCCGCATTCTAAACCATCACAGGCTACCTTAATTCTACACCAGATTAAATCATGAGATACAGCGCATGTGACTGAAACTGTTGAACAGGGGAACGCAGGAATGGCCAGTGAAGGACACAACTCGTACACATAGGTAAGTGGGTCACAGAATATGGGGTAGGCTAGTATTTGCGATGCGGTGCATTTCAAGTCACGCTTGCAATAGGACAGAATCCGTTGTGGGATGCTCTGAGATTTTATGATATTAAGTGGCGTTCAGGATCAACGCGTCCTTGCTGAAAAGGGGCACTGACCATTCACAGGAGTAAGCATGCTACGCTATCAATACAACAGACATCATTTTGTCATGCCAGATTACATATTTTTATCTTGTGTTTTGTGTTACTGATCGGTTTAAGGCATGCCTTTATACTGTTGGCCAATGGAGGTTTACGGAGTCTTGCGGGTGGCTTTTAATGGTAGCCTACACAGTCATTTCTGTAAAATCACATATACATATTACGAATATCACAAAACAAAAGCCTTAAGGAGGACGGTCACGGGACTATGGGGAAAACAATTGAAATATTCAAGAAATTAAAATATGAACGTACACTTGTTCTACACAGGTATAGCCTTTTTAGACAGTTTTTATGGGGTTAGACAAAGTGGCCGGATACAATGAATAGAAAAAGAAAAATAACAATAACAATATTTATTAATTATTCATTCTTATTAGCTCTAATAGAATATAATACAACAACAACAACAACAATTATTATTTATGTGGGCAACAGAATATTTTTGTATGCTGTTCGGTATCATAGCAGACCTTTGGCTTGATGTGACTGCCCCATGCAGCGGGTAAGTTTTGTCCCTCCAGACTTGGACAAGTTTGGAAATCCGATAGGAGGCAGCAGCATGTGCTGCTGAGAAGTCGAAGCTAAAAATAATTCGCTTCCACTATACTCCGCCTGATTACACTCTCTAAATCCCGGCACCAGGAATGAAGCTGTGTTCATAGCCATACTTTTCAGAGGTAAGAAGTTTTCGCAAATTGATAATACAAGGTTGACACTCTGTCGCTGCTTTGCTTTGCTTTGCGGATGGAAATAGACACGAATGAATTGGTTTGATCAGTGCGGATTGCGGATGGACGATGTATCAATAATGACACCAGTCATGTTTTTAAACGCTCGCATGTTATTGTGTAAATTAGTGTAAGAAAGTGGGCTACTTCGTTAGAAATGTTTCTCAGATTAAGTGAATGGGGGGGAAAAGTTGAACTATTCGTGTGTTATCTGCGACTGTGTGAAGTTGTGACCTAATAATAGTACAAGAAGCCCATGCGAGGACTATTTACACACAAGGGAGTTTAGTGTATATTTCTGTCTTCAGATGTTAATTTCTCTTGTTTCGCTGTGTCTACACATTATGTTAAGTTTATTGCTAATCAGGCAGAAAGTATTTTGCAACTTCTGGATATAAACGTATTACGTTGCTAGAAATTGTTAGTTTTCCAGACAAATTTACCGGAACACCATTGACAGAAAACCGGAGAGAGTAAACTTGAGTAACACAGCACTACAGGATATAAAAACAGGAATTTTTTTTTTTCACCAAGCCTGAACATTATAGTTTTGTAACTTCTTAAGTTATTATACTTCTCATTGGAGGTTAGAGAGGTCGCAAGAGTCAAGGACAAATATCGCTATGGATGAGGCTTTAATCAACTCATGGACATAAAATAACATAGATTATTGCAATACCTTTAAGTTTTTTTTTTTACTTCATCAATGGTCTGTTAATTCATATGTTCATCTGAAAGGAAATAATTTTAAATATTACATGTAGTAGTACTTCTAGTACTTTAAAATTCATTGGTAATTTTAATTACAGGCTCTGTTGTCGAAGGTGAAGCATATACATTTAAATATAATATACTTATTTAAATATAAGTATATACTTATCACGTTAATAACAAATGTCTGTCATTTCATAACGAATAAATAAGTAGAGGGTCAAGTGTTGCTTAGGGATGAGACTGCAGTACTCATCAGCAGAGTATTTCAGTACTCTGTGCAGTACTCATCTGCAGAGTATTGCAGTACTCTGCTCAATCTGCGGCCATGCTTTGGGAGCAGAGCGTTGGTCATCCCTATGGAATAGAGAAGGGGATTTTGGGTAAGTGGTCCTGCTTTCTGGATTTTGTGTTTTCAAATGGAATTCTACAGTCATGACAAACACAACAGGAAAGGTCTTAAAAGGGTATCGAGTTTTTATGTTAAAGAGAAAGAAAGAATGACTGGTGGATTGTCCTTCAAATTCATTTTATCAGAAAAGGTTGCAATGTCCAGCAATTCTTGTTTAGGCCGGGCATGTATTATCCATGTTCTTCATGATTAGATTATACCTTTCAGTGAATGTCACAATGTTATATGTGACATGCCTGGATGATTTTTCATGTTACTGGAAAAAAAAAAAAACTGAAGACAAAAAACATGTTCTCTTACAGCTTTGGGAATACTCTCATCACAACATCCTACGACACAATGAGAATCTAAACAAAGCACCCTAATGTTCTTGAAACATTTCATGTGAACTAGGAAGTAGTCCTTGACCCCAGATTGTCAGAGCTTGGGATATTTCAAGAAACTGTTGCCTGTCCATCTGGGAGCATCATTTCCTGTAGAAGCCATTGCAATTGGAGATATGGCAGTCCAGGCATTGGTCTCAGAGGGCAGATAGCTTCTAAGTTTGTATATCACTAGGTTACAAGCCCACCTTCCCCTTAGACTCTGCAAAAACTTGGTTACATCAAGTGCGTGGGCAGGTTTGTAATTTTTTAAGCATATTTTTTAAACTAAGTTGATAGCGTATTGGTTTGATTCTGGCATGTGAAGGTAGCTTGGCTTTAACGTTAGCCATGAAGGTTTAGTGGAGGTCCTTACCCACTGTGGCTTGGTCTCTCTACCAGGTCTTTCAGGATTGAGCTGGCACCATGGCCCTCTCCTTCTGTGGCAATGACTCAGGTGATTCCTACAGTGTGGAGAAGGGCGTCCTGAACAACGGCTGCTTCGTGGATGCCCTGAATCTGGTCCCCCACGTCTTCCTCCTCTTCATCACCTTCCCCATCCTTTTCATCGGTAAGTCAGACTGATGTCCTGGTGTGCTAGTTTTCATTGTTTGTTTTCAATGAGCCATGAGCTGTTAGGCCTAGGCCTCAGAAACAGGTGTGTAGAGTTTTTAAAGCCAAACAGTGCCTTAAATGAGTAACTAAAGTTCTGAAAACACTAAATCCAGCTGTCAGCACTCTGGGTCTCTGAGCTTCCCAAGACCTCACCTGTTAGACTCACATATATTAGCCTGACAAACTACTGTTTCCATTGTGTTACAATGCGGTCCAACTTTAGGAATGCTCTCAATAACTAATTCTGTCTAATAATTATCTTGCATAGTCAGGAGTCCAATCTGAAGTGGCAATTCAGAACTGAATGAGTCAAAGAGTGTTTTTTTTGTGTGATAACCTGTAGAAATAAGCAAAATTTACAGGGCTAACAAGATCCGACCTCAGAGATCTGAAATTGTCAATAAGCTTGCAAGCATGGTATGCCAGAAAGGCAGTGCATGTTGTCTAGACTTTATCTGAGATGGTGCATCTTGAGTCCAGACCACATCAGGGGGAACTCTTACAGAATAGTGAATGGAGGGCAGTCATACTTTTCAGCTAGCAGTAATTTTTCTGAAGTGTTGCCTGAAGCCTGTTTAATCAACAGTATGACATGAAGAACTCTCCCCTTTCACCCACATCCTTTATGTAAAGAGATGGCCCTCCCTGTGTCTTCTTCGTGGAGTAATTAATTTGGTCTTTGAGTGCGTCAGTGAGGTTCAGTGGAGAGTGAAATCCTGGGTTTTTCTCATATTCTATGGGAATGACTCTGACTCGTGTCCCACAGTGCGATCCCCTGAGACCTCTTAATTGGGGCTTCCTGGTGGAAGCTTTCATGATGTTTGGATGAGTGTGTGTGAGAAAGCCCAGGGCCATTTCCTACTACACAGTGGGTCAGTGCTTTGAATTGATTTCCTCTTGAATTAAAATTGCAAACAAAAGTTTTGCTACCAAGATGCAAAAAGTAACAATTGACTAGTAACATTTTTTTTGTAGAAGTGGTGTCATTTTCTACAATTTAAAAGTGCAATTTTCACCTCAATGTATGGCAGAAATGTAGGTCTGAAATCACCACCTCAATGAAAATTATATGTGACATGGAGCAATAGCCTGCTAAGCACATAGCCATCAACTTAGCAGTCTGATGTTAGCTAACAACAGTTAACCAGCCAGTGAACTAAAACAGAAAGAACAGCCTATTATCTGGTGTAATGTTCAATTCATAAGTATAGGCACAGGAGATTCTCCAGTAAATACAGAGTAAGCTTTTGATTATAACTTGCTAACAGAAAAATATATTAAAATTGCTCAGAGCAAGAGGAAAAGGCTTGGAGTTTTACTTTGGTGGGGCAGCACAACACCTCTCCTCCTCCAAAGGGTGTGACCTCACCGGGAGGAAGAGGAGGAGTGGAGGCACTGGAGTTAAAATAGTGATTTCTTTGTGTTTTGTACATTAGCATATTTGGGTCGCACAGGACTGTGTGTTATTTTAGAGCCCAGATGGAAGTCAAGAGGAAAAGGATCAGAGAATCTGTGTTTTCCCAATGCCAAAAAAACAAAAATCAGGGCTTGTATTCCAAATGCTCTATCAGATATTGAAAGTCTGGAGCCATGACTGGGTCTTGCACATGCTATGTTGAAGGGGGAGATCTAAGGCCAGTTGCTAAGCTTCTTGGTTTCTCCTTCCCTCCCTCCCCAGGGTGGGGAAGTCAGAGTTCCAAGGTCCAGATCCACCACAACACCTGGCTCCATTTCCCCGGCCACAACCTGCGCTGGATCCTCACCTTCACCCTGCTGTTCGTGCATGTCTGTGAAATCGCCGAGGGCATCGTCTCCAATGGGTGAGCCTCCTGGACCGCCGTAGCAAAGAAAACAGACAGAAAATTCAGTGATAAATAAAAGAAAAATTCTACTCTCATATCCATATGGGATCTAAACTCTGCTGGAGTTTAATTCACTCTTTTTACAGTAAACCAACTGCTCAGCCAATCACATAGATGTCCTCTAGAGATGCAGTCAGTAGTGAATATTAGATGTAAATAAATACTCACTTGAATTCATAATGGCTGAGAAAATTGAGCCAATAGTCCATTTTGGAGCCTTTTTCATACAGGAAGCAACTGATGTGCCGTGTCTGCCCTGCAGAGTAATTTTTTTTTAATGCTTTGTCTGGTAAGAGCTCTCTCGGCTCTGTCAGGTTTGTGAATTGGTCCTTGGCCGCACCACATCATGCATGATTTAAAAATCAAGGATCTCTTGACAAAATCCTTGGGCCTCTCATTTCAGTGCTGATGCATTTTCTACTTTTGCATCATGCTTTGTATCTTGCCCAAGATATCATTTTTCATTTTGTGAGACTGTCAGGTATTTCCTGCGGAACAGAGCATACAAAGGAAATTCTGAAGTGCAGCAATGATGATTTGTGCAATAACATTATTTAAGGTTGCAATATGTAGCTCTGTATCAGCGCAACTAAATTTCACTCTGTGCTTTTCAGACACATGAAATCCAATCATCTCCATCTCTTCATGCCTGCATTCATGGGGTTTATAGCGGCCACCACATCAGTGGTGTACTACCACAACATTGAAACCTCCAACTTCCCAAAATTACTGCTTGGTGAGTTCAATGACCAGATGGGGTTTTTTTGTAAACTTTTTAAAGATCTTGGTCCGTATTCATGAAGCTTTACAGAGTAGGGTAGCTGATCTAGGATCAGGTTTCTCTTATCCACATCCTAACCTAATTCATATTGGGCCTGAAGGAAAAACTGATCCAAGATCAGTGCTTCTGCTCTCAGATGATTTATGAAAATGGGCTCAATTCTTTTCCAAAGCAGATTAGAGTTATAGCAAATAAAGAGAAAATACTGCTATGATTAAATTCAAGATGTTTTTAAACCCTTGGCAGCATTATTTATTTACTGGATCCTGGCCTTCATCACGAAGACCATCAAGCTGGTGAAGTACGCAGAGAACAGTGTGGGGATCCAGCACCTGCGGTTCTGCATCACTGCCTTACTGGTCATCCTGTATGGACTTCTCATGGCAGTGGAGATCAATGTGATCAGAGTGAGGGTGAGTCTCTCCTGCTTCCCTATAGCTAAGCTGGGCAGTGTGCATGTCCCAAAATATTTCACTTCTTACCTCAAATTTATTATTATTATTATTATCATTACTATTATTATTACATTCATTATGGTTATTAGTTGTAGTAGTGGTAGTAGTCAGATTCATTATACATTTTTAGGGAAGTAGAGGTCTATATCAAATTATCTTTACATCATTTTCTTTGTGTGTGATATATTCCATGTGTCTTAAAGAGTAAAGTGTATTTGATTGAATCGAGTCCAGCGTTTATTGTAATCTGAATGTGAGTTCTCCTCTAGAGTAGCTGATATGAAGTACAGGCTGCATTTGGGCCAGGGGCTAAATTAGACCATCACATGGTAAAATACATTCTAACACTTCCTCAGCCTCCTACAGAAACTCACATATCCGATTTCAGTGAAGCTGGGGTGTCCAATGCTGTAGAAGAAGGACCAGCGTAGGCGTAAGCTTCTGTTCTAGTCCAACTTGAAAACAACCGTAATCAAGGTTTATGTAATCAAATTTGTGCAAGTAAGGTCTTACTAGAAGATTAAGATTACTTAATCAGGTATTTTAGTTCTGAAATCAATGAAAACCTTTCTCCCACGCCTCTACAGAATAAGAGTGGACACCCTAACATGAAAGATTTGTTTGAAAAATTTTGAATGCTCATGCGATATTAAAAGACTGTGAAAGCTAGTTTGGTGATGGCCTTCTAGGACCTTTAGCCTGGCTCCACCTAACCCATCTTGCCCAAATTCTATACTGCGCAGAAGTACGTCTTCTTCACCAACCCCCAGAAGGTGAAGCCTCCAGAGGACCTGCAGGATCTGGGGGTGCGTTTCCTCCAGCCGTTTGTGAACCTGCTGTCCAAGGCCACCTACTGGTGGATGAATCCCCTCATCATCGGTGCCCACAAGAGGCCCATCGAGCTCAAGAAGATCGGCAAGCTGCCCATCGCCATGCGGGCCCTGACCAACTACCTGCGTCTGAAGGACGCGTACGAGGAGCAGAGGGTAAGAAGCGGCCTGCCCTTCAGCGTCGGACCTTGGCGCTGCACTCAGTGCCACAGAGAGCTGGGTGCATACTGGTTTTTGTTCCAGTCAATCACTGCTGCCCTAACTGGTTTAGTCCCTGAATAATGGGTTAATTCAGCCGCATGAATATAATTGACACAGAGAATCATGTACACGGCTGAATGAGTGCACCCTGCGCAGACTACAAAAGGACAAATTTAGCAAATAATGGAACCAATTATCTAGTCAGAGCCGAGGTTGAAGTGAGAATGAGAATACCCATGGCCCCCCAATGGCACTACGTTTGATACAGCTGGATTAGGGCGTCACTCAGAACACTATCCAGACTACAGCGTCAGTTCCGCATGTATGAAGGCAGGAGGAAGGGAATACTTAATGCATTCAGCACACTTATGCCCACAGGTCTATGAGACCTTGCACTACACTCAGTCTCACTGAAATTTGTGCAAAGATGGCCACGGTGGAACAGCCATTCAAATACCCATTTCATTACATAACATTACATTACAGGCATGTTGCAGATGATCTTATTCAGAGCGACTTACAACACAAAGTGCATTATGCTGGGGACAAGATTGTTAAAGTGCTAGAGTAGGGTAAAAGTCCCAAATGTCAGAAGGGTAGCGCGGACTTAACCCTGTTGATGACCTGTTGAAGAAATGAAAACCATTAGCCTCCCTTAAACGCAATAATCATTTTTTACCAGAATATGCTGGTATGATATTCATGAAAATTGTGCACATGTTTTTTCTGCTTCATTCTGGTTTCATAAAAATAAAACAATTGATTGTTAAACGTACGGTAAACATACCCTTTAAAGCTTTGCTGTCTTGGACACATGGAGCACACTTATGAATAGTTGTGACTTGTATCCAGCGCTATGTTCACAGTTTGCAGTCTTGTCCTGTTTCACCTCGCTGGGAGCAGACAGCGGAGGACCCTGAGAAAGCTCCCTCTATCTGGAAGTCCATGTACCGGGCCTTTGGCCGGCCCATACTCCTCAGCAGCACTTTCCGCTACCTGGCCGACCTGCTGGGCTTCGCAGGGCCGCTGTGCATCTCTGGCATCGTCAAGTGCCTGGAGACTGGCAACCAGACCGAAACCACAGCCCAAGGCCAAGCCCAAGACCAGGTGGGTGCATCTCCAATTTTAGAACGTTCCTGGAAAGTCAATGGTTATAATTTAGGTGTTATGTGTCAGAGGTTAGAAGTTAGGAGCTCGAGGTTAAGGCTTAGGTGTCTAAAGCTCCAGTCCTGGAGGGCTGCTGTGCCTGCAAGGTTTTTTGTGTTCTCCTTTAATCAGCAGAGAATGATGATAATTCTCTGGTCTAAATGATAAGCATGAGAGGAAGTTCCCCATATGTTTGTGTGTAACACACTGGCAATGGATTTATGTGACCTGAACACAACTTTTTGGAAACAAGTACTATGTTCTAAGACTATCTGGGGACATTTTCGTCATAACGTTATCTCACAACCGAATGGGAGCCTAACCAAGATGTGCCCCACCATTCCTGAAACATTCCTTGTTAGCTGGATCACTGCCAATAATATGAGAGCCACTGCATAAGGTCAGCTGGACACAGTTTTTCTGTAGCACAGCAGCTGAGAGGGACAGGGAATTACAGCTGACGAACCGGTAACTGAACCTCGGCGAGGCTGCTTCCAACCTCTCCTGGACTCTGTCTTGGTGAAGTCACCTTCTGCCTGTTCGTCATTGCCAGGAGTAGTCATTACAGCAGACCAAACAGTAAAACACACTTTCGCATCATTGGAATAAAACTACTTGGCTTTTCATTTGGTTCAGGAAACAATGAGCTGTCCATTTACAAGCTGCAGTGTACAATGTGCTGTGTTCAAGCACTTAGAGACAAATGTACACACAATCTGTTAAGTATATTGACTAATATACATTTTGGTTGATGACTAGGCTCAATGAAAGGTAATTATACACCATTCTGATATTTTGCCTTTTTTTAGGTATGGGATATTTAGCGATTTTCTAAGCAGCTTCGCCTGGATTTCTTGATAGCCATCAATCTCCCTAGAGCTTGGACTTTTTAATCTGCAGTTTATGAAATGCGCTTGTTTGCTGTATCTATCAACAGAGATCAGTGTATGTGATAATGTCAAATGGCATTAGAATTCTAAGTGCCACTTGACTGTGGGCCCTGCTTCATCACAAATTTGAATCCTCATTGCACTGCAGTAAACCAGCCAGGACTCTCTCTCTGGAATAACTCAAACTCTGTGTTAGTGAATACAATGGCGTAATTCATGGTCTGGTCTGACCATACAGACACTGGAGTACTTTGCACTTGGTGCAAGTGTAGACACTGGGGTAATTCATGTTGTGCTAGTGTAGACAATGCACAGAAAAAATGTTTTGTGTTAAATCAACTGTGATGGAGTACATTTTGTTTTGTGTGGACTCATGGATGTCCGAAGAGATTAACACTGAGAGTAGTGCTGTTGGAAGTCATTTGTGCTCATGTTGGAATCCATTGGCAGACAGAGGTTTGGATGATTCACACTTGGTATAAGCGTAGACATGGGGTCAGAGGTCACAAACCCTGGTCATGAGAGGCCACAGGGTCTGCTGGTTTTCATCCTTACCCAGCAGTTAATCAGTTCGCTGTCCTCAGCTGATTTACAGTGTCTGAAATTTTTGTGTCTGAAATCTTTAGGGTGAATACAAAAACTAACCGACCATGCAAACCCCCAAAGATCAAGGTTATCCACACTTGTATGGAGTAATTCATGCTTTATATTGGTGAAAACATGGTGTTAATCATACTCAGTGTGAATGTAGAAACTAGAGTAATCCACATTGTTAATGCAAAAACACAGAATAATTATTGCTTGGGTTTAGTGTAGGCAAGGAGTAATTGATGCTTATTGTTTGTGTACACACTGGAGTTATTCTTGTTGGGTTTGACTGTATGAAGAGTATCCAGCACTGGCCTTGGTCTGGGTTTGTACAAAGCTCTATTCCATGACCATGCAAGCTGTTCCAAGCACTGGCAACTCTCTGCATAAAATATACTTCCAGTTATACATCTAGAGTTTACCCTTCACCATTTCCCATCCAAGCCCTCATGAGTTTGACATAGAGGAATTGATGATTGGGGCTGGCATAGATATGGAGTAATTCATACCAGCGTTGTGTGCACACTGGGGTAATTCATGATGGGTGTTAATGTAGACTGAGGATTTGGACCATGATGGACCTCACAGGGCCTGGGTGGCCTCCTCAAACCGTGAGTCACTTCCACAGTGATTTCACTGAGGCGTCGACTCAGTTTGAGCTCTATCTCATCCCAATGCCGTTTCCATTAGACTAAACACAATACGCAAATTAAGGCACGGGACTACGTCAAATAACTTGATGCCCCTTGCCAAAGCTGTCTCATCTCACAAAGGAGCTGAGTGCTTTTTCCTGTGATGGGGGAAAAGAGGTAGGAACAGCACACTTGAGCAAGTGGAAAGATGTTATCATCGGCCTTAATACCCAACAGAAGTGAAGCATTGGACACCCCAAGTACACTTATCCAAGCCCGTGTTGGAGGTGCCGGTGTTTCTGGTTTAAAGGTGGGAGAGTCTACTACAGCGCAGCAGGAGGAAGGGGAGAGTGAATGGCGAGAGGGGACAGAGCCAAAGCAGGCCTGCATATCTGTCTGACATGGAAAATTCTCCACTCACCTAACACTCTCTCACACTTCCCCCGTGCACACACTGCTGTCTGGGGAACATCAGGGTATGCTTTTCATGGGCCTTCAAATCCACCTACTATCCCATTAAACCCGACCCCGACTTTTCATGGCGATAGAAAACCCCATAGTGTTGCAAGAGCCCGCATACCACTTATATTCCCATTTAGATGAGAGAGAATGGGTGAAGTGAACATTCTATAAATACTGCTTTAGATTATATTCAAAGATACCTCAAAGTGTCATAAAAACATAATGTTAACATAAAGCCCAATGCATATAATTTTGGCATGTACATACATTACATACTACATATTATATTATACATGTCAATAACATGATAATAATTACTTGGAAATAAATACTCTACTCCTTGACCATTGAAATTCCCCCATTAAATCTATATGTTGTTATTCAAATGTTTAAAATGTTAACATTGTTGATACATTCTAGACACCAAGTATAGTAAAATGGTGGAGTAGTTGGCCTGTTTTCATTTGTGCCAGGCCTGGTAATGAAGTGGGCTGTTCTTGTGTTCTTGTATTGGTTTGTATTAGGCTCGGTATTTTGGGGTCTACTTCCTGTCCTCCAATGAGCTACTCCAGAACACCTATGTCCTGGCAGTGCTGCTGTTTCTGGCTCTGATCCTCCAGCGAACGTTCCTGCAGGCCTCCTACTACGTCACTATAGAGACAGGGATCAACCTGCGGGGGGCGCTGCTGGTGAGTGCACAGGGTCCCCTGAGCCCAAACAAAGGCATATAACTTTTGAAATAAACCTTTTGTCTTCATCAAGTTTAAATCAATTAACAAAAAAACAAATTATTTAAAATGAATCTATCTTGAGGAAATTACCAGGCAACATCAAAAGTACCAGTTTCTCTGCTGGCCTGGAATGAGGCGTTTAACTGATGCCAGTCTCCTGTTGGACTCCATCCACTTTCCAGGCCATGATATACAACAAAATCCTGCGCCTGTCCACCTCCAACATGTCCATGGGGGAGATGACCCTAGGCCAGATCAACAACCTGGTGGCTATCGAGACCAACCAGCTGATGTGGTTCCTTTTCCTGTGCCCCAACCTTGGGCAATGCCAGTGCAGGTGGCTCACCTTCACCAGCCTCTCACTGTCACCCATCTACCCACTATCTTCCATATGCCCGTAGATTCTTATGCATGCCTGTAGATTATCAATTGAATTGTCCAATAATTATGCCAATTAATTGCAGTAATGCAGAATATTTTTTTTATCTAGAATATTTTGTAAAATTCAATGGAGAATGCAAAAATACAGTTTCCTGTACAGCATCCTATATTTATATTACATGTAGACATTAATGAGGTGCCTCTGCCTGGAGCAAATTATATACCTGTGTTATTTACAGGCTATGAGTTTATAAAGCTGGACATTAGTGAAGCAGTTCAAGTGAACTACCTTGCACGCTGAACCATCTCAGCAGTTTGTGCTCTTAAACATTTCCATAAGCTACTCATCCTGTTGAACCAGCCATGATCATCAGCGAAATGTTGCATGCGTCCCGCTGGAGCTGGTGGCGTGGGTGGCGTTGGAATGGGTGTGTTTGACGGTGGCGGGTGTGCGTCTGTTCCAGATCATCATGGGGGTGATCCTGCTGTATTACCTGCTGGGGCTCAGCGCTCTGATTGGTGCATCTGTCATCGTGCTGCTGGCCCCTGTGCAGTATTTCATCGCTACCAAGTTAGCTGACACGCAGAAGAGCACGCTGGTAAGCCCAGAGGACTGTCAGTCCCCCCTGGCCGTCTATTTCCCGCCATGGGATTTGCATCACCCCGCCTTTCTGGGAATGATCTGCAAACCAGAGGCTGTTAGTTGAGATTGTGACTTCTGACTAAGTCTGAGTCAAAAGTTTCCAAGCATGTTTCATCATGTTTCAACTCATTCACTAATGGATATGAACATCATGGTGGGTATGTGAGAATAACATTTTAAGAGTGCTCTTAAGGTAGGAATTGAGATGTAATTGTAAAATTTATTGCTCACCCAACTCCTCCAGTGAAACTAACACAAATTACCAACCGCAACTGAAACACTTCTTTCCTGGAATAATACATCTGAATGATGTTCTAAGACCATTCCTGTAATTGTGCCTGCTACTTAAACATAACTTTCAAGGGGCATACAGAAGAAAAATGATGGGAACATTTACCCTGACTTTCTGGGAAGCAAAGTCGTAAGTTAGCCTGGGAGAAGAACAATGCGATGGGCTCAGTCCCTCCTTTGGCTGTGTTCCTAGGACTACTCCACAGATCGTCTGAAGAAGACCACAGAGATCCTGAAAGGCATCAAGCTGCTGAAGCTGTACGCCTGGGAGGACATCTTCTGTGACAGCGTGGAAGAGACCAGGACCAAGGAGCTCACCAGCCTCAAGACCTTCGCCCTCTATACCTCCATGTCCAGTGAGACAGCGCCTCCTGAAGGATTGGTGCCTGTATTTCTCCCCGTTTTCTTTTGAATATGCTCATAATGTCCCCCTCTATATCTCTTTTTCTCTCTCCCTCTATAGTTTTCATGAACGCAGCCATCCCCATTGCTGCAGTTCTAGCGGTAAGACCAGTTTATGTGCATTGCATTGAAATTCCATAAATTTCATGTTGGAAAACCTCAACTGTAGTACTTTTGCAGAGTTGCATTGTGCATTTATCCACTGCTTTGATTCATGTGGCCATCTTCCATTTTTTGACAAGCGCAGACGTTCGTGACCCATGCATACATCAGCAGTAATCCTCTCACCCCTTCGGAAGCGTTTGCCTCGCTGGCGCTCTTCCACATCCTGGTCACCCCCCTCTTCCTCCTCTCCACGGTGGTCCGCTTTGCTGTCAAAGCCCTGGTCAGGTAAGAGAAAGGCCTACGTTGTAACAAATCCACTATATATGTTTAGTGCCCATATCATGCTGATGTCGTGTGGCTGATGACACTTCCATTTTCAGGATGTGTGAGAGGCTGTTATTGGCTGGGTGTGGGTGATAGGGATGTGTTAGAGGCTGTTATTGGCTGGATGTGGGTGTTTAGGATGCGTTAGAGGCCGTTATTGGCTGGATGTGTGTATTGAGGATGTGTTAGAGGCTGTTATTGGTTGAAGGTGTGGGATGTAGGTTTGTATGAAAGGCTGTTGTCATTTAGGAGTCAGGTAATGAAATTTTGGAAGCTTCACACACTCATACATGCTTTGGATACATGTATATATAAATTTACATTTGGATATAAATGTTCCATTCATAGACAGTATCAATCCCTCCTTTTGTTTTACTCTTGCTCCTAACAAGATTCTCAGCTCTCACTAGTATAACGTAGACAAAAAAAGTCATTGGGACTCCCGTAAGCAAAAGGAGGGAGTAGATGGACCCCCTACTTAAATGGAATTCACTGTCTGTGTGTTGCCAGCGTGCAGAAACTGGGTGAGTTCCTGCAGAGTGACGAGATTGGCGATGACAGCTGGAGGAATGGAGACACGTCTGTGTCACTGGAGTCCTGCAGGAAGCACACTGGGGGGGTGAGTCCAGAGAGATGCCCCGTCTGTACCACTGCGCCTCAATGGGCCGCACACTTCCAGGACCAGGGCTGCATCACTGTACCAATGCAGAGCAAACAACCAACAAGACAGCTGTATTTACATCACAATACAGTACAAATACTGAGGACAAAAATAAATCCATGATAACCCCTAATAAAGAAAGTATAACCATAAGTACCATATCAAAAATTATGAAATAGTAAACCTGAAAGTGTACCAAGGCACAGTTAGGAGGGGAGTCCACAGTCTGCATGAGAAGATGGCTAATAGCTATGTGGTTCTTGTCTCAGCCGAAAGTTCATTCCACCAGTAAAGTATATCAATGAATAAATGAATACATATTGTCAGCAGAAGACAGGAGCGTGGATGTTATTTTTGGTAGGTCATAGGGGAACTCCTTACCATTTGTTTTAAGTACCATGGGATTTTGCATGACCACAGTCAATAAGGACTTTGATATACATCTTATCAGAAAGGCCAGCATTAAAGCACAGAGTCTCTGCCGCTGCACAGGGTATTGGGGCCTGTTTGGTCTGGGGGAAGACCACGTCCCACTGACCCATCAACACAAATTCTTAGTTTCTCATTGGCAGCTTGATTTCCCCCAGGAGGTCTCCTACCCAAGTAAGCCTATACCTACTTAGTGTTGGAAATGTGTCAGGAGCAGAGCTCATAGTGGTATGACTTTTGGAAGACCACTATCCTGTCCTACTAAGGGGCACACACAACCATAGCTGTGTCCCTGTCCCACATCCACCCCAACTCATCTACCATACAGGGAGCTAAACCTAGTCTCAGCTATAGCACAGTCTTACTATGTGACACATACCCTCATTCATGCGCAGCCGTGGATGCACCACTGGTCCAATGAATGGCAAACTCAGTAATGGCTATTATTACTGTCTTCTTTTGAATATTCTGAAGAATGGGTTCTCCTGGCCTTCATTTCTGCGTTAGTAAAAGAGGTGAGGTTATTGCTATTTTGCATTCACTGGCCAGTGTGGATTTGAACAGTTGAAGGAAGAAAGGAAAGACATGCACAACTATGGCAATATCACAGCCCCAAAACAAGGCACACATGAATTGCCATATGACTGAATTAAACCAGAATGCACTCTGCAAGCCCCACGCAACCAGAGCTTTTTGCCACCTCTAAATAAGGCCTGTTGACTCACTCAAGAGGTATCGTGAGTTGCTTGATTTATTTTTGATGAATTATCCAAGCCAAAGGCAGCTCCGGTCAGGAGAAACTCAGATACCTTATCAGCCAATATATTTCCTTTTTGTTTTTGACTCCAGGAATTTTTCTGGAACTACAAAATCTTGACAATAAATCGCTATTTCTAGTTGAACCAAATGCAATCTACCTCAAAAAGGAAAAGTATACTGTTTAAGTGTTATCAGAAATAAAACATGCCAGAAAGATTTGGCTTAATAAAGAGAAACACAAAAAATTATTTTCACATAGTTCTAAATACAGACAATAAACACTTGTATCTGGATTGTGTCACAGCTGTGGTTTGTGTACGATTCACCCTGTGTTTTCTGGCACCTTGTATCAGCTTTAGCCATTGGATAGACAGTTCTGACTTGTGTTGCAAAGCCATATGAAATCTTTAACTGTATTAAAACTGTGTGTCAAAATGCTGTTAGATCAAATGTGTCTTTTCTTTGCCAATGATAAGCACTTTGAGCTGCTAAATGCACTTATGCACTAATAAAAGACCATATATTATGAACGACAACAGCCACAATAATAGCATTAATATCAATCATAAAGTGTAGAGTCTGATTCCCTCTCAGCTGCAGATGGACAGGAGATGGTCCTTTTTTCTGAAGCGCTGGGGTTTGGGGGATTAGGGAGTCGGTTAAGGGTGGATGTCCTGTAACCGATTCTCCTCTTGGATAAGGAGGCTCCCTGGGGACCGGTTCTCAGGGGCCCCCAGGGACCGGGGGCCAGGGCCCGGACTGCTGCTCTCACGTGCTCCCTCTCCTCTCTCTCCCCTCTGACACTGTGCAGACCAAAGCCATAAACAGGAAACACCCTCTGTGCTACCAGCTGGACAGCTACGAGCAGCCGGCACGCAGGCCCTTGCGGCCCACTGAGACCGAGGACGTCGCAGTCAAGGTCAGAGGTCGTCACCGTGGCGCTCTCAGCAGTGCCGATTCTCAGGCCCTGTCTTCCCATACACACAAACTCATAAACACCCTCACACACAAGATACACACATGTGCACACACACTCATACAGTCTCTCACACACACATTCACTCTTAGACATGCATTCATGTTCACACACACACACACACACACACACACATGCACACAATGTTCTCACATTCACATTCACAAACACGCGTTCTCTCACATTCACTCTCAGACATGTATTCATGTTCACACATACATGCTCTCACACACGTACACTCAAATGACCACATGTGCGCACACACGCCTACACACACTCACTCCCACAGGATCACGATCCCTCTGTTAGACTGCGCTCCCCCAGCTGTCAGAGTTCAGTGTGAAAGTGACTCCCCATGACGGTCTCCCCATTCTCATGACACTGGCCCATCACCGCCCTCCCCTACAGCACGTCCACACTGTCCGCTGTCACCGTACCCGATGACGCTTTCGCCCGCTATGTTTACACTGTCCTTTCTCATAAGAAAAAAAAAACATCAATTTCCATTTTGTCATCTTTCCCTAATCAGCGGGGTATTAAGCCAGTGTATTAATTAACCACAGACACCAAAATATACAGATTCCCAGAGAAAGGACATGGAAACACAGTGATCAGTAGTTGTTTCTTTTACCATAAGCTCTGGTCTCTACTTCCTGTCTCATCCATGCAGGCACAGCTTAGCCCTTACAGTAATTAAGACAGTAACTATAATTTGTACAGCAGCAGTGAAGGGGGCACTGGCTCAGAACAGACCATGCCCTGGGCTCTCCTGGGTCTGTTGTGTTTGCACAGAGCCTTGGTGACATTTACCTCCTTTTATTTGCAGGCTTTATTCCACCACCATCCACTTTCTCAGCATAGGACACATCTGTTCCTGATTTCCCTGTGTTTTTCCATTTTTTTCCTGGAAGAACAGAAGCAGGAAACAATGAAATCAACACATTATTTGTCACAAATTATGTGGTAAACATAGTCACAGTGTAAGGCTTGGCTGAAATGAATAAAAGCAGCTGATTACAAATGAATCATGTCTTAAGCTGCAAATGAAAAAAAAAAACAAAATATAAGCAAAAACTGGAAAAAGGTTCAGAAATTTACAAAGAAAAGGAGAGTATAAATATGCTTCAGGTTACAGGAATGCTGCAAGCTGCCAGTTCAGCAGAAGTGTTTCTGCAATGTTGTAGTGACACTGACATCCGTTCAAAGTCTAGAGCTCGGCCTTTTCATTTTCTGTGTGTGCATAGTATTCCTTAGAGAAATGACATGCACTGAAATATACACTAAAATAAAATTGTCAAGATATAGACAAAACTAACAAAAAACTCATTTTGTGAAATATATACATATTAGTATGATTTTACAAAGAATATGTATATTACTGTAAATGTTGTCATGGAATTTGCAAAATCTAGTAAATATATTTACTCAATGTTTAACAGTTGATTTTTTTAAATCAGGCATTTGAGTGCTGGGCTAAAAATCTCCAGCCACACTGGCCCCTTTTGGAAAAGATTTGCCACCCCTGCAAATCTCACAAAATGGAATATAACACTGACTGAATCCCTGGAATCACAGATTCATCCTGTGCATGGTTATCATGTCTGCTGCTGTCTCTCTCACCTAGGTGAGCAACGGATTCTTCACGTGGGGAAGCAGTCTGTCAACATTGTCGGACATCAACATTCGGATCCCCACAGGTAACCTGATACGGGCGCTCTGTTTTTCCTGTTTAGCAGCGCTGAAGTGAGAAGGAGATCAGCGACAGTTCTGGATATATGTCCCTATGTCAGTGCACAGCTTCCACGCTATGGTCTCACGGCAGATGACATGTTAGACATGTAAGCTATTTCCAGACAGTGATGTGACCAGGGTGCCAT
Source organism: Albula goreensis (assembly GCA_022829145.1). NCBI lineage: Eukaryota > Metazoa > Chordata > Actinopteri > Albuliformes > Albulidae > Albula > Albula goreensis. The sequence continues at coordinate 15,549,411 of CM040765.1, forward strand.
TTAAAACTGAGGAATGTGATTTACTATGTATTCTGGATGTGCAGATGCTTGCTTTCCTTGATTTACAATCAAGCCATTAATTAACTGAATGATCAATTGCGATAGGTCTAGCTAATTACATCTAATTTCATTTTGTGATTTTGCACAATTATTCTTCATATAACAAGGTTGTTTCACACTGTATTTACATCCATGAATTGTTTGGACTTGTGAGTAGAGGTATGTGTTTTTCTCCAGATAAAATTAATATTGCTCACATACAAACCTGACCTGTACATATTCTGTAGGCAGAACACTTATTTTCTGACGTTTGCCTGCCTTAATTGCCCAGAACTGTCAAAGATGGTGTGATATACAATTAACAGAGGAGCATTCATTTTGTGTCTTTTGAAATGATTTAATTCATTTAACTAAATTGGACAGTGTCTTATCATGTACATTCTCTCATGTGAAGAGGAAAAGAAAAATGATGTAGTACTCTAATGCACAATTCATGGAAAGCTTTAAGGAATTATTTCACGAGCAGGAATGAAAAGGAGGTTGAGGGTGAAGGCATGCGGCTCCTCTGGGTCACGCTGCTGTCTCTGTGCAGGGCAGCTGACCATGGTGGTGGGGCAGGTGGGCTGCGGGAAGTCGTCCCTGCTGCTGGCCATGCTGGGGGAGATGCAGACCATCAGAGGGAAGGTGCACTGGAGCAAGTAAGCCCCTGCCGAAAACCGGCCCGACCCCGACTGTTCCACCGCTGCAGTGCAGTCTGAGGATGCTGCTGGCGATGATGAGATCTCCCCACTGCAGCTGAGAGCGAACATAACAGGACAGGGTCTCTGTAGGTTGTGCAGAGGGCAGATAACAAGCCCAGGACTTGGGCCACAATGCAACACTACTCTCATTCCTTCTATCTCCACCTTCTCCCAATGCCCTCCCTCTTAGCCTTTATTCCCTACCTCTTACCCCTTGTCCCCTACTCCTGCTGTTCCTCCCCTCCTTCCCCATACTTCCTCACATCCCCTACCCCCTACTTATTATCCCCTACTCCATATCCCATACCCCCTACACCCTGCTCCCTTGCCTTGTCCAAGGGAAAAATATGTCAAGGGAGTTGTGAGTACAAATGGCTTTCTGGCGTTTTCCACCCATTGGAACTGAAGATTGTGCTCTCTTTCATACCTTTGATCACACACTCCATTTTTATATCATCAATGCTAATCAAAGGTGCTACCTGAGGAGCCAGAAAAAGCTCTCTGCTCCACCAGGAACTTATCTGATCTCCTTCATCATCTCATCCTTGCTGTGTGTGTGTGTTCCACCCTAAGATGGTGTCCTGTTTGTCTGTGGATGGTTCCATGTTCTGTGTTCCACCTGTTCGATCTCCTTTCACCTGTCTGGCTACTGCTATACATTGCATGTAAAAGGTCCTGGTAACAATAGCCTGAATCTTTACCTGTTTAGCTATATGGTAACTGCCTTGATTGCAAGAGCTTATTACTTAGTAACTGCAGTGTAGTAACTGGAACAGGCAGGTGATCTTCAAGGTTGGAACTTCCTGATTTTATTTGGAGGCACAGGACATGACAGGTGATGACATTCATTTCCATTATGAATGGGATAGGAACATCAAATCTGTAATATACTCACAATAAATGGCAAATAAATCGGAAAATTTACTGTTATGAACAAATTAGTTTCATAAGTGGATGTGATGTATCCCTCAGGGTGAGTCAACTGGGCCTTTAATTACAAATATTAAACAATGCCAGCTCTATTACTTGATAATTTAATATACACTCATGATATAGGCCACTAAGATCTTCAGGTTTTTACATTAGTAACTTACATTAGAATTGACAAGTAAAAATCCTGGTTTTGTTCCACAAGTTGTGTTCTGTTCTTGTTCCATGTTGCCTACATTGCAGTTATTCAGTTAGTTCCTCTTGTCAACAAAGTAGTTGCAGTTCAACTACACAGGTATTGAATTAGGTCAATGAGAGTTACCCAAGACCCTCTCTGGCTGTTATGTTGAACATCCCTCACTGCCATCGTCTTCAGCTCCACCTCCATTATGAGCTTCACTGTGGAAGGTCCACCCAGTCATGAGAGAGTGAGGTTTTATCAATCCCATCATGGGTATAGATGCAGTGATCTGTCAATCATGAACTCAGCTGAACCATTAGAGAGATGTTTTTGCTCCACTGCACAGGATACTGATAGCATATGATGCCCTGTATTTTCAGATTCATGAAACCTCATTCTCACATCACTGCCTCCAGAGCGCCCTTATTAACCCCTCACCATCGCCTTACTCACGTAGTCATCTTAACCTTAAAAAGTGTTGCCATTTTTAAGTCTGCTCTTTGGCATGTGCTATTTGCTCATCTCTCAGCAAATGCAAGAGATGGGGCTCTGATTAGCATTCAGAGGCACATATTAGCATTAGTATTCAGAGGAACAGGATTTAACAGATGCACGGACAAATAAAGAGTTTGATGTGTTTAGTTGAAAATATTTCTCCTGGAAACTTGTCAGAAAAATCATTTAATTCCTCAGAATCATTAATTTTGTCTCATACAAACCTAGTTTCATTCATTGTATGGGGCTAATGATCTCAAATGATTACTACATCTGCTTTAGTACTCAAGGTTGATTAAAACAGTATTTTGTGGCTTGAAAATGTAGTTTCTAGTTCAGGTATTTCTCATGACTGATGGGTAGGTTGTCGTAGCCAGCATGGTATTGCCTGTACATTTACACTGTCATGTTCAGGCCTTACTCTGTCAGCCACTCCTGCTACCTACCCTTGCTATGAATGATGGTCTGTGTCAAACTTTACTGTGAAGCTCTCTAATGATAGTGGCGGTGCGCTCAAATTCCCTGCGTACTTCTGCCTCATTTACGTTTGTGCCGAGTAATGCTGGCACACAGGCGAGCTGTCGCTTCTGAGAAACCGAGCAGCTTCGCTTCCTCAGTTCCTTATGCAACAGCTTGGTTAACTCATGAGGCTTGTACACTTTAACACCAACATCCAAATTTTAGAGATCCACCATTCCCTGCCACGCCTTCGTGGCTCTAACTGGTTTCGCGTCTGAATGTGAAGGTCACCTCTTGATGACATGATAAAAAAGGGCCACGATGTGGAGTGGTGGTGTCATACTCGAGGGACTGTGTTGTTCTGAGGCGCACCTACGTGTCATTACAGAGCCGTAAGCCCCTTTCACGCTCCCTTTGCTAACCCATGTCACATGTTTGTGTGTGTGTCTTGTTTTTTCTGTTGAATCAGACTTCCAGAGTGTGAGATGATCCACGAGGGGAATATAAGGTATTTCCTCTGGGTTTTTTTTTAAATTCCCTCATCTAGTGTCATTTAGTCCGCCCATCCTGAGAATAACCTCATCCTGAGGAGAAGTCATAACAAATTTGACCTTGTTGGTGACAGAACCAAAACAGCTGTGACATAGTCACAAAAATCCATTAAGCTAGTGATGCTGAAAAACAAATGACAAAATGGTTATGAGGAGCTGGCTTTTTGGTCAAAGTGTTCATGCCCATATCTCTGCCTGTAACGTTTAAAGAGGCACAGGCAGGACATGAGCACTGAATTCACACTTTGTGGACATTAACGTTTGCCTGGACCAGCAGTATGTGCTGAAGTCTGGTGACGTTTGAGAGACATTGTTGTCAGTACGTGATAGACTCTAATGTGTTGACGTGACTTGCAGTGAACATGAGATGGAGCTGTCTTTCGAAGCTGGCAAGAGGTATACCATTTCATCTTTGTCTTCAGATGTGAAAGTCCATCTACCCACCCCACCCCACCCCCACACCCCTCCTACCTGCCCTGGCCTGCCCCCTGCACTCGCTCCAGTAACAGTGATCTTGTGTTTGTGTTGTAAGCAGTGGAGTTGGAAATGGTCGTCAATATGCTGGGAGTCTTAACCCATCAATTCACAGAGAGGAGGATTTATTAGTTGCTTTTACTTTGCATTTTTCCATCACGTAAACACGTATTACACTGCACACCTTATACATGAATTAAGGCACACTGTTTACACAAAACTAAAAGAGTTAAACCATAATTATATCTATAGAGTAGAACATGGGAATCTGTATTGATAATTGTGCATCTGGTGGTACTCCTAGTACCACACTCTCCTAGTCCCACAATTTCCTCATTAGCGTAGCCCCAGAATACGTCACCTCCACTTGTGCCAATACGCCTGTAAATACAGCTTTCCCCCAGTGCCCCACATAACCTAGCACTGTATTCATCCCATTGGCCTTTGCTCCTACAGGACCCCTATGACTTATACACTTACAGCAACAGCTTCAGGCAACGTTCAGGGAATGTTTGGGAAAGGTTGTATGGCCTCAGGCCTGGCAGACTCCCAGCATGGTGTTTTTTTTTTTTTTTTTCGAGTTGTGGAATTGTGGTGCTGTCCATAGACGCGTGCAGCCCTCCATTAATGTGTGTGTGGTGTCCTTTGACTGACCCTCCTCTCTTCTCATCTTGCCGTGGTTTGACGTCTACCTCAGATCCACCACTACACCTTCTTTACAGGCCTTTCTCTCTCCCTCTCTCCTCATCTCACCTCAGTAAGAACAGGTACTCTGTGGCCTACGCTACCCAGAAATCCTGGCTGCTGAATGCCACGGTGGAAGAAAACATTACCTTTGGAAGCCCTTTCAACAAGCAGAGGTACACTCTCCTCTGTATTTTACTATTTGTTGGGCCTTTTAAATGGGCTGTAACATAGCATGGCATCAATAGTTGAAAAGTGAAGTGGCACCCTAATGAGAAGAAGGAACCCTGCAGCAAATAATTTTCGATTCCCAGAGTATTTCTGGAATATATTTTTCCATTTTCCTGGATGTCACTCAAAGGCCATTTTTAAAATGCAAGGAATGTTGCATTTTTCCAGATACAAGGCTGTGATCGACGCCTGTTCCCTGCAGCCAGACATCGACCTCCTGCCATTCGGGGACCAGACCGAAATCGGAGAGAGGGTAGGAAACAAAATAGGAAAAACATTTTTCTCCTCTTAAGTCAATGGACCTAGTCTCTGACATCATGTATAAAATGCACTTACAACTTAACCAGATTATGGCCTGTTAATGAAGAGCATTTTGGACATTCTTGCATATATATATATATACAGTGTATGGTGTGGCGTGTGTCCAATTAATCAGTTAATCTATGACTGTTGTTATGCTCTGAAAAAATACATCTTTCCATATATGTGAAGATTGCATTACAGATTTTGCCTGGGTGGTGCTGGGCTTGGGTTACTCATGAGTGCATATCTTTTCCAGGGAATCAACCTCAGCGGAGGCCAAAGGCAGAGGATTTGTGTGGCTCGAGCTCTCTATCAAAACACCAACATCGTCTTCTTGGTGAGACACCATATTCTGCATGCAGCAGTAGTACAGAGTAGTGAGGGAAGGTTTACAGGACTGTTTACTGTCGTCTGCTTTCCACTTAGCTATGGCGTGTAATATCTGTTATTACCTGTACTATCTGTTTCAGGACATGCAAACCATATGAGCTGGCTGAGCAATGAGATTGATAGGAGCTAACACTCCTATTTCATATGCTAAACTTGGAGTGGTCTCATAAATTGAAACCAAAGATGCCCCCCACACACATAAAATATGCTCATCAGATTGTTAAAATGCATCTACAGCATGGAGTTTATATGAGCCTCAGAGCATTGGGGTTTCACTGGGGTGAGGGTTGAGGCTGGCCTGCTCTGATCTGTAGTAAGGAGAGGAAGCTCTGCTGTGGGATAGGTCAGAGGATGGCGGTGACCTAGCGCACCTGCCAAAAAGCGTCACTGCAGAAGCGACCTTCCCCCGTTACCCGTCTGCTGCTCTGTGTTTAATTCCAGGAGGACTCAACATCACTAAAGCCCTCTGTCATCTGTTTGTCTTCCCAGATCATTTCCTGTGGCCACAACCAATTTTAATTCAATTTTTCGTTTTTTTCTGCACACACACTTAGGGAGTCTCCTCAGACGTCACATGCATGTACCTCCGGGCACATTTCGGTGCATCTGAGAGGCGGGTGGAAATGATGAAATGATAAGTCTGTGCATAATGGTCTAGAAACAGGACACCCAGATCTCGTAAAAGGCACACCCATTTACAGCCGTTTTTGTGCAGCATGCTTGCTGACAATGTGGTTGAACAGCATTGTGATTGACACCTGGTCTGTTTCCAGGACGATCCATTCTCTGCCCTGGACATCCACCTGAGTGACCACCTCATGCAGGAGGGCATCCTGAAATTCCTCCAGGATGACAAGCGGACAGTGGTGCTGGTGACGCACAAGCTCCAGTACCTGATCCATGCAGACTGGGTGAGTGTGCAGCTGGGCCCCTGCTTGGTTACAGGCACCGAAAGACCCCGGGTCCCAGCTCAGATCATCTCCAACTCATCTTCCATGACTTTTTCACAAAGCAGTGGGGTTCTGTTTGCGATGAACATCCTCTGCTGCACTGTGGTGTGGGTCTGCATGGAGAGCTACCCTTAAAGCAAACATCAAAAATAGCTGCATGGTAATCGTGTAACCCTGGGGTTCATGTTACCATGGGGATGTTGGCATGCAATTTCAACCATGCTTCCAAACATTCATCACTGGCAGACACTGACAGTAACAATGCAAGCCGTTGAAGGGTTTGCTTTCCATGTAGTCAGTGAATTTGCTTAAAGTCCTTTATGGATATGTACTATGTACTCCATCATATTGACAAGGTAAAAAAGCATTATACTTTCATTGAGTTTGGGTAAATAAGATGCACACAGGCAGTGGAAAAAACATGGTTGTCATGGCATATTGTGGCCTAATACCTGATCAAGACTTCATGTCAGTGATTTTGGCCACTACCTGTACTCAGGTCAGCCAGATGCACGAGCTGTATAGTGGACAGTGCATGGTGACTCTTATCTCCTGCATTTCAGATCATTGCCATGAAGGATGGCTCCGTGCTGAGGGAGGGGACCCTGAAGGACATCCAGAACAATGACGTGGAGCTGTATGAGCACTGGAAAACCCTCATGAACAGGCAGGACCAGGAGCTGGAGAAGGTCAGTGTCTTAGTAGCATGGGACTACGTTTAAAACCCTAGATTGGATTTGATGAAAAAAATTATCCCAATTAAAATGAAATATCTCAAGTGAATGTAAATATCTACATGAAAGATGGACATCAAATGGGGTCATTTTGAAACATGGAAGATGCCTCTGAAAAACATTTTAAGAATGTTCCGAATGAAAGCATGACTTGTTAAAACTAAAAAATCCTCAGACCACTCTTGGGATATTCCTGTGTGATTTAAAGTTCAGGGGACATCCGTGAAACTGTGATAGATGTTCTTGTTAGGAATGTTTATCCTAATTGTCAGGAAATATTCAGGGAACCAAAAATAGTCAGCTGGGATTTTCTTTTAATGTGACACACTGTGTTTCAGGACACAGAACTGGATAGCCTGACAGCGCTGGAAAGGAAGACATTGAGAAGAGCGTTCTATTCCAGAGAGGCTAAAAACCAGATTGACGATGAAGATGAAGGTAATTTGGCTCTTTGTTTTCTAAGTCCATTGGGTTAATATTTCATCCTGCTCTGTCCAGTTTCATAGTGTGTAAGAACCAATACAATTACAAGTTGGTACAGACCAATACATTTCTGGTGAGATTTGGAGAAGCACCTAAATCAATAAAAATAAAACATAAAAAATGGTGTGAGACACATAATATAAGCAGACAGAGAGGAGATGTGTGCATTATTTCTGGGTATATAATCATTAATATCTTAAAAATCATAGTATTTTTAATATGTTGGCAACTATATTTTTTAGCTTCGATTCACTTGATGAGTTGCCAAAAAAAAGCACTTTTGACAAAAACTCAAGGCCATATGGCAAGCTGTTTGCATCCTCTTTAGTGTAGCACATGCTGAAGTCACAGATGGTACAGCCACCTGCAAACTCTGTGAGGGACAATTGGAATCATGAGCTTCAGTCCAGTGATATTTTATAAGTATATTTAGATATTTTACAAACTGTATCCCTGACACAGCTGGAAAATAGACAGTGCAAATATTCCAGATTCATGAATGGTGTGCTTCCCGCCAGAAACAGCTAGCCAATTACTTGCAGACGCTAGCGGTCCCTTGGTGACAGTCTTTGGTTTGCGCTCACACTTTTATCTGTCCTGTAGCAAGCATATTAACAAACCCTGTGGTGAGATTTGGATTTAAAGACTAATGAGCTTCCTCTCATCAATTATACACACAGAGGAGGAAGAGGAGGAGGATGAAGATGACTCCCTGTCCACCACCACCAGCCGGCGCACAAAGATCCCTTGGAAGGTGTGCTGGCGGTACCTGTCATCAGGTGGCTTCCTGATGGTCGTCATGACGATTTTGTCCAAGTTGCTCAAGCATACTGTCATGGTGGCCATCGACTACTGGCTGGCGGCGTGGACCTCCAACACAACGGGCAGATCAGCCCTGAACCAGACAATGGGGAACTTCACTTCTGATTCCGACTTCAAAGCTCAGGTTTCTGCTCTCTCTCTGATATGTGAACACATCCCATCTGCTTGAATAATTCTTAAACATATTTCTATATTGCCACATTCATACTACCATCATGGTGAGGGAAAACACAGAAAAGCTTTGATGTGACTTTGGGCCAATGGAACCTCTGCTAAAGTTACATCAAAGGCCACCTCATAGTATCAGGTTTTTGTGATTCAGGGTTTACCTACCTATGTGAATTCACAAATGAGAGCGTGTTTTTACACTGTGTGAACTCTGTCCGTCACCAGCTGCGGTCCTTCTACGTGCCAGTGTTCAGCATCCTGTGTGGGGCAGGAATTTTCCTCTGCCTGATCACCTCTCTGACCGTGGAGCTCATGGGCCTGTCTGCTGCTACCAGCCTCCACCACAACCTGCTTAACAAGATCATCCATGCCCCCATCAGGTACCCCGCACCACAGGACAGCACACAAATATAAATTAGTCTGATTAATCATTAAAAATATATTACTGCATTTTTCAATGACTCAAAGTGCTGTATAGAGTAAAAGGCACATAAAATTAGTCCCAAGAAACATAATCAAACACCAGGAAAACTAAGCCAAGTCATTTACATCATGACAATCTAGATGTACATCATGTATTTTGTTTGTGAAACTATGAGGTTTTCTCTTTTGTTGATGTGATTGTTGTGTTGTGTAGGTTTTTTGATGTTACCCCCCTTGGACAAATTCTGAACCGTTTTTCGGCTGACACCAACATCATCGATCAGGTGAGAAAGAGGATGTGCTTTTGCTACCATTGTAACAGCACTGTGAGAATGCACAGCTGAATAAAATTAAGAGACCTTAATTGCCATCATTATGTAGTGTGACAGCATCCAGACCATAGTGCAGTCTCCCAGGAGCTGGGTTTGGCATCCGGTACGGGAGAGCTGGACACAGTTTGGATTAGCAAATGAGATTTGATATCACTGTGGTGACTTTTCTGAGTCAATGTCACCACAGTGACGTTGGAGAGATGACATCACTGTGTGCCACAGTGGTCACATCAGAGATTCTGCCATGTTGACGTTTGTTCCCTGTGTTCCTCAGCACATCCCCCGACTCTGGAGTCCCTCACTCGCTCCACACTCCTCTGCCTGTCCGCCATCGGCGTCATCGCCTTCGTCACGCCCACCTTCCTCATCGCCCTCGTGCCACTCATCGTGGCCTTCTACTTCATCCAGAAGTACTTCCGGGTTGCTTCAAAGTGAGAACTGAGTGCCCATTGTACACTCTTGCCTGTGCTTTGCCCCTGATCTTAAGAGATTAACCATGAGGTGGCTATTGCATTATACTCAGCAATAACAGCTGAAAAATGACTATCCAGTTAGAGCTCAAGCAAAGCAAAAGCCAGATAAGACTCTATACTGAGTGCATGTCTCCTCCTCTGCTGTAGATGGTCCCTGAGATTTTCGGCTGTGCTCTGAATTGTATTTCTCCCCACTGGTGTGTTTGAATGCCACATGTTTGAGCCCCCTGCACTCCTTGTGTCTCTGTGCTCAGGGATCTTCAGGACTTGGATGACTCCACACAGCTACCACTGCTGTGCCACTTCTCAGAGACGGCTGAAGGCCTCACCACCATCCGCGCCTTCAGGTGTGTCCACCACGCAAACCTGCCTTCCCATGATCATCTCTTTGCATCTCCTTCTCAGTGTCTTGGCTTGCCACACTTTGGCTTGCATTGTAGCCTTTCAGTTGCAGCTTTCATCAGAAAGCTTAATGTGGGAGACTTTAATAACATTAACATTAGCATGCATGTGCGTGACCTTGTAGCAGTGCTGTGCTACATCTACGCACAATTCCTGTGAGACAAGACGGTCAGGATGGCACACTGCTAATCACTATTCATAAAACTCTGCAGCTTTCCCTGCCGAATGACTCTAATCCAACATTAAACATCTCCATCCCTCTTTTTTTCTCCTAAGAAACAAAATCTTCTCTAGACTTGTTATGACTGTCTTGCCTCTCACACTTTGAGAGGGACGAAAGAAAGTACTTGAAAAGACATTATCCAACTGTGGCTTTGGATGTCTGTTTGGATGTAGCATCATCAAGGCCAATCCAGAGTAACCAGACTCTGGTACAGAACACTGTACTGTATAACACATTGTACACCTGTCATTCAAGCTGAGAAGAGCAAGCAGATTGTGTTGTGTATGTACAACTCTAAAGAAGAGCGTAATGCTGCAGGTTTTCTTTCGGGTCTCAGTTTAAGTTTACAGTGTACATTTATAGCCTTGACAGCAATTAGGGCAGGATTTTCTTATTAATCTAAATTTAATGAGATCTAAAAACTATACAGTTTGTTTCCCTCAATTCATTTTCTGTCTGTTTTAGCAGAATGTAAGTAATTACTAAGTCATATATTAGGCATATAATAGTTTGACTTCATGGTCTTTATGGTTTCTCTCATGTAATTCTGGCCCTTTGTTTCATATTGGACCCCCCAGACATGAGGCCCGCTTTAAGCAGAGAATGCTGGAGCTGACAGACACCAACAACACAGCTTACTTATTCCTCTCTGCTGCAAACCGATGGCTGGAGGTCAGAACGGTAAGTGAATTATGACAGCCCCTGGAACCAGATTCTACTGAGCCAGTCTTTTAGATAAGAATATTAGGGCTGTCAATTGATAAAAATTTATTTAATTACAGGTTATATGTGCTACTGTTGGTGTTGGTTTTAACTATGTGCTAATACAGTGAGGTTTGCTAAGTGCTAACTCTGACCCTCTTGCAGGACTACCTGGGGGCAGTTATTGTGCTGACGGCAGCAGTCGCATCCATATTTGCTCAGAACTCAAACTCCGGGCTGGTGGGGTTGGGCCTGACGTATGCCCTGACAGTAAGTGTTCCTTCCCATGGAGACACCATCAAGTTGCGAGAACATTCCAGAGAGATGCCTCATGAGCACAAAGTCAGTCTCCAGTTACAAGAAGGTTCAGCAAGAGCACGGCAGAGGACCTGGCACAAGTGGCTTGGTTGGTTCATGAGTGCAGGATGAACCGTACAGATGCAGATCAGAGGCTATATGTCTATGTCATTAGCAGGAGTCCACAGTGGTGGGATGTGAACTGGCTTTGTCCCACCAGCGGCAGGGGTGGGTTTCAGTTGGCCAGAGTTTATTATGTTACTGCTGTGTTAGTTGTCTTCAGTTGTCTGTTGTCCTTTTGTGGCCTATAGTGTGTAAAGAAGCCATTGGCTCGCAAGTGAGCGAACTGAAGGACTGCAGTCCGGTGGCCAGTTCAGTACACTGCAGAAGGAGTAATGCAGTGGCATGAAAGGCACAGTCACCAGTTACAAATGGGGGGAAAGAAAAAACAGCCAAATAATAATAAAAAAAAACCACAACAACCATGAAAGGTTGTCAACATGGCTTCAAGTGTGCACATTCTGTTATCAGAAGAGCATGCGAATGAAGGCTTTGACGCTGTTATTCATTGAGGCACACGTCACCGCATCAATCTTCACCAGCCTGTGGTTTTCTGTGCGTGTGTGTGAAGTTCAGACGGTTCATGGGACATTACTGAGAAAGTGAACGGGAGCACACTGTCGCACAAAACTGAGGACTGTTTGCTTTGACCTTCAAATGCCTTCTACTGCTCTTGAACATGGCCAATAACACGGTGGATTAAAGCAAGAGACAAAAAGTACAGTTTCAGCACATAACGGGCTAAAATTACCCTGAGTTTGTTATTAGTTGGAAGAACTATTTGCACATTGTTCTTTATTCAATATACACTAACCTTTCAGTGTTTACGAAAATATTATCCTCAAAGTAAATCTGCAATTCATAATGCTTTCTGCTCATAGCCAGTGGATGCTTGAGCAAGGAGAGTAGGGTCTGCTATGGGTATCAAATCAAACTGCAGCCCTTGCCAACTTCTCGCAGAGCAAGAAATACAATTAGCTGGTTCAGCTAAAGCCCAAGGTCCCCTGCCTCATTTTTCCTGAAGGTCTGGCATCACGGTCTCTAGGGGATGCTCACACATTTAACCACATTTTGCTACAGGTGAAAGCTATTTAAAGACATGTGTCAGAGGCATTGTTTTGTAGCTGTGTGTATTTATCATATTGTATACAGAACAATGCATCTTCCAATGTTCCAGGTGACAAACTATTTGAACTGGGTGGTGAGGAATCTCGCAGACCTGGAAGTCCAGATGGCTGCTGTGAAAAAGGTCAACAGCTTCCTCAGTACCGAGTCTGAGAACTACGAGGGCTCAATGGGTAAGCTTTATGAAATATCTCTTCCCAGAAAGCAGCCCTTAGTCTCAGCTGATTTCAGCCTCAGACCGCAGGCTCTTTGATCTCTGGCTGTGGTTGATATCACTTTTATAAAGCAGCTGTTTTGTCTCTGGTGATATCACTCCAGACTATTACTCAGTCTACTTTTCACACACCATTTATAGACTGGGACAGAACAACCTGACATCAGTCAACTTTTGCTTTCCAAATGTTAGCATTATCTTACAGTGGAGGGGGATTTGAATGTTTTTTAGTTTCCGTCCAAACTGGCAGGAGTTTATATGCACCGTTTCTATGGTGGCGCGATAAGAGAGAGGCATGTCTGTGGATGTAAACACATGCCTCTGAGGGGAGAAGGAGAGTGGCTGGCCTGGAGGCGGGAGGCCTCGGCACAGCAGGATCATCTCAAGAAGGATGGCCGTTAGCGTCTTCACATCTATCACGGCCCGAGAATGGCCTGTCTGTCCTCCCTCTGTGACGCAATGGAAAAGTACACCCGATAACAGAGAAAATTCCCCAACGCAGGGAATATCCGCTTATGTTCATGAGCTGGCTCACCATCCACAGCACTCCCTGCTTGTGGTTTTTAAAGACTACGGTCAGTATTGTGGTATTGCTCCTTTTTTTTAAGGTTTTCTGATTTATGCTTCACTGAAAAAAAAAAATTAATAAATATGGAGCAATTTAAATCATTCTTACAAAAATATCAGTGTTTACTTTGGTGTGCAGTAGCAGTCATAGGCTATATATGTTTTAAAGATAACTATTAAATAAAACTTCAAAGGCTGGTAAACTTCAAAGACAATCTAATCAATTTAATGGGTTATGTAAAATATTGCACTGTGTCAAAGCTGGCCTCTGATTTATGCGCACTGTTTCCTTTTCTGGACTGAAGTGATTACATTGGGGAAGGGGCCTTTTGTGTCCATGCCCTTGGAGAGTGCATACGGTTTTTGGCTCTGTGGGCAAAAGACTGGCCAGGGAATTTACTGCGTCAGCACTCACCGGCCTCTGGAGGGAAAGGAGCAATTGGCTTTGAAAGTGTTCATCTGTAAGGCCCACATTGAAATGTAACAGGCAGATTAATAATAATGCAGGGGGTTAAGTGGGGGTATAATATGTGACAGATGCTTGTCCTCTGTAACTTAATTAGTGCTATTTGGCTCCCTCTGTACTGTTGTGTTGCACTTGGTGTAGTGGGGCTCTTGGTGTCCTCAGTAGTGCAGTTAGCAGGGTCAGGGGTTAATGAAGTAAAATACAAATTCATGAAAAATGGCCATAATGTTCTTTCGGGAGTTTTCATGAATTAATTGAATCAAAATGCCTTTTCTGAACTGAACTGGAATGACCCCAACCTCAGTAATTGGTGCTGTGTATCCTCTGTGAGGTAAAAATACCTGGTATTCTGTATGATGTCATTATTTTTATATGATGCCTGGTATTCTCTGTGATGTCATTATTGTGGTGTGGGCCCTGGTGCTCTGTGTGATGTAATCAATGCTTTGTGACGTAATTGGTGCTCTGTTGCCCCTGGTTGCGGGGCTGCAGATGTGTCCCAGGTGCCTGAGGACTGGCCCCAGCAAGGGGAGATCAAGATCCAGGACCTGAGTGTGAGATACGACCCCATGCTGAAGCCTGTCCTGAAGCATGTGAATGCCTACATCAACCCCGGACAAAAGGTGCTGCCCTTACACATGAAAAAGTTAAAACGATGAGAGTAGCTGTCTCAGACATTCTGAATCCTCGGCTCATTGCGGCTCACCAGACATCAATTACACTACATCACTGTCATTTAGCTGACACTTTTATCCAAAGCGACTTGCAGTTGATTGGGCTAGCCAAGGGCCAGTGTCTTCTGGGAGCAGTGTGGGGTTGGGGGCCTTGCTTAGGGTAAGGTACATAACTGGACATAACATAACTTAGATTTCAGGCTGCCCCCCAATTCAACAGGGCAAGTGCTCACCAGCATTCACTAGCTAGTGAACTATTGCGTAGAGTTCACAAATATTAGTAGCTAGTGTCCAGAAACATATTTTAGCTTTCGATGACATGTACAGAATCCCAATGTTACAGTTTCCTGTTTCCATATTTTAATAATCTTATCATTAGTTGAGGTGTGGAGAAACGAGAAGAGTAGTTATTCGGAGTAGTAATTTGAAATGAGGCGGTTAAATATTATAGATTGATGGTATGGTCTGAGGTGAGACATGGTGACAAAACATTTGCCATGAAGCAAGCCTGAGTATTGTCAAAAGTAGGAGGAAGCTGTCAGGCTGTGCAGCAAAGCTGTGAGATGGTGTGAAACTGCATCTCACACACGCCCCCTCTCTGCTCGCGCTCTCTCTTTCTGTAGGTGGGCATCTGCGGACGCACAGGCAGCGGAAAGTCCTCCCTGTCTCTGGCCTTCTTCAACATGGTGGACATGTTTGAAGGTTGGTTGCCCTGATTTATGTGCTATGTGCTGTCTTTGGGCGGGGCTGGACCACGATGACACGTTGTCATGGAGACTCCCAGTGGGCCTGGAAGGGTTGTTTACAGAACTTTTTGGTCACCCAACCCCCCCTTCCCCCACTCCAATTTTTTTGTCTTGACTACCCTGTGTCAAACCAGCATCTCGAGAAGGAAAGTTTGTGATGACTGGTACATAACTTTAAGCTTCTTCATTCACAGTAGTATCGAATGCTTGATGAACTTTTGGGTGAAAATCAGAAGTTAGCTATACTGGATTTCGAGATATTCTATAGAATGGCAATACAGCCATGCAACCAAGCAGCAAAATCCAGACCTTGTGCAGTTTGATGGAGAGTGCTGTGAAGTATTTGCAGAGAGAAGCAAAGCTTCTGCATGTAATCATTTTTATTTTCACTTTGTCTGATAAATGTGTGTGCACAGCCACCCGTTAACTTCCAGGCTCGCTTGGCCAGACTCCTTTGTTAGAAGAAACACAAGTTTATAATTGCTGTCATCTCAACAATCCAACTCGGGAGACGAACAGCAGGGTCGTGACCCTTACGACTGTTGAGGAGTGAGAGGAAGTGAACTTTGAATGTGAAGCAAAGTTAATTCAGTTCTGCCACTTGGATCTAACACTTGAGTCGGTTGAGTGGTAGTTTATGCACAGATTATTTGTCCACTGGTTGTTTCTCCTCTGCTGCTGTTCAGCTATACAGAGTCTCGCCTTCTGCTTTGTGCCAGAACTAGCTGTTTATATTTAATACCCGTTTCACTGGATTTAGATTTAACTTTGCTGTATTGAAGTGGCTTGATAGTTTATTCAGGGAACTGACCTCACCCTCTCGTTATGCATTTCATCCTGGTTGTTACTGTTGGAGCACTGTACAGTTTCCAGTCTTAGTCCATCCGTACTCACTTTGTTCAAAGTCAGCTCCGGTCAAACTCATAAGATGCCAAATTTACAAATATACACTCCAGCTTTTCAACAAAAGCAGTGCTCCATGTTATATACTCCTCTTAAAATGACCTTAAACACATTTTTACAAATAGTTGTACATTTCCCACAACACAAATGATTCCATATAAAGCCAAAATGGGAGATCTATGGAATCATGGAATTGTTCCAGTGCTCTGGCCAATGACAGACCTATGATGAATGCCTTGTGGTTAAAGAACAGTCCAATTAATTAACCAGAATGTATCTGAATACATTTTCCTGAACAAAAATAAAGATTAAAAAAAAAAATTGTGGTTACAGTAAAGTTCCTTGTTCAATCATTTGGACTGGTCAGTGTTTAGCTTCGGGTTTAGATTCGGCTTTGACTTGACGTTTCTTTAGCATAAGCTCTTCCATGGGATAGGGTTGCATGCCCAAGTCCATGTGTCCACCATTTCTGTCCATGGTGCCAAAGGAGTGGCTGAGCTAATTAAGGAAGTAAGAAGGCTGTGGCCATGCTCATGATACAATAGCTGCTCCCGGACAGATTGTAATTAACCTGTGGGTTGAGTGGTTTTAATACTGGGCCCTCGGTATGTATCCTGTGATGGAGTTATTCTCCACTAAGCTCTGTATGCTATAAAATGTGACCAATGACTTACATAATTACTTCACTTTATTTGGCCTGCCAGCGGTAGACTGTACACATTTACAGAGGTTTCGACTCACTGTTTGTTCTCGTGTCCCATCAGGGAAGATCGTCATCGATGGAATTGACATCTGCAAGCTGCCCCTGCAGACGCTGCGATCGCGCCTCTCCATCATCCTACAGGACCCCATTCTGTTCAGCGGCTCCATCCGGTACATGCCTAAGCGAGGGCGATCAGGGGCCGGGTCGGGGTGACCGCAAGCACCAGCACCAGTAAATACACAGATGGGTCCCTATGGGATAAAGCGTCCACTTCTAACCAAGGGAGCTGAGGAACACGAGACAATAAACACGTAGCACGAACAGACGCGGCCAAGGGTCAATAAACACCGGAGTTTCTCAGGGGAAAATGACCGAGTAGCCTAGATTACGCTGCATTTTGAAACACTGTCCTTGAAAATGTATTTTCATTGTGCTTTTTTTTAATGACCATTTGACAAAAAAAGAGTAATACACAGCAGTATGCAAATTCAAAACAGATCCTGGATAATTCTTACTAATTTGATACTCTCTATAAACAGGCCTAGTCCCACATTTCCACTTTCTAGCATTAGCAAATGCTGTCAGAAAATGCAGTCATTAAGACAGCCTGGACTGCCACAGGCATGGAAATCCAGCTGATATAGCGCTTTGTGAAGAGCAGGCAGTGGTGACCGTAGATAGCCCCTGTACACCAGTGGAGAGGGTGGAAGCTGGACTCTGCTCAAGCATCAACATATCTGTTGCCTGTTCATGCCCTGTGCACTGTGCCCTTTAGCCTTTGCTACTCTGTTACAAGAAGGGCCCAGGACATTGTCTTCATCCTACACTGTTCATTTCTCATATGTGCTATCTGTGTCATTTAATGAACCTGTCTGTCAGATACCTGTCACTGTTCATTTCATTTTCAGATTCAGACTTTGAATTTTACTTTATAAATCATGAGGTATGGCAGATGCCCAGAAACAGGTGTGGCCTTTGTCTCGTTTAGACCAATCAGAGAGCAGGGGCTACTCTGTATACTCTCTCAGGCTTATGTCACCCTGATAGCAGTCATGTGATCCTGCAGGTTCAACCTGGACCCAGAGCGCAAGTGTACAGACGAGGGCCTGTGGGAGGCGTTGGAAATCGCCCAGCTGAAGAACATGGTCAAAGCCCTGCCAGGAGGCCTCGGTACCCTCTGTTATTCCCCTTTCCCATGTCACACACATTCCCTTTCAGGACCAGGGGTGGCCGAGTAGTACAATTATTAGGGTTTTGGTCTGGTAACTCTGAGGCTCCAGGTTCAAATAGGACACTGCCATAGTACCCTTGCACAACATATTTCACACCAATTGCTTCAGTAAAATATCCAGCTGTACAGATGGATAGTATGTAAAAAGTTGAGCTGTTTAAGTTGCTGTAGATAATGTGTGCTAAATGCCAAAAATGAAAAATAGATGCAAAACTAAACAGGAAATGCAGTTGCCCTGATGAGTATGTGTCTAAGTGCCTGCTGTCCGATTGGCTTAAGCCTGACTGACCCAATGTGTGCTTGTATGTGTGTACCGAAGATGCCGTGGTGACAGAGGGAGGGGAGAACTTCAGTGTGGGGCAGCGGCAGCTCTTCTGTCTCGCCCGAGCCTTCGTCCGCAAGAGCAGCATCCTCATAATGGATGAGGCCACCGCCTCAATCGACATGGCAACTGTGAGCAAGCCTCTCTGTTATTAAGTCTTATGCCTCATCAATATTAATAACAGTAATGCTACTATTAAGTATTATGGCCACTGTGCATGCCACTCAGCTGAAAAAAAGCCCTGGAGAAGCTCCATCCTCGGCAATGGTCAACAAGCAAAATGATAATATCAATAATATTTTATTATTTGCAATTATTATTATATAACTATTATTGGCATATATGTCCCATATTTTAATCATGCATTATGCTATAATAATTACAGGTAATTATATTTTATAATTTCAAACAAAAGTGATTTTAATATAGTAATAAAATGTCACAGTCAGGCCATAAAGGCACAGCTGTGGCAGCCCTGTTGACCTGGCAGGTATGCTGTGTTTGGACGGCTGGCTCAGCTCGGTGTTGGCACAGCGCACTGTTATGATGTGGCACTGACATAGCTCTGAGAGGGCATGGCTGGCCCTCTGATGTTGTTTTTGTCTGCGCCTTGCAGGAGAACATCTTACAGAAGGTTGTGATGACAGCGTTTACGGATCGCACGGTCGTAACCATCGCTGTAAGTTATGATCTCCCCAGGTTTGCTGTTCTCTGAAGATTCAACAACGTGGCACCTCTGACCCCCACATAGACAATGCTCATTACATTTTCAGCTCTGTGCCATATTTTTCCTTCAGTAAAGGGACAGGAGATACTCATGTGCCTGCCAAGCTCTGAGCTGTTTTCAGCCCACTATCTTGCTTTGCATCTGCTACTGTTATTCTCTGCTATGACTTCCTGTTTAAATCAAATCTTTTTTTATCTGCTTCTTGTCTATTCTGGCTTTGGGTTGACTTAATTCATTGCTTATAAAAGTAGGTTCTTTATTTCTACCAAGGGACTAATTTATTGAGCATGTCATTTTAGGTACAGTGATACTCACATTATTTTTTTTATTATTATTTCAGAAGAAATATCTTATTTTAATAGTTGAGGATATATATTGCAACATTGCTTATAAGATCCTACAGTTAACCGACTGAAAGCTCACTAACTTTTAATAAAGTTATTTGCCAAATTAAAAGTGGACTTGGGCAGTTGTTATAGCACAGTCATACCAAAGGTAATTCCTATGGTGTGGCCACACCAGTGCTGATTGTAATGTCCTTTTGGCAGTGCTTAATTAAGCATAGCGGTACCCACTGAGTGAGGGTTTGAGCAGCAGAAATGTGCCCTGTATCAATGCTGAACAGTGCCACCCCTGGTAGACTGGGGATGGTGGGGTGAGAAGACGTGGGGCTTAGCTGTGGCTGGTTTTGAGAACGCGCACCAGCACACTGCCTCCCAGCCGCTGCAGCTGTGGGACTGTGGCCCTGCTGGGAGATCCTAATCAGAAAGAAAAGTTGTTTTGGAAAAACAAAAATAAACAAAAAAAAAAAAAACTTAAAAGGATGATGAAATTGAAAAGGAACCCCACTGGCTATTTACAGGTCCAAATGTCAAGAGAGTCCCATCAAGCTCCCAGATGCCCTTTTCCTGCTTTGCCTCCTTCACTGCTCTGTACTGCTCTATCATCTCCTCCTCCTCTTCCCCTTTTCTCTTTCTCTCTTTCTTTTCACTGTGCAGCACCTGGTTTCCTCTATCTTGAAGGCGGAGCAGGTTTTAGTATTCTCCTCTGGGATTTTAGTGGAGTGTGACAGTGCCGCTAACCTGCTAGCTCAGGAGGACAGTCTCTTCGGTGTCTTAGTGAAGACCAACAAGTAGCCACGCCCTGTTTGGACCCCGTGGCCTCTCCGGTCCAGGCGTCCTGGTTGGTACTGTCCCTACAAAACCCCCCTGCTGACTTGCTTGGTATCATCCCCGCTGTCTTACTGTATGCTCAGCACAATGTATGTCCTTACAACTGACAAGAGTTTGTATAAATATAGCAAGACTTTTAGTATCTTCACTTATCCGAGTGTCTGACAGGTTGGGCAGTTGAGGACAGGCAACAGCTTTAAGTGTACACTTCATTGTTAATGCCCCTAGTTTTCCCCATGCTCTGACACTATTCTGCCTAATTATTTGCATGTGTGAATGAGTTTCCCTGTGCATTTATGTGTGTGAACTTTTGGTGAGTATATTATCATGATGGCTGCATATGACTATATTTGTCTTATGTGTATGCATCTGTTAATTGGTGTATATGTGCATGTGTCAATATTTGTATGTGTGTGTGTGCTTGTATGTGTGTGCATGTGTATGTGTGTTTATGGTTTTATATACATGTCTGTTTATATGCATCTATGTGTTCTTGTGCTTATACATGTGTACGTGTGAATATATGTGTATGTGCATATGTTTATGTGCTGATGCGTGTGCATGTTTATGTGTTCCTATGTGTGTATGTTTGTGTGTTTATTTTGTGTACATGTGTGCTGCAGCATCGAGTCCACACTATCCTGACGGCTGACCTGGTGATTGTGATGAAGCGTGGAAACATCCTGGAGTACGATAAACCCGAGACCCTGCTGGAGCAGGAGGACGGCATGTTCGCCTCCTTTGTCAGGGCCGACATGTAGACACCCCCTCCTCTCTCACACTCACAGCGCACGGCCACCTCAAACGCTCGGACACACCACCGGCCCTCTCCGCCGTCCGTCAACAAAAGCCAAGTAAACAGCGCATGTGATCAGAAACAACGCAGACACCACAAAGCGTTTTATAACCCTCCAGGGAAACTTTGAGAGATGTTGATTTGTTCACTGATTGAGCTATTGATCCGTTGAAGGAACATGGACGTTTTATATTAAAAGTAATACAATAAGTCTTTAATTTTTGTGTATCTTTTTTTATTATTCATCATATGTGTGTCACTGTAACTGTTATACTCTCATTATATTTGCATTAACACAAAGCAATAAGCAAGTGTAAACGTAGACTGATGCAGTCACTGTATGAGGTTGTTAGAACTGTGCATACACGTACCTGCAAGTGTCTGTCTGTTTGATGAATGTGCATTGCTGCCTGTTGTTGTCACAGTGGACTCTCGGTGTATGATACGTTGGCTCCCCTAAATATGAGAATGTGCCACTGACTGCTTACTCACTGACAGCAAGCCAAGAGAGATGACAGGATCTCACATCCAATAGAGAGCCAGCTGGAACAGGCAGCCATGGCCCGTAGTCCTCTCTGATTTATGGCTGTGAGGGGAGGTTTTCATAAACATTCAACCTGAAAAGATCCTCAGGAGAATGGGTATGGGGAGCTGCTCCACTGTTCCAGCATCACCTGAAAACACAAGTGTTACATATCAAGATAGCTTTTACACAGGCTCTGTGTTTACAAAGACTGTGTGCCAAAAAGAAGCTGTCCTATCAAGCTTTTTAACGTTTCAGTTTTCAGTTTTGCACAATGGCAAAAAAAAAATAAAACCTTTTGTAAGAGGACAATGGAATAATTGTCTGTATGCTCTTATCAGTGGGGAATCTGGATTCATGATTTTGTCTAAAATATCTTGCCATTTCTCAACTGAGAGTGAGTCAAGAATACACTGTCTCGGTCTCACTGAACTTACAGTGGTGGGTTACCATGGATACAGAGACAGGTCAATGAATGCCAGTTTGTAAGTGCATGGTTTGTTTAACAAACGCAGGCTAATTTGTCAAGAATAAGAAAAGCTAGTTTGACATAATGGCAACCTGATCTCTTGTCTGTTTGCACGTCATGACTCGTAGTGGGATCTGTCTGAGGTATTGGGTTTGGATTCTTGCCTTTATAAGGTCGCAGATCCCAAGGTTGGATCAGTCAGGCAGGGCTCTGTTTATGGACAGGAGCATTATCACCAGCGCACTCAGAGGAAGAAAGCTTCCAATAGCCTCAGGGTAGGGCTTGTGCATCACACGCTCTGCATTCACTGCTGTCAGGGAGCCACCATGTTTGCTTTGCTGAGACAATGCCGTGGACTTTGCCATCACCCGTAGATATGCAGTAATGTCCCTCTAATGACTGTGAATGCTGCAGTTGTGTTAAAGCCACGCCTACTACATTCTAGCCAGTGGAATTCCACCATCTGTGCTGTTTCACTCTGACAGATTTTACAACAAATAAAACAAGAAACAACAGATAAAAATAAGCTCCTGCTCGCTTTGTAATTCACGCAGCAGACAGGCTGCAGGGCGGCAGGACAGAGCCATGGATGTTTATCTGTTCTCCGCTGACCGTTACATTGTAAGCACAGATGGTCCATTGGAGCATGCGCTGTACATTGTTAAAACACTGGCAAACTCAAGATTGTCATATGCATGCTAGCAGAGAACATGAACACACTTCAGTTGGTTCTCCTTGATGATTTAATTATTTAACTGTATGTCTCTTAACTGTAAATATGTAATTACTCTGACATTTTACAACCGAAAAAACTATATGAGCAAAATATGTGTGCCTACCCTTTTTTACACTTGATAATAAAATTGCTGTGTTCAACTTCTGGTGTCTTTTATATTTATTTTGAGTCTTACTGAAATAAATATTCCACTTGAGAGGCTTTCGCTAGTCCAACAGCAGAATGATTTGTTCCAGAGACCCTTTCTTATTTCGACTCCTGCCATTCTGTTGTACTTATATTTATCAGGGGATGGACAATGGTTTGAATACAGCGAGGGTTGTGGCTGGTGGTGGATAAAATATCTGCTCTAGCTGTTGAGGCATGAATGAACCAAACCCAAATTCACTGCTGAATTACTTCAATGTTCTGGACTGAATCATCCAGCAGAATGAACTTTATATTCAGAAATAGCAGTGGTAGACTGCAGATATCCATCATCCTTTTCAAGCACTCATCCCACGCATTTTCATTGGTACTTTGTATGTGTGGGTGTGTGTGACTCAAGACTAAGGATAATATACTACAGATCACGACTCCATCATTTGCTCACTAACGCCACCTAGTGACCAAATGGGAATGTATTATTATTATTATTGTTATTATTATTAACAATAATAATAATGATTATTATTATAAGAAGAGGAATAAATAGGCTTGGTAACAACAAAACAGGAAAATAACTATTTGTATTTGTAAGCACGGAGAGCTTTTCTTTTGGAAATACTATAAGTCTTATATAATACATCATCTTATCTGTATGAAATTCTTACAAAATCATTTTTTAAAATTAACATAAAGACAATTTACAGTCAAACAAAAGAAAAGGAACGCTCATTTACCGGAGGTATTCCCCGCTCTGCCCTTAAATCACACAAGTGTAAAGTATCCCGCCCATGGGCTGTACGTCAACAGAGCTCGAGGGCAGTGGGGAAAGCTGTAACTCCTATCAAATCCTTCGCTGCTTCTTCAACTTTATTGGAAGTGCTTGTGCAGTTGGTTATATTTGGGAATGGCCGTTAAGGATTAGCTTTTAACCGTAATAAGTTATCAAACTGATAATAAGATGCGAAACAGAAAAATATTTAGCTGAGATATCATTAAATTTGTTTAAAAATATATCATTTATTTTATTTCTATAAGTTGTTTTTTGCTGGAGTCGTAATCTGTGTTTTTAATGTATTTAGGAGTACACAGATAGAATATATTTATATAAAATGACAACGCTCAGTTTTAAAACTTGATCTTTTTTAAGTTTACTTTGTTGTTGGTGATAGTTGACGGTTGCAGCGGTGAAAAGTACGATAAAAGTACTATGCGGCAAAGATGCTGGCGAGGAAGAGCATCATACCAGAAGAGTTTGCGCTGTCGGGGCTCGCGTCTCGGATGCCTCGCAAGCCCGTTTTCAGGGACAGGGTGAATAAAGCTCGATTCATCGCAAAGAACGGTTCCTGCAACTTGGCACACAAGAACATCCGCGAGCAGGGAAGGTTCCTACAAGATGTATTTACCACGCTGGTAGATCTGAAATGGCGTTTCACGTTGGTAATATTCACCATGACGTTCCTGTGCAGTTGGCTGTTTTTTGCCATGGGGTGGTGGCTGGTTGCATTCGCTCACGGAGACTTGGATAGTAATCGCGCGCCTGGCACTGATAATGAAATGAAAATGTGTGTCACACAAGTCAAGTGAGTATACTGAAAAAATACCTGTAACTTTCAGGTCCTGTAAATAATTTAAAATGCACTATATAACCAATATAGTTCTAAAAAGTTTAACAGAAACTGAGTTCACAGCTTTTGAGTTGAAGCATGTCTCGGTTGCACAGAGATAAAATGACCAGAATGCTTGTTATAAACAGGACTTTGTTCCATTAATATAATTTGTTGACCACTGACAGCCTTTTCAGAGTGAGGATTCCACCAGTAACGGTTAATTTGAACAAATCTATTCTGAGAATCGTCAGTTACACGTGTTTCAAATTATGCTGATTAATGCTGCGTCACCAAGATCCAGTTCATTATCCATTTGAGAAATATTTGGACCTTTTTCCATTGGTATATTAAGGTAATAGAAAACTCATCTCTGATTAAGCATAATTGTTGTAGAAACACCCTGCACCTATACACCCTGTCAATGATCAATATTTTGTTAGGTGATATCCCATATTCATTCCATATGCTGATTGCATTCAGCTACTTTCAATATGTTTTGGTCGCTTGAAATGTATGTTAGTTGCAGGTTCTGCACATTATATTTGCATTTATTTAGGTATTGGCAAGCACGTGAGCATGCTGTATGAACAGAGCTGTGTAAATATGATAAATCCTGTCAAATACTGTGTATTATTGGTGTTAAAGTGTAAGACAGGGTGGAAATAAATCTCCAATCTCCTCACAGGTCCTTCACTTCAGCCTTCCTGTTCTCCATTGAGGTTCAGGTGACCATTGGTTTTGGTGGCCGTATGATCACAGAGCAGTGCCCAACTGCCATCACAGTGCTTATCCTCCAGAACATCGCTAGCCTTATTATCAATGCCGTCATGCTAGGCTGCATCTTCATGAAGACAGCGCAGTCCCACCGCCGCGCAGAGACCCTCATCTTCAGCCGGCACGCCGTCATCGCCGTGCGCAACAACCGCCTGTGCTTCATGATCCGCGTGGGCGACCTGCGCAAGAGCATGATCATTGGCGCCACCGTCCGCCTCCAGGTGGTCCGCAAGACCACCACTCCCGAGGGCGAGGTCATTCCCATACACCAGATCGACATTCAGTCTGAAAGCGCGGTGGCCAGCAACAGCATCTTCCTCCTGGCGCCGCTCATCATCTGCCACGTGATCGACAGGGACAGCCCCCTGTACGACCTGTCCGCCATGGAGCTCCATGCAGCGACCTGGAGGTGATCGTCATTCTGGAGGGGGTGGTGGAGACGACGGGCATCACCACCCAGGCCCGCACCTCCTACGTCAGCGAGGAGATCCAGTGGGGCCACCGCTTTGTGCCCATCGTGACCGAGGAGGAAGGGGTTTACTCGGTGGACTACTCCAAGTTCGGCAACACCGTCAAGGTGGCCACGCCACGGTGCAGCGCCCGCGAGCTGGACGAGAAGCCTTCCATCCTCATCCAGACCCTGCAGAAGAGCGAGCTCTCGCACCAGAACTCGCTGCGCAAGAGGAACTCCATGCGTCGCAACAACTCCATGCGCAAGACCAACTCCATGCGTAGGAACAACTCTGCCCTCATGGTACCCAAGGTACAGTTCCTCACTCCAGGTGAGGCGAGCCCTGGCGTGGCTGTCACATGACAGGAGGCTTGGGCCCCCCTGGCAGTGGTGATCTGTTGCCTGGGGACCTTAGGGCTCCACACAGCCCTCTTCGCTTAGATAAAACTGACCCTCTACTTCCCCTTTATTTCCCACCGCCATTAGCAGACCCTTATATGATACAAACATATTCACTTACACTACATCTACATTCACTGAATCTACATTCACACGTAAATATAGCCCAAAGTCATGCACGGGAAAGGGATAGTAGGTGCATTCCAAAGTGCTACATGTTACTATCCATCCTCACTTCAATCCACCAAGCCTTAGAGAGACTGCTTACTAATGTCATCACATGTAACATGAAGAGTAACCCTTGATGAGGGCTTGAAGGTTTACGGAGTAAACTTTGGAATGCAGCCTCTACAACTTTTGAACTTTTACCACACAGGTCTTTGTTTTTACTTTCCTTTTTTTACTTCAAAATCAGAGACCAGTTCACACCTGAGAAACAAGGTGAGGTGGGTGAACTTGAACTGTGCAATCAACTGCTGTAATGGAATGAGTGCTGAATAATGATGAACACTGACAGATTCTATGGCTCTCGAGATTCAGTCATATCACAGTCAGTAATACCAAAAGATTGGGAATTTAAACTGAATCTTCATTCCTCCGTTTTTCATCTACGGTGGATTTTTTTGTCTGTTTTAGTTCTTCATTCACAGCACTGTTATTCCAATATAATTATATTTGTGTCCAGAAAAATACATATTCATCTTCCACACATTTAAAATTTTGTATGTAATAGGTGTGGTCTAATTTATCTGTAATCAAGTATTTACACATGAAATATATAATCCTGACAGGTAATATAATGTTTTAATTGTAAACCACTGTTTTCTTCATATACAAAATATATTTGTCTCTGTTTTAATGTTGTAGTTACTTATAGTAACACATGGTAGTGGCTTGAGCACTAAGTTATTGTAAAACAGTAGCCGTGTTCATTATGTCCAAAATACAGTCTCAGATTGCCTGCAGACAGAACCTTTTGCCACAGTATGTATGGCACAGTAAACTTGAATGGATTGGACAATTCTGTAGAAACCACAGCAATAAATATTATCCTTTGACATAAACATGCAGTTTTTGTTCACTTGTTTAATCGAAAGTTTTGATATCTCCTTTTGTCTGAAAAAATATTACCATACAAATATTTCCAAGTGCAATATTTCCATGTCCCCTTTAATCATATCTTACAGCTAAAGCTTCTTAAATTCAACACATTTTCAACTTCAACTGACAAGGTCATGTCACAGAAAATCAAATGCAAGACTTCTGTTCACAGATGGATGTCCCTTATTAGCCTCAGGTGGTATAAGTTCATGGTAATTGCTGAAGAAATACTTAAATATGTAAAGCCTGTTTTATTTTCTCTTAATTTAAGTAAAAGTTCAAGGTTTCATAACTGTGATCATTTCCCATGACCTACCAATGAACTGCAAAGTAGGGACAGCAGCTGTTTCTCATGAAAATGGGAACTCAGCAGCCACTCTCAGCAGGGAGCAACTGCTTTTGTGGTTCAGAGTGACATATGTTTGAAAACCCAAAATATGGTATTCCAGGGACAAATGGAAAATGCAAAACTTGTCAAAAGAATGAAGAGAGATGCCCAAACTTGTTTGTATAAACTGTAAATGAGTTTTATTGTGTATGTAGAAAAGCAAGATGAAGTTTACGGCTGAATGACACCTTATGTGGGAAGATGTGTCTGAGCATGAGTGTTGTGTTAGCCACCCGTAACAGCGTGTGTCATCCTTATACAAATATGCATGGTGAAAGCAAACACTGACAAAAATTAGAATTTGGGCTGCTTGGAAGGTCTGCTTTCCACATTTTGGCATAAATACCCGTGACAACTGTCACTCACCTGCCTGTTTAGTGCAGTCAGTGTGACTAGGAGGAATACCCCTTAACTGTACGATGTCAGAAAGTGGCAGATGAACAGAATAAAACTATCATTAATAAGTCAAGCCAGGCCCTACCTGATAGCATCTAGTGCAAATCTGTAGCACTGGCAATTTTACAAAATGTGGGGATTTTTCCAGTTTCAACATACTTTTAAGAGGTCATACATGTTCAATTTCAGCTTGGTAGTAAATTCAATACCTCATCAACACCAGGAGCTGCTGAAAACTACACTGACCACAGATACCCCCTTTCCTCATGCAATCACACAAAATTCTGATTCCTTGGGTTTAGAGGCCCCGAAAAAAACGATACAGCAATCCTAAATGCCACTACATTTCCCCTCAGACACTGAACATACTTGTAAATGAAAAATGTCACTCCTTCTTATTTTTACAGAAATTCTTCAGCGATATTGGTTCAAACGAGCGGAAGTTGATTGATAATTTAATAAGCCTGTGCTAGCACTTCACCGGTTATGCTGGCTGTGTCGTCGATTAGCTGTTAACAACAGGAAGCCTAACACATGTATATTGTTATAGTATGTCGAAAACGTGCTGCCCTTCCATTTACAGAGTGAGTTTGTGGAAAATCCGTTCCATCGAGAACAAGGAAGGATGCATGGAAAATATTCATGGGTAGGTCAGCCTTGGTCGGTTACCTCACAACGTTAGTGATGGCTAACGTTTGTGAGGTTAACTACTGTTAACTGAAATTGTGAGTATGGTAACTATTTATACTCTTCCAACGCGCACACCTATTTGAAGCCAACGTCCAACAGGCGTTGTGAATTCCTAACGCATCCATCAGTTAGGTCATGGCTATGGGAAGACCAGAACGCCATTGTCGTATTATCAATTTTAGGACGTTTGTGCATGTGTGCGTAATTGTATTTTGACTATCTTAAACTGTCTGCTTATTTGGTCTGCAATACAATATAAACACTATGCGTCAGAGATGTACACCACATGTCCACAGCAGCGAAAGATTGTTATTTTCAGGGTAAATTTACAATTATTACTATATTATTGCAATGGCTACGTTGGTCTTGGCCCTTATTCCTGCCGTCTAGCCTGTGGTGAATGAGTGCCATCTAGTGGTGAATACCAATCTTGCCATCTTCTAAACCTGAATAATTCATGTCATGTAACAAATGGAGTTGTTAAAAATTTAAACAAAGATAAACCACGGATTATACTGATAAATCAAAGATTATACTGACTTGAAATGCTGTTCCAGGATGCTGTATTGTAAATGTCGGTATATTGCTCACCATCGCCGTCAACTTTGCCTGTAGGTGGTGTTTGTTCACTTTACCCAGTTAGAATAATTGTACTGTTGCCTCGTGTAACGGTGGCTACGTCTACTGGTTGATGGGATAAGTTATCCTGGAATTATGGTAGCATGTGTTTGAATGCAGCAACCAACCCAAGATATTGGTTGGTATTGATTGGTAGCATAGAAATAAGGTACTCAACGTAATTGGCCAGCGGACTCGGCTATGTGAAATTTCAAATGTTCGCTGAATTTTATTTTAAGTAATGCTACGTTATGTAACTATGTAACGATAAGCCACTGACAGTGGGCTTTAATATTTAACTTTAATTTGACATCTGTTGTTCCAGTGCATTAAATTAATGACTGTTGTGCGGAAACCTATCTGAAATGTGCTAGCTACATGTTATACAGTTGTTTCAAGTGATGCGTGTATCACTGCGCGTACTATGTTGCCAGTCATCTGTAGATTTACAAAGTAGCTGATTTCTTAAGTATGAATTGGAGCTGATAGTTGTATCTCTCGCTTCAAGAAGTCTTTGCTGGCACAGTATTCACAGATCCTTGGTTGGGTTGTATCAGACGGAGCAGATAAAATGGGATGCTTTGTCTAATTGATTTTACTAGTTTTAGTGGTCAGCAAGGAATTGATGGGTCCTTGTGCACATAGCTGCGCATTTTTTTTTTATCTATGGACTTCATATCGGTTTAAATTGAATCAATCCGAGGCGCCTGTGCAAATCAGGGTTATAATCGTGAACCTGTCGATGTACCTAGACACTATGAATGCAAACTCTGTTCTTGAGTGTGATGTATCCCGTCATGCAACGCGGTTGGCTACATTGTATATATTTTTAACTAACGTCGTGAAACAAAGTATTTGACGTTATTTGTAGCTTTACATGCTTACATCTGTTAGCCTCGCAGAGACCCTGCTTTATATACTTATCAGGTTGTAGAATAATAATCCTCGTAACAACACCGTCGACTTGACAGTTATGTGTTACAGACAATACCTGTCCAGTACTGAGAGAAGGTTAGCTTTGCGCAGTGGCAGTATCGTAGCCTATGAGGTTTATCCGAGGCGCGATTATTGCTAGTTGAAAACTTTACCCAATACCCCGCCGTGACGACTTGAAATATAGTCGGCATTGGCAATTTTTGACGGTCTCTAAGGAGACTGATAATCAAAGTATAAAACAAGAAATATGGTAATATGTGAAGGTTGCGTTTACACGTACCTCAACAGTTAATTCATTTCACATGTGAAAGACTAATCTAAAATCTTCTCTAACAATAGGCAGGCGCGGATGGAAAATACGGAATGTGCAATAGTACACTGAAAATGTATTGATTTGAACTGATGTAACATGTATCCAAAATATCATTTTTTCAGTATTACCTCTCAAGTTTTTTTATTTATTGGGAAAATACATAGATGACCTTTCTAAATACGTATTCGCTTTAGTTATGTCTGGTTTCTGAGTTCAGTTCATTTATACAAACAGATAATTTCGAACAAATATCCTGTTTTCCGCATGCCATACTGAAATGCCATGTGCGCCTATCTCTCAGTTATTACGGTAGATGATGACGTATGTGTAGGAGGGTCCCGGTTCCTGTGTCTGGGCAGCGTAGTTGTACTACAAGCAATGAACATTGTGTTTCGAATGCTGCTCTTCCACTCTCACCTTATCGAGATTCGCGATAAGTTTGTGATAGTCTTCAATAAAGTAAGTGCGTGCTCGCTTGCAAGCGGACAGTGTACACGGATGCGCAACTAAGTCCCGGAATTTCACACGCCCCCGATAGAGTGCTAGCTCCACGTCCGCACACAAAATGAGTGCCTCCGTTGATCTGAAGAAGCGCCAGTACCCCGGCGTTGAAGATGTCGAAGATCCCCCCGTGGCCAAGAAGCGGTCTGGTGAACAAGGCATATTGCAGGAGAAAAGGCATACTACCGCTTTGATTTTAGCGAGAGGGGGCAGCAAGGGCATCCCTCTGAAGAACATAAAAATGCTCGCCGGGGTACCACTCATTGGATGGGTGCTGAGGGCGGCGATTGAATCTGAAGTGTTTGACAGGTCAGTCAATTGTAAACTCGATATCCGATATCTGCTAATCGCTATTAAGTTGATCGATAAATTATTCAACAGACACTGCTATTTAACTGTCATACCAACGTTACTCAGCAAGCGCTAATTGGATATCCACTCTTGTTTGGCTATATAACGTTTCACTAAACAGCTAGCTAATACTTGGAGGTAGAATAGAAACAATGCAAACTTGCATATAAGACATACATAATCTAGATTTCATTTATAACGTTAATCGATAGAATTAACCCAGATATACTGAATACTACATGTGCTTACGTTTGAGGTGCAATCATTTCATTCTGTACACTAGGCTAATAGCTTGTAGCAGATACAGTTTGCCACAACACTCTTTACTTCCTTGTGGTCATGTGGCAGAATGCAGTTTGATCCCAGAATGCCTGTTCAAGCAACTGAGTAGAAAATCATGTTCAGCCGGTTATGCTCCTTCTGTATTTTCCTTTGAATACTCAACCTTTAAATGACTTGCCGCAATTGGGTTTCACATTCCACTTTGGACATATTTCACAATCCACTAATGGTTTATCAAGTATTTCAATGTCACATTCACCCTAGCAAAGCTTTTGCTTGCAAGTCACTCCCAAGTTAGCCTAAAGCAGTCTGGAGAGTGATGAGAACATTGTTGTCCCACAAAATCATACGCTTAGTGTTCCATTTGTCTTCTAGTGTCTGGGTCTCTACTGATCATGATGAAATTGAGAAGGTAGCCAAGGCGTGGGGCGCCAGGGTGCATCGCAGGAGTCCAGAGGTGTCTAAAGACGCCACCAGCTCACTTGAAACCATCCAGGAGTTTGCCCAGCTGAACCCAGGTGACATTGCACCATCCATTTCTATTGTCTCAACCCATCCTACAGAGTTGTCTGGCCTGTCAAGGGTCCTGTAAAACCAATCTAACCTGGCTCATTCAGCCATCTGAATATTTAAAATGGGACACTCCCACAAGCCATAAACTCAGTTTTATTGGACATGCTGAAAGAGGTGAGACACAAAGCATTTCTTTGTCTCTTCAGAGGTGGAAGTAATCTGCAACATCCAGGCCACGTCACCCTGCCTGCACCCCCATCACCTGAAGGAGGCGCTGTCCATGATCACCCACCAGGGCTATGAGTCTGTCTTCTCTGTGGTGCGCAGGCACCATTTTCGCTGGAAGGAGGTTAAGAAAGGAGGTCAGGCACCCCGTCTAAGTGACCCCTCTTTTCTGAAACCTTCCTACAGAACGATGGACCTGAAAGCCTAGCAGTACCCTTATGTATGCTTGTTGTTGTCACAGCCAGTCTTTTTATTCTGTTAAATTCAATTTCATCTATATAGCCATTCTTACAACACAAATTTTCACAAAGCAGGCTGCCATTAATCCCAGGTTTGAGACTCCACAGAGCAAGTAAAAAAGCCCTAGCCACCAGGAAGTAACTATGAGCAGAGCCCAGCTCAGAGGGTGCTTCTGACCAGCACTGGACAGTCAACAAGGCGAATGACAAATTAGGATAGATATAATATTATATTTTATAGTATGCTTTGGATGGCAGAGAAGGGGCTCCATTTCCTTACATCAGTCTGAAGGGGGCAGGATAGCTTAACCCAAAGTCATGCTGCAGTCAGTCGAGGTTCTCGCACATATTGAAGTTCTGTTAACACTTATTTGTTATCACTTATTTAATCACAACATATGCTTTCCATTTCCTGGCCCTTTTGAATTCTTAACCGTGTAATAAATCATGTATTTTCAGTGAACTACATGTCCCCACCTTCACTTAGTATAACTGTACTGATTTCACCTTGTCCAGTGGTGTGGTTCTCTGCACTCCTGCAGCACATCAGAACTATTCAGGACAGTGTGGTTCCATTTGTTTGCTTTGCAACCCACCAGGAGGCGACTGCACAGAACCCCTGAACCTGAACCCAGCCAAGCGGCCACGACGGCAAGACTGGGCGGGAGAGCTGGTGGAGAACGGTTCTTTCTACTTCGCCACCCGCCAACTCATAGAGAATGATCTCCTCCAGGTATAGACACAGGGAGGCCCTCACCAAAAACCAATAATTATGATAATACAAACAATATTCACCCATCATTCACTTTTACAGATGCACGGAAACGCTATGCAAACATTTGAAAATGTAAAATAGTTAACAAAGGGAGGTTTTACCAGACATGGATTGAGCCCTGCTTCTGCCTAAAAACATTTCTCAGTGGCAATCTCCACTGATCTTTTAGCGTTTGTTTACAAACAGTCTCCACCGTGCCTTCATTTTACCTGCCACATAATATTTTATGTATATGTCACTGGGACATATGCTGAACAAATATGTCTTTGACTACTTGCATCAGTGATACTGTTCAAGTACTTGCACTGTGTATATGTGACTTACCTGCCACATGTTAGTATGTCCTAAATTTATGACCCATAATGTTTGTATTCAGGTATTCAGTTTTACAATTTATCATCTGACAAAAACTGTCAAGTGTGACAAATCAGTTTAGCTCTCTGCAACAGCTGTGGCTTCAGTAAAGGAGTTATGTTTTGCTAAGTGAATTGTTGCCTATAGTGCATGAACCTCCCAAGGGCCATGCAGAAGGTCATTTAGATTAGTCACAGATACAACACAGCACAGTGACGTTTCTGAAGAAGATTACTGAGAACACTGACTTAAGCATCTGATTAAAGTGTCCTTTTTTGAGGCTATCTGAAATCGGTTGTATGTTCCTGGCAGGGTGGAAAGATTGCCTACTTTGAGATGCTCCCGGAGTACAGTGTGGACATTGACGTGGATATTGACTGGCCTGTAGCAGAGCAAAGAGTCCTCAGGTAGGGAACAGTTCACTGAACATCATTCATCATCAGCACTGCACACTCTCAGATCCTCATAGCTGTAGGGAAGGACCGGCTTCACTTATGGCAGAAAGTATAAAAAGGTTTATGTTCTAAAGTGTCATTGAACTTATCATAACACAGAGGTATTAGCATGCTAATAGCTTCTAATCCATTCTGTACTCCAAAGAGAGTTGTCTTGGAGGCGTGTGTTCACCTATGCTGAATGGCTGAATTCTTGAAGAAGGAGTGTTTTCTGATCAAACAGTCTAATGGTGCATCTGTAGGAACTGCTCTGTTATGCTTTCCCAGTCTCAGTGCGTGTGGTACAGCAAGAGGGACTGCACACATTTATTATTAGAAAGCAGTAACAGATGGGTTTGTGGAGACGTTTTTAGCAAAAACTAAAGCAAACTGGATAGAATAAACAAGACTAACTGGAGGGAGGGCTGAACACAAACAAGTAAGTGTATTTTTGGGTCTACCTAACATTACCGATAGGCAAATTGTCACCTATGCTACTGTATCATTAATCTTTTGCTATCTAGCCAGCTGACATAGAAGTGGCTTTCTAAATATGTGTTCATGGATCTGACTAAGTAGGAATGGAAAGTTTGGCTGTTGCTCCAAGCCATACATAATTTGCTCCATCAGGTAATTGGTTGAATAATTACCCAGTTATTGCTATGCCCATGGCTTGGAAATGTCTCTGCACTAGTTGGGAGGTGCATCCAGGACAAATATTCAGCAATTATATGAATAAATATTGACAAGTAGGTGTATTCCTGTTCAGTCAGAATTACAATAAATGCCTAAAATAACTATGTTATTCCTTGGATATTCATACTCAGTGCACACAAATAACCATTAAATACATATAGGTCATCATTGTTGAATTGCTCCTTTAAGTCACTGGTCCCCGATGGAATTTTCAAGTAATTTTTTTATTTAATATTTTAGTAATTTCTTTCTGATTTACGGATGCATGTTGGTAAACTAAATATGTTTTAATGGTATGATATTTTAAACATAGTTTGATGCTATGTATTTGAGTGTGAAAACTTGTTTTGGTAGGGCCATGTTGTCTGTGTGAATGTGTTTAATTTCTGTGGAACTAAAGAAAGGAAAAGGGTTCGTTTGAAACCCAAAGCTCTCAGGTTGATTGATCAGTCTCTTACTGAGCTCACCGGTTGATCTGGTTGTATGATATGGTGCCCTGCAGGTTTGGCTACTTTGGCAAGGACAAGCTGGAGGAGATGAAGCTACTACTGTGTACTGTCTCGGGCTGCCTGACAGACGGACAGGTGTACGTGTCCGCCACTGGGGAAGAGATGGTCTCCATCAACACCAGGGATGAGACTGGCATCCGCATGCTGCAGAATGAGAATGTGGAGGTGTGCTATTGTTCTGTTTGCACAGACCAGGAAATATCTTACTTTATTTGCTTTACTCTTGGCAGGTGCACTTTGGAAGAGCAATGAACAAAACTTGACAAAGGCTCATTTTGAGAATAAATGTGGTTACCATGAGGTAGCTGCTCTGTTTGTGACAGTTCCCCACATACGTTAATTTTTGTATATTATGACATGAATAAAAGAAAAACGGTGAAAGATAGCAGAACTGGTCTTTCTACCCTTAAATCCGTCTGAGGCTTGGTAACAGCACATTCTAACCTTCTAACCACAAATGATTTTAATAATACTATATTAAAGTTTCAATTCTATATAATGAGCAGTTTCTTACTTGGAGATTAGTGGGAGTAATTTATGATGCAAAATGTGTCCGGCGGGATCAAAGGAATAAGCACCTTTGCTCGAGGGTACAATGTCACTGCCCTACCCAGGACTCGGACTCGTTTATCAAGATCAGTTCCCTAAACTTTGAGCTGTACTTGCCCGAGAAGGTCTGAAGTGGCTGCGGCTTTTGTTAATTACAGTCATCTATTCCAGGCCAGTCGCAAACTTCGCGATCCAGCTAATCCACTAATCCTGGCCTTCTCTCCAGACATTTATTTAGTTGATTTAGATGTTTCGGTTTTGGCTAGTATAAATTAGGGCTGCACAATATATATGGCTTCAGCAC
Source organism: Albula goreensis (assembly GCA_022829145.1). Classification (NCBI taxonomy): domain Eukaryota; kingdom Metazoa; phylum Chordata; class Actinopteri; order Albuliformes; family Albulidae; genus Albula; species Albula goreensis. Next base: position 15,585,844 of record CM040765.1, read on the forward strand.
CCTCATCGCGATATGCGCATACGCGATAGTCACATTGCAGGACGTGCAATGTCAAGGCAAATTGTCTCAAACACGTCATGCTACAACTTTTTTGCTGCTTGATACAAAAGGAAAACTCGCACTGTTCTCATTTTCCATGACTAATCTAAAAAAATCTTTTAACCTTTTTTCCACTTATTGTCACTATTGCACTCCCCTACAAAGTCACCCCAATCATTCTAGAATGATGAGTTCTTTCCAAATACAGCTATTCAAGTCATCTGGTCCTGTATTTTTTCATATCGCAATATAGATATCGCAGAGAAAAAAATATTGCGATGTCATTTTTTTTTTATCCAAAATCTTGCAGCCCTAGTATAAATATCCCACTCCCTGTGTGACTGGTCTCCAGGTGATCCTGCTCAGCTCCAGTGCTAGCCCCATGCCTGAGGCCCTGCTGGAGAGGTTGGCAAAGAGAATGGGCTGTGGCTGGAAGCAGGATATGGGGTTCAGCCAGGTGCAGGACCTTCTGGATTCCAAGAACCTGGCCTGGAAGGATGTGGCCTACATGGGTGAGTTCTTCTTTCTCTAGCCGTCCATCTGGGTAACTTTGTAAACTTTTCTTGCCTAGACTTCCTGCAGTCTGATTGGTGCTTGCAGGTTTCTGATGGTGGATTTGGTTGGCTTTGGTGGTTTATTAGCAAAGGGGATTCCCAGACATTTTCAGAGTTCCATCACAACAGAGTCAATTGTAAATAACAGCCTAAAAACAGGTTAAGGATTTTCAAAAGCTTCTCTCCAATGGGAACAAAATCACAAACGTTCTTCCATTTTAAATTAGTGAAGCTATTTACACTACAATAACCTTAAAAATGATCTACAGGTATAATAATTTTCACTCTGGGAGTGATTTTCAAGCTCATCTCCTTCCATAAACAGTGTCCCACCAGTCACAGCTGTGCATTGCCTGAACTGGCAGAAAGCATTCAGCTGTTGATTTGTAGGTGTTTGCAAACATGATTAGTTTTAATTACAAGGATGAATGTGCAGTTTATTGGCGTATTTCCAATTTTCAAGTGGAGCTGAGCCTCAAGGGTCAAACACAACAACAAAATCAAGCACTGGATTTCAGCCCAGTTTTTAGTATGTTTTTTTTGTTGTTTGTTGAAGTTTGTTTGCAGTTAAAACAAACTTCAGCATATGCTGTGGACTTCCAAGACCGGGGTGAAGACCATTGCTGGGCACCGATAAATTCCTTGTTTTATTTTTACAACAAACATATATATTATATTATAAAAGACAAGGCTGTTTTGTAGTTTATATGTTTCTGGATAACACCTCTACCTTGGTGAAGAATTGCTCAGCTCCAACACTCAGCACAACCTTTTCATCTGTGAAGTGTCTCTAACATACCCTTGTTAATGGCCCATTTGTGTTTACCCCCAAGGGCCGAAACCAGTTGTATCCAGCCAACCATTTGTCCCAGCTCTTTGAAATGTATTACCAAATACTGTGTTTTAAGACACCACACACTTCAGTTTTCAGAGATATTCTCAATATAGGCAGCTGAAACATTCAGAGTTTCTCTCCCCCTTGCACATTTTAATGTATCTGTGTTCTCTTAAGAGAAGCCATCAGTGTGCACTGCATCGTCTTATATTTGATTCCATAGGAAAGGCAATATAATTGACATCTACTATAATCTTATGAGGAGCTCCACCTGTCTGTTCCTGCATGGTTTGCTTGGTACAGGGATAGTGTTCAGGAAGGTTTCACCTGGACTTAATTGGTTAATGAGCTGTATACGTCAAGCCAGTGCATGTATTGATTAAGCTGCAGTAAAAAGCTTCATTTGGAGACAAAAGGACAATTGTCATTCACAAACTTATCAAGAAATGTAGCTTAAATTGTCAGATCACTTAAATGTTTAGACTAATTGTAAAATTAGGAGCAGGTGTTTGAATGAAATCCTAAAACTGCTATTTGGTAATAAACCCCACCACTCCCTCTCTCTGTTTATAGGCACCGATGAGGAGGATGTGCGCTGCCTAAACTTGGCAGGGCTGAGCGGGGTGCCCCAAGACGCCCCCAAGGTGGCGCTGACGGCCACTAAGTATGTGTGCAACAGCAGGGCGGGGCATGGGGCCGTGCGCGAGTTCGCCGAGCATATCCTCCTGCTGCTGAAGAAGGCCAAGTCCAAGATGGAGCAGGACCGTATCCGCAGAGACTTGTTCTAACGCTAAAGACCAGCCCAGCCCTTATTTCTCCCATGCAGGTTCATCTCACATAGGGGTTATTGTTTAGGACTGCAGGAATATAGCTTGTTTTATGATTTTAAACTCATAACCAAATATGCAGTGAAAATGTGCCATCCTACCTTTACCGTGCTCCGCTATTTCTCTACCACTACAGACAAACTCTGAGCTCTGTTTCAGGAAATGAAGTTTAGTCTACTGACATACAGACAACCAGTCTGCGTCCGATGGCACTATGTGAGAGACGATCACTTTGGTGATGAGTGTTCGACAAAGCATGAATCTTAACTGACACTATAAGGCTGGAGCCAGCCTGTTCTCTTCATTAATACTGAACTGCTCTAAATGATAGACTTGTTTGAGTAGTTTACACAATACTACAGTCTGAATGAATGTGCTGGATTTTTCCTGTCTTTTTTGTGTGCCATTTTACAATCAATGAAGTTTTTTGTGCTGTCTTCCTGATTTGGTCGGTACTGAAAGTGGGTGATTTGGGTAAATTATTTTAAAATGTGTTTATTTTATTGCACAATGGAGAAGGCTGTTTTTTTATTATTTTAATGTTGAATCTTAAACAGCATTTTATTTTGTTTTAAAATTGAACCAAATCTGCTGAAAAAGAAGAAAGACTGTGATTGTGAATTCATTTTGAATGTGAAATTTAAATAAAGCAGATTTTCTGGTGCCTTTAACTTTTGTGACTTCTCACCTTAAGATCAAGCTTTTGTGATATTTCCAGACCATGATTCAGATAGACCATTTGAATCTTTGTCACTGCATAGATCAAAGTAAAGGGCCTTTTTTATAGACTATAGTTTCTAGCTGTGTCTGTTTATACTAGCTATATTATAGCTCTGTCTTTTTGAACAAGAGAATCATTATCAGTTTGCCTTGTGTTCTGAACAAACCAAATCTTTGGCCGGTCCAGCCTAACTCTTCTATCCACATCCATTCATTTTACACACAACAACCTTGAAAACATACAGTACCTCGAGCAAATGTATGAACCTCATAAATGTAGAACTTAGTTCTTCTTAAGCACTTTTGTCTAAATTAAAACTTCATATTTTTGCATGTTTCCAGTTATCGATAAAGTAACGGTTTCTGCGTAATCACATTTTATGTTCAGCTTGATAGCTAGTTCCTGGTTGTTTACAACCCCAGTAATAGTGCCAAACAGGTACACAGGCGTTCACTGCAAATGAGATGTAATACAAAGACTAGATCTTCTTACATTTATGCTTCAAAAAAATGTGTTCATTAAACAATGTTATTTTTTGTCAAGAACTCTGTTGATAGGGTTCATATATCTGCCAGAAGTTCATTTTCCAGGTTGCTTTTTGAGAAATGAGTGAAGGAGTCAGCATGGGACCTAAACAGACCAGCAGGAGATTGGGTTCTTTTGGAGTGGAGGACAAACAGAAAATGATCCTGACTCGTTCATGAAGACACACCAGAGGGAAGGAAAGTATAGAGCTTCTCTTTTAAAAAAAAGTGAAATGGCCCTTCAAGAGCTGTGGTGCTTATTTTAGTTCCCTACCTTTTGTGGGCTTTGTTAATTCAGCGGTAATCACAGGTGTGGAATACCAGAGTTTCAGTCCACCCTGCATACCTGTCAGGCCTGCCAGAGGTCCTGCAAAACCGGTTTGATCAGGCTTATTCAGCCACCGGTGACAGTATCCGTAAGAGACACACAATAGGACACTCCCAAAAGCCTAAGAGAGGTGTGGTATGTACCGGACACAGGACAGAGGCATGTGGCTGGAGCTCCTTTCAGCCCCTGGGCAAAGTTTATTTTTTCTCTTCTCAGAGGTGGACGTCATCTACAACACCCAAGCTGTGAATGCATGATGGTGTTGCTTCTGTACTGGAAATAGTGCTCCTATCATTTATTTGAACTGTAATGGCCAATTTTGTTGTAATATGGCATTATTCAGAAATTAATAATTGGTACGCAGACCAATATTAGCAAGTATGTTTTCATAGATGTATTAAACATATATGTTGCTCGCAAGTAAGTAACTCGGTTTTTAATGTCATTAAACTTTTTATTGTTGAGATATAGTACATGACCTGCAAAGGTTTCTGTATTCAAAATGAATTGAGCTGCCTGTAGAGGGCGTTATTGCTCCACTGTTGTGCAATTAAAAGATTTTACTGGGACACACGACAGAGCAGTGGCACATAGCTTGGTAAGGCTCAGGGGGGCTAGGTAGAGATGGGAAAGCTATAAACAAGGGGATATGATGATGACAAAGATAATCTGTTCTGATAAAGATAGCCCTGCTTATTTCACAGATAATTAAACACCCCAAAAGAACCAGAAATATTCAGTGTATGTGTGTGTGCCCTCAATCTTTAACTTGAAACCAGTGTCTGTGCCTGTTTTCATTTACTGTACTTGATCAGGAAGCATTGCAAATGTAAAATATGCAGAAATGAACCTCATTCAAAAGGTGTGAAAAAACAAGCGCACACACACACACACATACACACACACACACACAGACCTTGTTCCATCAATATCCATTATCCTAGTTGCAGGAGCAATAGAGCCAATGTAGTCTGACAGGAACATGAATCAATGGGCACTGCATCACACAATGTCCTTGTATCCTCTGATCCACTAATGTAATGACAGCAGACTCATTAGACATCTATGGTATCCACTGCATGTCTCTGCTATCAGCTGTTAAAGAATAAAGGGAAGTCAATGGAAGGTGTTATTAAAAATGTTGTGCTTGAGTTTGTGCATCAAGACAAGCCCCATCAGTACTCCACTCAGAATGCTTTTGTTACATCTCCATTTCATTAACATATTATTTAGCACAACCCAAGGAGGAGAAAACTATTCTATATTTAGCCCATGTTACTGTCAGGCTATGAGCAGATTTAGACAATAGCATTCCCTTTGTACTGCACTTTGAAACAAACTAGCTAATTAAATCACCGCTAGTTGCTTAGCTCCTTGGTAACCATGTGATGCTGCAGACTGTCACTATGGTAACCCAGTTCCCCCTGTTATTTCTTTTTACATCTCTTCAGCTGGACCATTGTTACGACCAATGGGGCGTCATTCCTCGCATGAGCATTAAAGGATGCAATTCTGACATTTTACACAACAGCACACAAAAGGCGATAATTCAGGAAAACCAAATACTCTGCTATTTCCTCTGTGGTCCTTCAGTTTATTTGGAGGCTGTGAATGTGTTGAATGCTTAAAAAAAGAAATGTCCTCAAAAATGTTTCTATATTGATTTTGCAGGAATAATCTATATAAATGTACATAGTTTACAACAACCATCTCAACTCTTTCAAGGGACGTGCAGAGCCAACGATGTAATACATGAAGCAAAACCTTTTATCATCAAACAAAAAGAATAAATCTGTACTGTAAGACCATCTTTGCTTTGTAATGAAGGTATGTATTGCCTTACATATACAAGACATATACATCTCATGCATCTGAAGACTGACAGAAATTGAGAATAAGGAAATGTTCGTAAGGAAATGACTCTGCTGAGAGATCTCTCAGGCTTGGGTTCAACCTCAAATGGAATTCAGTCCATCATAAGTGAAATTCCGGAACATTTAAGAAAGGATGCCACATATGGGTTCAATTACTGCATAGAGATCAGTGTGGACGTGAAACTACCTTAGAATTGACCATAAATAACCAACCCATTAAAGCTACTGACCTCTGGAAATGAAGTTACCATGCAACAATGAAAATTCAATTATCCATCAACAGCCATTAGACTTACATATTTCAGTTAAGTACGTTTTTTAATCACCATGCATCAAGATAGAGGCTGCCCTCAATTACTCTACATAAGTGACACTTTGCCATATCATGACATGGATGAGCTATCTCGCTAAAATCAGTGAATTACATTAAAGGATGTTTATACACGTGTGCGTATGTTCATATTGTGATATGTAGAAATAAATGACCTTGTGTACAGATGAATTACACAACATTTACTCTTACCGTGTCCAGTGACTCTTCATGGATAATATTTCCCTCATTAATATTTTACATTAAGAGGAAATGAGCTTAAAAACAAAAAAATTAAGGGTCCGACTTAAAATGTTCCTTTGAATATACCCTCATTAGGGCCCTCATTAGATTAGTTTCTGTTCTTCTAACTTATTAGTCATAACTTCAAATTATTCCAATGAAGAAATAGAGAGAGCTACAATTATCAGCCATTAACAGCAATTTTCTCTTTTCTCCCAAAATACCACAGAAACGAAATGTTATTTTCATTTATCTGAAGTGTTTGATTACCTCTTTTTTCTCTAGGAAAGATTCCAACATGTGGGATGCAACAACAACAAAAATTCAAGGTCTTGTTATAAACTTAAGTTTTCTGTTCACAGTAAAAGCATTACTTTAAAAGTTTTGGCATTCTTAGTGTCATTTTTTTAATCACACAGAAAATATGACCTGTGGAAATGCAGGGTGTTGTGGAAGAGATATAACTAATTATACTTGTGTATGATATCACTATACAATGATTATATTCGGTTGTGTAAAACATGAATTTTCAGGAAGAATTCCTCCAGGGAGCCATTTCAAATGTACAGAAAATTCTAACAAACTACTCACAAATTTATGAAGTAACATTTGCACGCCATTTAGCAGATGTCCTTATTGAAAGAAACCTGCACAGTGGCTATTCAATTACCACACCTTGTTCAAACGTGCGAGTGCAGCATCCTAGCTGGGCATTGAACCTGCTATATCTGAGATGCCTGTGAAGCCATTTATTTTATGTCTCATTTATTTTAATAGGCTTGGCTGTGTTCCCATGAACCTGCAATGAAAGGTGTTGAATTAAATGTACAGTGACCACTCCTGTTCTGACCTTGGGAATCTGGGATTAGAACTGTTTCTGGAAAAAGCTGCCAATTCTGTTGACAAGACAATGTATCACTCCACATTAATATGGAGGAAAGAAGAGATTGATCTCGTCTGATCGATCGGAAGGAAACCAGCTCAGCATGGATACTACATGTATGAGCTGAGGTGCCCTTTCACCTCTCAGCTGGACTATTGACTTCAGCTTTCACCTTTCGGGTTAAAGTGACTGGACGGGGGTGAGGGGGAGCAGCTAGGGGGCTACAGGCAGTAATGTGCGGTGAAATCTTTGCCTGCGTAGGCAGTGACCTATCAATGTGGCATAATGTCTACATTCAATTAACGCAATGACCGCCGCTGTTAAGCTATCCGCCAAAGAAATGCCAGCAGCTAACCGGGAAATTATGAATATGAAGAAATGATCAATAGATACAGCTATCATGTAATCTCAACATTTCTTTTTAGCTTTTTTAGTTTTAGGCACTGCATACCCTGCCTAACCTGACTGTACATCCCCCAGCTACAGGTGTACGCTGACAGACACAGAGAATAAGAAGCATTCTAGGAATCACTCCTTCCAAATGAGTTTCCAAAGTATCTGCCTTCCATTTCCCTCTGGGCCAAGGTCTCCTTAATTGGATTTGGTTTACAGGACTCGGAGCAGGCCAAAGCAAACACACCTCACAGATAAATGCTTCAGAGGACAGGCCTCAGATGGAGGTTTCTGGAAGATGAAAGATGTTATGGTGCAGGGAGTCATTTCCCTCAAGGACTGTCAGAAAAATCTGAACTGGTTTGTGTGTAATTAGCACTATATATTAGCTTGAGAATTCACATATTTGTATATGCTATTTAATTTGTTATTAATTTACAGTTTATCCATGTATTTTAATGAAATGAAACCCTTGAGACTGATAGATTCATTAAGTACTATCCACACACTACGAAAAACATCATCAAGTGGAAATGGAAATGGAATGGAGGCACACCACAATTTCTGAGGTGTTTGAGGGTAATTGTATAACGGCATTGTAGAAAATTTCCTGTTATGGTCTTAAATATTCATACTTTTATTGACATCGAATACTTTTCACCACCACATCATTTTCAAACATCAGGAAAAAAGTCAGAATGAATCAAATGTGCCTTTAAATAATAATAAAAAAAGAATAAAATAATATTTTCTATCATTCTCATGCTTCATGCATAGGTTTGAAGCTGAGTTTTGATCTTTTAAAGTTTTATTAATGTGCCTTGTATACATTTGGAATAAACTTCTTGATTACTCATTTGTTAATTAAAACATTATCAAAATAATCAGTGTGTAAAATAATATGCAGGTAAACATCTGTTTAATTGGATAAAATGTAAATTACAGATTGCTCCACCCAAGATATCTGAATTGTTTAGTTGCTTTTTCAAGCAAATAATAACTGAAATTGCAAAGCATATCAGAACATTAAAATATTCCATTCTGATCTGTGCGGTTCTGTAAATTCTGTGAAGAACAGATAAGAAAAATCTGAACTTATCTGAATTTAATACAGGGGCTTACATGCACTTACTTTTGGATTCCATGTTCGCATTTATGAATATATTTGCATGTTGTCTGCAGCTATCAGCTCCTGAGGCGAATTTTAACGGACATTCTGGGAAAGACTCGTCACGGTGCCCTTTGCCTGAGCCATCTCACAGTCTAAAGACAGCACAATAATATCTCAAATGATGATATTCCTGCAAAATTTCCAGAATGAAAAAATTTCTGAATGAGGCAGTCAACATATAGTAACCTTTCATAGTGATTTATTGTGAAGATAAAAGAACTGTGATAAAATCATGATAAAAAGGTCTGGATTCAATTAACATTTGAGTTTCACTCTGATTTGAAAGCAGATGCAAGAGTGGTCACAGAAAAAGAAAATATATTAATAAGGCTACTGAGTTAGACATGTAGTAGATAGAGAAGAATTTATTTAGTATTGTGTTTTCTTTTTAGGGCTGGCATTACACACACTGATTTGATCTTTTGAATAATTATTAAGTTTCCTTGACAGACCAATCAACAGGTTCTCTACTCAATCTCTTGTTTTAACATTACCTGGTGTTTGGGACCATACTTCCTTACTCCAGATTATTGCTATTCTTCAACCCTGATCTATGGGCTCGTCCTCACTGTTTGAATAAGATCATCTGCTAAATGCCTGAAATGGAGTGTATATAAAGAGGGCTTTCTACAAATCTGTGAATGGGGTTTGAATTGGTCTCAGAACCCTCCTCAGCTACAGAACCTCGTTAATTTCCTCCTTTAATGAAAGAGACGATGACTCTCTCGGTGAAGTCATTGTTCCCTTTATTGGCGGAAACCTGACGGGGGACGCTAATCTCCACAGAGGTGACCCGCTGCAGCATTTTTCATGGTGTTCTTTCAAATACTTCATCCGCACTTCACTGAGTCTCGCTAAACTGCATTATAATGAACAAAAGTTTGGACAGCCTAATCTAGGTAGTGCTACTGTGCAAAAAAAGATCCCTTTCTGTCCTCTCTTGCCTCTCCTGAAACATTCAACCTGAATGTGTCCTGAATATGTCTTTTATCAGCCCTCATTTTGAAGCCCTGCAAATGTAAATTCCGGCCTTCATTTGAAAAGGCATTCAAATGGCTTTGCTGTGACCTTCATATAGAGCGCTCTTTGGGTGTAACAGGCATTGAAAGTACTGAGCATGATGTAGAGTATTGGACCATGGATAGTGGAGACGGCCCATGGTCATGACAGTGTGAACATCCCTATCACTTTCCAAGGCAAGACCAACATGATGGACACGATGGCTCAACCAACCATTGGGGTGGACAAAACAAAAGGGCTTCCATAAAGCTCAGCTTACGTTCCTCCTTTTCATCAAGGAAAAAGAGCCATGCCAGTGTCACACCAGTTACACCCTTCAATACCTGAGGCAAGGCCCTCAGGACGAACACGGCGGATTGGGACAGAGCTGACCTCGGGAATATTATGCAGTAAGTATTCCTGAAAACAGACATGCCATTTACATTTAGGCATCGGGCACACAGATAAAGCAACTATGCATTCATATTTCTCCATACATATTTAGGCCTACAGACAGCCAGAGCTCTGAACAGTGGTGTGTCTATTTTCTCACCCTGCAACACTCCTCTCAGCATTGTCTGGGACAGCAGCCTGAGAGCACTGGGCAGTTACATTCATCCGGGAGACTAATAGCAAAGTTAATTAAGGCTGATGATCTATGCGGCCCTTAGCTCTCATTTCCCAATGCAGTCGTCCATTCAGATAGAGCTTCCCGGGCTAACTTATGATCATGGTATTTTAGGAAGGTGTCATTTCCACTTCAGACTCAGCAGTAAAATTACAGCCCTATGTATCTCATTTATTGGGCTTTATGTTATTGGTCCAATGGTGAAAATTGTGTATTACCTTGAGTGACTGTTTCTGTTTTTATTGTAAAACTGTAGCTTCAGTTTTCAGTTGCCTGCAATGGTTCCAAGCTACTACAAAATGATTTTTGCCCTGATACAGACAGATCATACAAATATGGGTTTCCAAAAAATGATGGATAGTTTTTTTTTCAATACAATACAACTAAACTCTAAACTCTACTAGCCAGCAGTTGTACATAAGCACATTAAACTGAGCGATACAAACTGACAAAAAAGATACCAATAGTATACATTTTCATTAATTGTAATTGTAAGCATAAGCATTTCATTGAACAATGACATATAAATCTCTTTGAATGCTCTTACAAGGTTATCTTTTTAATCCGGTTGTGACAACACTCAGAATAAAACTGATATCATTATGCAAAGTCTGCTTTTGTTGACAGCCTGAACAAAAAAGTCTGAACCAAACCTGAATTTTTCCCAAACATGCTTTGGAGATTCTTTACAAGGTCTTGAGCACAAGGCTTGCAGCAGTGATGAGCGAGCTCTCCTGAGCTCCTAAACTCTACTGTGTGACATAATTGCCAGCACCTGTGAAACAAACAACCCCTCTGAGATGGGAAGATTATTTCCACAATATTCAAAGCAACAAACTTTTCAGTTTTTCATAACAAGGACCACATGGGTGCAAATTATATTGAAAGATAATGCTAAATCGAGAGGTAAAACATGCTTTTGTGTTAATTGCTGTTAAATCCAACAATTAACATAATTTGAATTTACATTTTCACGGCTGAGAACGCTGGCAAGGATTTTTCACATGTGAAAACTCTGTGTCAGGGAGCTCCCTTTCTACCTAGGTGTATAGTATTACCTCCAAAGTTTGCAGTCTCCCACAGTCACTTTTTGTTTGGAGTGTAAAATGCCATGAAGAATGTATGTAATATTTAAACTGAATGTCATGAATAATAATATACAATGTCTCATTTTTGCATTAACAGCTGTCAGAGTCCAGAAAAACCCCAATAGCTTCTAAAAACCTTGAACATGTTAAAATGTTCTTTCATTTCCAGATCCTATCCAGGACTCTCATGATCCTGTTCCTCTAGTGACATTTTCAAATATATCTTAAATGAAGGACATTCTAATTAACTAATATTTTGTATAGACACTGTTCATCAAAGTATTATGCAAGTTATCTAAACTAATTAAGCAGCTTTTGTCAACTAGTTTGTTTCTTAATTGGTGTTATTTCCTTAGAACAGTATCTGTGTTTTTGCTTTAGCTTCCTCTAATTAAGTTAGGGCATAGATCTTCTTGTCCCTGACAGATTCTTGTTCAGAAATAAAGCTACACACCAAGCATTAGCGCTCTTGGAAGATGTGCACATGATTGAAACATTCCCATGGTAAACGAATGTCTAAAGTGTATGGGTATCTAAAGCTTGGCCTCATGTATTTTCCCCTGCTTTTTCTTCATCTTCTCAACTTAACTATTAAAAATATTTTTACATTGCATTTTGGCTTTGAAAGCATTATGATTATTAAAAAATATTATATTTGAAAATATACAGTATCAGGGTGCCAAAAACCCCCTCACACTGTGCCAGATTCAGTATATGACAAATACCCCACAGTTATGTTACTGTGACTCATGTAATTTTTATATTTTTGACAATTTTTTTGGAGCAAATCTCAGGATTAATTGCATGAATGTTTTTACTCTTTTCAGCATCATCTTTTCAACTCACATTCTTATCGGAGCAAAATACTATTGTGGATGGAAATTTTGATCATTGAAAATGTTTTTTTTTTTTTAAATATCGTTCTAAATTCAGATACATATTTGCACAATTACTTTAATTTAGTTCATATGCCATGAATAAATCTAAGCATGGCTTTTCAATGATCCTGTTATTTTGATGGACAGAGGTTAATGTGTGTGCTATGTGGGCACTTTATGGCATCCTGGAAGTGTAAATAATGGCACATTGCAGATTACTCTAATGCATTAAACTCAGAACCAGGTGAATTAGCCCCTTTTCACAGATGGTCCTTTTATTCTTTGAAAGCTTTTTGCTCAGAGTTTCCCTCATTTTACATGCTGAGACTCTGAGTCCTCGGTACAATTCATTTTCCCCCTTCTGGTCAGTCCCCGGGGCCTTTTTTTTTAAAAAAAAAAAAAAAGACCCTTGTGTTCATATTTGGTTTACAAAGCCATTTCTTTTGTGCAGAGGGACATCTGGTGCAATTTTAGCTAAGGCCAAGAGCTTCTCTAAAGTGTGCCCTCGCAGCTCTCTGAGTGGTGATAAAACAGGCCCAGTCATTATGACCCATTAGCGGAGTTATCTCAGATTTACTGGTTGACATGTGGCGTAATACAGGAAGCTCCACTGAGGCCATTTTGTGCCGGGGATGACTGATGTTTATGTTCTCCTCCAGCTTGGGTTTCCGGAGCCTGTTAGAGCAAAACTCTGGGGGCTGGAGGAATCTTTATTCTAACCCATTTTCTGGGAGTGAGAAAGCTCCCACCAGGGCAAACTCCTGGCAAATCCAGCAGGGTGTGAAAGAAGGAAGTCCCATTTCACCACTTGGAGGCATTCAGTCGAGCATGCTTTGAGTTAAAGGTACATTCTCCTTTCGTTCCACATAACTTACAGCTTCAGTGTCTATGCTTGCTTATAAACTGAAATCATTCAATCTTTGATATACGATATCTTAATTCTCTAAAATGAATGTTTTTAAATTTGTTTTGCTTATTTTTGTTGTGCTGATGTTAACTAAAGCTTACTTTTGTGTATTGTATTGTATATTACTTATATTGTATGTTAGTGCTACTCAGTTCTAGCCATTGAGGGTTATGGTATCAGCAGGTATTTGTTCCAGCCACACACAAAACCATCTGATTTCACTAATTAGCTCTCCTCAATGATATCAGGGGGTTGCAATGCTGTCAATGTGGCCTAAGACCCAGGCATGGAGCTTAATAGCCTGGCCCTATGTCATGTCCGCTGCTTGATTTCCAGTTGACTGTGCGCCAAAAAAACACTGATGAATAATTGCTATGCATCATTAAGAAAAAAAGCCTAATTTGCTACAGTAAAACAAATAGAGAAATCATTGAATTCATTTCACTGTTATCCAGCTGTTCACCTTTCTGGGTGCCATACACAATCTACATTATTAATACAGCTATAAATGAACGGATATTTAAAAATACCGGTAAACACATCCCAGATTGTTCAAAAAGCACAGCAAAGCATGCTCATAATTTAGTCAGAATTTAAACTTGTTCTACAATTTCATACAGACTCTTATTTATAAACAATCCCATCGCTCCTTGGCTGCCCTTGATAATATCTCTGCCAGACACGAGTCCATCGAGGTCAGCACAGTTCTGGGAAATTGTTCATGGTGAACAGATGACAAAAAGCTATTTTCTGAGTGTGAGTGAAGTAGAGGGGGAATCCCAGCATCCAGCATGCCTGAAGCCAGGTGCCTTAGTGCCCTGCCTGAGACAGAGCCCATGCCTGAATAATGCAGACACCACGCTCTGCTGGTACCAGGGTCCGAGGGGTTCTGCTGTCCATTGGATATTGTGTTTTTATTCTGAAATGTGATGTAAGTAAGTGTCAAAATCTTCAGCTGTAAAATATTTTCAAGGAAATACTTTTTAGGGGGTTGGCTGCTGAGATTGGTAAGAGAAACAGTGAAAAAATATATAAAATGACATCACACAGTCCTCATGGAGTGAGCTAGGTGACTCCCCCAAAGTGAGAAGTGCTGAGTTTTGCCACTTGTTCAAATTAACATGGCTGGCTTTTGTGACTTAACATTTCTTTGGTCAGGGTAGCTCATTTAGAAGACATCTAGTCTTCCATGTCAACATGATCTCAACTGCAAAGTCAGACTCATTGTCATGTTGCTTTCAGTAATGAAAGCCCTCTAATAATGCAAGTGTCATCCCTCATCCGTACACCCATGTTCTACACACTGATAAATAAATATACACAAGACGTGTATAGCCAAGTCCCATGATCATGACACCAATTTCCATGTTCAAAAGTAAACCCACAAACAAACAGACTTGAACTTCCCTCACATGGGGTCTTTAAGAACTAAAACAGAGCAGTTACCTCACCCAGTTAGCATTTTCAAATGGCAATTTATCTTTCTGCTAACCGACAGTTCTTCATACCCATTCCTCGGCTAGGGTCGATTATTTTATCTGCCTGACCTTTTGGGGCTTTCCTGTAATTGTTCAGTGATTTAAAGTAGGCAGTTTTAAGTCAACACTTTCTCAACAATGATTCACAGGCAGACGAATTTGTTTCTCAGAATATACATTCAATATACAAGTCTGAAATGTCAAGAGGCATGAGTGTTGAAATCAATGGACCTGCTGCCGAGCTATCTATAATTCAGATCTTTTCTCATTCTCTGTAACTGAAAAGATGTGGATATGCTTTGATTTCCCCCCATCACAAATATTTGAAAGCTCCAAGATATTTATCATCTTTTATAGTTCATCAAACCAGCAGTATTAAAAACCATCATTGCTCTAACAAAAGACACACAGTGTGTCCATAGGAGAGCTGTTCTTTCCTCTCATGGTCCATAAAATTACATTACAAACATTTATTTCCCTGCATGGTTTTTAATGGTTTTTAGACATGACAGGAGAACTATGTAATCCCTATTATTCTAGTAGAACATTGTCTCCAAGGGGCTAATTAATTTATGTCACTGAACAGTTGCTGTCTCTGCAGTGTAGAGGGAAATGGAACAATTCTGACAAAATAACACAATGTACGACTGTTATTGATATTTTAAAAGCACTGAAAATGACTAATACACAGATATGACCCAAAAATGAAATTAGAGAAGGCATGCTGCATTGTGTTTGCAGAATCATGTTGATATTAACAGCATGTTCATAAACCTTTTCACATTAATGATGCTTGTCAGAGATCGCCCCCATCCTAACACATCCGCTCACATCTTCTCATCTGAAGCCGGAGCATTCATATAGCTGGGAGAGTCAATAAACCCATTTCTTTTCTTTACTTAATGGCCTACTCAAGACTTATTGGAGCATTAATGGCTGTCTCTAATTCCAAAGCCAGCTCTACCTTCAAGGCAGAGCTGTAGCTGAAAAAATGACTTTTTGAAATATCTCTCTTTTTTTTAACAAGCTTAATTAGGTTTGATTGAACTTTTAATTGAATACTGATGTTTGATTTATTTTCAGGGTTTTTGTGTAACATCACACCTGAATAAACTGATTTGGCTGTATGTAGCTAATCAGCTAATTAACTAAACATCTTTTCAAATTTTAATTAACTTGGGAATGGTAAGTTTTGACAGGAAAGAGAAATTGTGAATCCACATTGAAGGACAGATTGCAAAAAAATGACAATTGGCATGCAGAAAAAGAGTCAGGAAAAAAAAATGCAAAATCACAAATACCGCTGTTGACATAATGTGCCAAAATTCAGGGAGATCAGAGATAGGAAAATGAATGGAGCACAAAACATACTTCATCTGCACTATATTTGAGCATCTGAAGCAACTACAAATAGCATGAACACCTCACTAACCTCACCAATCCATTTACGTTGCATTCACTTCCAAAAATCTGTGCAATTTCATTGGCAGGTACATACTAAATCAGCACACAATGGCAACACTCAGAAACCTGCCTATAGGAAGGACATTTGGGATGCACTACATGAATACTACTACATTTCCTGCAATTACAACAAGGAACAGCATATGTGCAAGTTCAAAATCAGTTCTATTTTCCTTGAGTAGAAGCTTCATGAGTGAGCATGCATATGAGGGTGTGTGTGTGGGAGGATAAGCACATACAGCAATGATGCTGTGCCCATATATATGGTAATCTCCAAAATGATCAAAGTTTAATAACTCGAGTTATCATTTCACAATCATAGTAGGTTAATTGCATGAATTAGGAATCACTTGATCCTTATTTGCATAGAAAAAGAGGACTAATTCATGTTAATTTGCATGTACCCAAAGCATGCGCAGTATAATTAAATCTCTCGTTCTTTGCATAAAAATAAAGTTCATTGCTAAATTTAGTGTGCTGTCCTTGAGCATTTATTCTCTAGGATCTTAAGAGATTTTCCCCTTCAGGTCTAAATAACCGATGCTGTACATGACAATGTGATTCTTAATATGGCATTTTTCAGACAAAATAAAAAAGGGACTTTTTCTTAAAAGAAAATATGGAGCTGCAGCTCTATATTCTTTTTAAACAACTGCTGACCTTGGAAAGTGCATTCATCCCAGGTGTGTGTCAAGGTGTATAACCATTTCCCAAGCTTTGAAATGGTTCTGAAGTTTCCCTCTACTCAGTCGTTTCACATTGTTTCGGCAGTCATTCAAGCTGCCATACCAAGAGTAAGCAAACAACAGCCAAGAAGTCTGGATCGGATTCCTTCAACTTGCCAGTTTCATTGTATCAGAAAAGATGGAGTTGGGCTTTTTTTGTCACTATGATTATTTTGCAAGATTGTCCTGACCTTTTGACTTTTGTCTTTCAAGTCTGTCCCATCATATTATTTTATTAGTACAAGGTCATATCCTCCCCTGGAAAATAAAATTATAGTTTGACTAATAGCTTAATCACCACACCAGACCAATGTATGGGCTAGCATTGCCATTTACTATGGGTTTTATAAAGAGAACTACCCCCAGGTAGGTCCAATGCTTCACTATGGCATCAAAACACCAAAACCTGGGTCCAATACCCCAGCTCACATAAGCAGACTTTCCTGCAGCTCTCTGATGCACACAGGAGAATCAAACTGCCAAGGGGCATTAAAAAATGTACTGATATATTATCTCCTCATCCAAAAACTGACAGGACATCTTAAAAATAGGCCTTTATCTTTTTTATGGCACCCGTATATTTTTAACACAACACACTCTAGCTTGAAGATGATTTTTACTGTTACATTAACTAGACCACTAAAAGTTGTTATCATTTTTAATACATACTCAAGAGCTTAAATATTTGGCCAATTCCAATTAAAATAGAGAACATTCTCTTTTAAACCACACATGACAATTGACAATATGTCCAAAACAGTTTGAGTTTTATTGCATATGGACCCCTGTTTGCCAGTGTAGCATAAAAAATAAAAATACATTTTTGGCTGTACTACAATGTTCAGATGGGATGCAATTTCCATGAATACCTTTTGTTTTTCCCAGCATAATTATGAATGTAAGTGTGATTCTACCCTGCTTACTACCAAACACCACTGTCATAAAACAAATTATCATAAAAAACATGCATTTTGCATAATCAGCAATCTCTGTTACACTGCTGAGTTAATTGCATTCGCTCTGTGTTGCTCTGATGCAATCAGTACTGTTTTGCAGCTAAAATGAAGATTCAAGATTCATTATAACATTAGCTTTCCTCAACAGATACCTGATGCAATGATTCTGTTCCAAAGTCAATAACTGGAAATAAACAATATAACAGATACAGTAAATACAGATAATCACTTTTATATATATGAATTTCATATCTCACCCTGCATGCATTTTTATTGTTCAATGCAAATATGGCTCATTATCCACTGTGTAAAGGATGCGAGGGACTATATTGATTTTTGTGTTTTGTTTTATATACTCAGAGCTCTGGAATTTTAATAAGCTATACACATGTGTACAACATAAACAGCAAGTACATTATTGTTATGTTGCTGGTTGTCTTCACTGTTGGGGGGGGGTTATCAATATTTTACTGAGCTATGACATACACACACACACACACACACACACACACACACACACACACACACACACACACAGAGGCTGTTCATTAACAGGATTAATCCCATTCTAAGGGAGAGAGACAGAGACAGACAAACAGACAGGACCAATATTTACCAGGCCTGCAGAGCCTTGCTAATGGACCTTCTGCATCCCTCACTTTACCTTTATCATGTTCGTCATGAGTACCTTGACCACCAATGGGAACAAATCAAACATGTAATTCACCTTCCAGGTAGGTGATAAAAACAGACAGCTTGAAGTACAGTAGCAGTAATGACTGGAACTTTCAGAGATTTTGCTGTAAATCCACAATACTCACACCAGTGGAACCCAGGAAATGCTGGCAACGCCATTAATCAACAGCAAGTTCAATACTATTTGAGATATATTCTTAGAGACATGAGATATATAAACAAACAAGGGTTGAATTGTACCTACTGGCTGTCCTGTTTTTTCGAGCCAGGATCACTGATGGTAAATCTTAATTACACAAAACAAAAGTATGTTCCAACATTATGGCTAAGCAGACACACAAATATAAATGAAACATAGAAGAAAGAACACTTCCACACTGTACAGGAATGGTGAATTTTGGCAATTGCAAGTCATTGCTTATCTCAAATAACATCCATAATCTTCTCCCCTGGATATCTCTAAGAGGCTGAGAAGCAAATACTCTCCATTTGAAATTGTAATCTCTAATGCCAGTGTTCTCTCCTTCTAGCAACAATTACACAGCCAGTTCAGTGATCCCACAGTATGACTAATTCATATTAAAGACTTGCTTTCCTTGGGCTTTAAAACAAAACAAAACAATTATTTTGCGATTTAAGTCAATAATCATAAAAGCACAAGGTAGGTAATTTACATCAAAAACGAAATAATCCTGCAGATATTTCCTGTCTCAGAGTGGAAGTATAATAAAAGCACAGGTGTGGTTTAATACAGATGTGTACATATGGGCGGGTGATTTTGAGATGAGTTTGAGATGATTGCTTCACATGCATTTCATCCCTTACCATGATACTTTGTAAATCTAGCAGTGAACCTTAAATCTTGCTTTAACAGCTAAGACAAAAAAAAAAAAAAAAAAAAAAAACTGGTCAACTGAGAAAAGCATGCCAGTCTCACATGACACATTTATTACTCTTCAGAATATTATTAAGCATCTATATATGTACAAGTATGTGATAAAGTTGTATGGTTATCCACTAATGTTGATGTACTATAACACACGATATTTGTTACCTAATTGGAAAGACGAGAAAGGAAAACTCACAGTAGATCTGGTCAATGTGCAAACTGCTTAGCTTCTCTTCAATGCAGTTGTGAACAGACACCATCAATAAGCCATTCAGAGAATACGCACTGCGGAGACGGCCTCTCTTCGTTCTCCGTGGAGAAATGTATTTCTGTTGTCTCTGAGCTCTGTGTGGGCCCCATTTTGTTTCTTGATGAAATTTGGTGTGAAAAACAAATTAACAAAGATCAATTTGTACTCGATCTGAGGAGGTTTGCGAATAATTAATTCCAATTTTCTCATTTAGAAAATTTGATTCTCCTCAACAAGTGGAGGGGAAAGAACACTTAATTAAACTGCAGACAATTAAAGAGTAATCCATTTTTTAATCTTCACATTCATGGACTGCTGGACCGAGGAAAATGCAGAATATTTGATTCTTGACTGAATGATTCTGCAACATACAAAGGTTACTCTGCACAGTTTGTTGCCTTTTAATTTAAACTACATCATCGTTAATGACAACCAAAGGAGATTCATATCAATTTGAAGACGCCCATGTAGTTTATATCCACATGAGACATGTCTATCTTTTTCAAGTTTCCTTTAAACTGAAGATTTAACAGCAAAAAATGTAATCTAAAATTGACACATGAAAGTTTTTTAATTTTACCAGACTGCTCTCGGCATGTAGACTCTAATCAGATTTCATTGCCAAAGGAAAGGCAGCTAAAGGCGAACAATTTGTCCTGCATCTGAAAATTCTACACAAGAAAAAGCTTCAGCACAGGTGGCTACATTACATTACATTACATTACATTACATTACATTTTAGGCCTTTAGCCCAGACCCATATTCAGAGATATTTATATTTTACTCTACCCATTCATACACTTAAATACTCCCTACCTGGAAACTGAGTCTGAAAACTGACAATTACATACCCATCTCTCTAGCTATCATACCGCACTAAGAATAACACCAATAATGATACTGAAGAAGTAATAAGTGAAATAAATTAACACAACGGCTGTTCACTGGCTTGTTTGTGTGGCACGAGACACAAAAGATGGATACCCTTGTGTACTGTCATTAAATGTAGCACCCATCAGCTAACCAGGTAACCAGCATCACTTTTACACAGATAACCAGCATCACCTTTAACTTTATACAAAACATATACCTGACACTACAAATGGAAGAACACAACTGCAAACCATAAGCTTGAACATATACACACACTGCTACAGAGTCCATGATAAATACATGAATGCAAGCAGGAAGATAAGGTCCGAGTACCTGTGCTTTTGCAGATATTGGTGGGCAGATATTGGTAACACACTCAAAGAAACCTCTTAAAAAGTACAAAGAAAGACATGAAATGTGAAAGTTGAGAGGAAAGACTTAAGATACTTAATCTATTCATGCTCTGAACACTGAGACGGTGGGGGTTGGGGGTTGTTTGATTGAGGTTTTTAGATTCATAAAAAGGATTAACAAAATGCAATGTGAAAGGTTTATGGCAAGGCTAAAATCAGTAGAACAAATAGGAATCAAGGCAAACTAACTAAATGTGAACTCTACCAATTTTAGGAATGTTTAATATGGCACTATCTATTGTGTGTTTACAAGCATTGTGCTAAGCAGTTTTTTATATAAATAAAAAAGCATGCTATCAACTTCTCATATGCGACTGATCAGACAAGAAACCTGTACAGGTCCAACAGAGGGGCAATACATCCACACATTGAAAATGTCTCTCTTTGATATTGTCAGTGCACACACAGCAGAGAAGCAGATGGACAGACATGCTTGCCTTTGCAGCTCAGACACAAAATGCACACAACATATATCTATATAGCTCCAGTCACCTATTTCCACAACCAAACTGTTGATTAACAAGCTGATTTAAAGTTCTTTCCCTATAGTATTTTTGTAAAGAAGTATATTAAAAATCCATACATATTTTAGTACAAATCTTAACAATGCAGTTAATTTATTATGCTCTTCATCGTTATCTACATTACTATTGTAACAACTAACTAAAGTTAATTGTTTTAGTCATTGAAATGCAGATTTTTAAAACAATTATGTCAATTTCTCTGTCATAAAGAAAAAGATACTGAAAAAGTGAACTTAGTTTTACATGTTAAAAGCTAACAATTTCGAGTGAATCAAACTGGAAAACATACTGATCTAGCATTTAGCCACTTCCTGTGGTGGGAGTTTGAGGAAAGTGGTTATACCATTTGTGCGATGGTGCCTTGAAAATATAGGCCAGGGTGTCAACTGTCAAAACCCCCAGGATTTAAACCAGCATCTGTCCTTAAATCTTACTCACAGTTATGAGAAGTGTTCCTTTTTTCCTCTCCATGATGCTGGCGAGTACACCAAACACCAACATTAACTAAATAAATTGTGTTTGCATTAAAAAAGAAACACATTTATCGCCACATAAAAGTTAAGAGCAAATGTGTACTGGATCCAGGGCCCGGTCTGTCTGATGTTCACTTTGCACTTTGATGTTGGACTCCCTCTCCATCAAGGCTTAGCTTGTATTTATGCTTTTCTGGAAAATATCTCTCCATGTCACACTTCACATTTTTTATGCCTTTCAACATCTTCCAAAGATCTGCAGATATGATGACAGGCTGCCCTGAAATGCTTTGTAAAGAGCTCAAACGTTTCATACGTCCGTAAATCATTTCATAAGGAGGTTTGGCCACTATCCTTCAGACTGGGCTTACCAAATGAAATATTGGGTATGGGTCGTCTTGAAATTGGTAATAAAAAAAAAGAAAAAATCAACACTCATCAGCGTTTAAAACAATCTCTTATGATTCTTCCACGGAGTGGGCGATTTATCGGACAGATGGCGCAATTACTGGGTAAGTACCCATCTGTTCTGTATGTTTCTCTCCTGTCCATTAAAAATCCCATTAATGGGGATCTGAGGTAAGTTACCTGGTCTTTTTACATCAATTAGGATATAGATTTATAATAAATCAGTTCCCAAACACCTGAGTGGAACAAAGGTAAACAGAGTACGATAAAAATGATTACGAATTTCAGCATGAAATTCTTAAGTGGGGAAAATCGGAAAGAACTGAAGTTGGTTTACAGTCTCACATGGCCTGTTTAAGGGGAAAGTGCTGTAAACAAGAAATGTTCATTAAAATGAATGCGCTAATGAGACATGGTGTCAGAACTTGTATCTGTGGGGGAAAAAATGCGATTAATGCCAGTTTACTAAAACTGTGAACTCTCGATTTGTTCCACTCGGGCTGAAATGTGTGCCATAGAATTGATTTACCTGATTAACTGCAGTAACAAGTGAAGAGACATTTGGAGACACTCAGGTGAGGGGAGAGAGTGAGAGACAACAGCTCAGTATATCAGAGTATTACATACATACCTAATCACAGCTGGATGGCTGGGGGTTTATGGTTTCTGCTCGAGTATAGGAACAGATACTTCCCATGACCGGTGCTATGAGAGTCATTACTCCAACATCCACTCCATTGTGCATTTTCTATTCAGCTTCTCATTTACCCTTGTGGTTTTTCCAATACAATGAAACTTAACACTAGGCTCATCAATTTGACCTATAAGGGGTACTTATACAGGACACTGATGGTTTTAATACATGGTCATTACTAAATCTATGAATTATGTAGGTACAATAAAACATGCATGGATCGTTTCATTATCACTTCTTTCTTATCTGTGCCGAATTAGGATGAATCTGAGCAGTAGTCATTGGGTCTCACCAGTCACATGGGTAACTGTATCAAAGCAGGCTGATGTGAAAACAGCTCTGCATCAGATATAAATGCAATTTATGTACTGAACCAGGCTGCAGAGGAATTACAGCGGGGGGTTGTCTTTATCTGGAACGCAGCAATTCTTTAAAATGTCAAAAAGGGCTGATTGCTTGAAGGGGGTCCTCCACAGGCCAAAGAAAACTGATAAGATAAAAGCATACACACACACACAACACACACACACAAATTCACACTCACACACTCACACACACACACACACACACAAACACACACACAAATTCACACTCACACACACACACACACACACACACACACACACACACACACACACACACACACACACACACACACACACACACACACACATATTCACTCTCACGCCCACATACATGATCACCACATATGCACCTCAACAAGTGCACACATGTACACCCATAGCACTCATATACACACATTGTCAAACACACACACACACACACACACAACACACACACACACACAAAAGGTGTCCAGGTCTGTAAAGCTTTGCTTTTAATATCCTGTCTGAATGAGATCTACCAGTCGTTAACGAGATCGGATGATGAGTTGAGGGAACAGTCCTCTCAGAAATGCGATTCTCTGTGGAAACCAGAGAACCTGGCCGTTCGATTGGAGAGCACGCAGCTGCAGAAACAGAAAACTGCAACCTGGTTCAATTAAGAGTGTGATTGAAACCAGAGCAATGAAAGTCCGACTACAGAAGAGGACAGAAATCCAACAGCCATTATATTCCAGTAAAGGAAATGTCCTCCGCTATAAGAAGAAAATGTGACTGGAAGCACAGAGGAAAAGAAAATTGTCAATGAGAAGCAAAAAATCGCTCTAATCAATCACTTCAGGCATTTTATATGGACAGCGTGCATCAATGGAACTGGCTGATATTGGATGTGGCTCAGAACGCCTCCGCTGGCATTCAGGGTTCAGAGCAACGCAGCAGAAAAAAAAGGCCATTCCCGTCAAACGAAGGTTTGCATTAACATCAACATGAAATATAGATGCAATCTGGGAGTGAAACACTGTGGGAATATGACATGGTTCAGCAGAAGGTAAAAATAGCACTAAACATTGAAATCTACTTTACTGTATCAAGCCTATGCATTATGTTATGAGTCATGGCAGAACAATGAGGATCGCTCCCCTCCCCAACAAAACCCCATTGAGGCTCTATGTTTTTTCTGCTTCTGTTAAACTGACATTTCAAATGGCTTGAACTTTGCTAAACCTGATTTGCTGATTTACCCTTTTGGTTAACGTTCCTGGGTAATATATTTCACATGTGACTGCTAGAAGACTTAAATTAAGCATCACAGAAGATCTGAAATGATTTTTCCACTACGCGTACAGTGTTCAAAGGATGACATTTGCCAACAGAGAAGGCCCTGAGTTTGAATGAATAATGAAAACTCTTGTAAATTGAAGATCCAGTGCTCCCAACCATCCATATGAATGCACTCATATAGCTGTGCAGTGGTACTGTAAGGAGGACACAATGTCTTTGCTTTTACAGTGTTTGCTTGTAACAGACAGTGCAGCATACACTGTTTAAAAACAAGCTTTCTGTCCTAACCATGAATTCCATTATTGTCTAATAAACAATCATTCCCACCTTACATACAAGAGATGGGGCATATGGAATGGCTTCCATATTGTGGTGAAGCCAAGTGAATAAAGTCAGGTTTCTGTCCTGAGTGACCTCTGCTCTCCTCTGTATGCTGCGCTCCCATCTCTGGAGAGGAGGTGGGCGCTGCATGCGGCTGGTCCTGAAATATGCGCACGCAGACACAGCAGTTGCTATGAGGCCCTGGTAATACTGCAAGTCCTGCCAGTGTGATGGTTTAATTATACAGTCTGCCTGCGTCTATTTATGGACAATTTTACTAAATATGTGAGAGAGATGAGCATTCAGAATGTCACATATGCATATGTACCACAGAGCAAATAAATCTACGCAGCCTGCCAATGGTACCGTTCTCTGCATCTAAGTGGACTGGAGTTTTTCTTTTCTCTCTCTTCACCGTATAAAATGAATTTAGATTAATGGCTTTCTTATGGAGAGGGAAATGTACAGTTTGTCATTGCCATAGTTCACAGTGTAAACAGTAGTTATTGAGATGATTTATGGGGAGAATGCTGCGGCGTAACAGGGAGGTAAGCTGGCACATTTTAGACAAATGTACTTCAAGCAGAAGCAGTGGATGATCAGGGAACACATAGTTAAGGAAGAATCGAACGTCTGCTTGCCGATGGAAGGAATATTAATCAGAAAGTTCTGGGGAGTCAGTTTTGGTGGGTGTTTATCTTGAGACCTGAGCAGGTGAGCGGAATGTTAAGGGCCATACAGTTAATTTGGGAGAAAGGTGAGGTTTTTATCTTTGAAAATTTAAGCAGGTGTGGGTATGTGGGCATTGGGTGACTGATGTTGCATGTGCAGAATGAGAAATAGTGAAGGTTAGTTGTGCAGGTCCTTCTGCTTGAGTCTGTGGGGGAGCTTCGCAGTAGGTTGGGCTGACAATATCATTCAGTTCAGGTAAGAAAAAAAGACTGAAAAAAGTAAAAGGAAAACATGGGTTACAGTTTCCGGATGTTTCTTCCCATTATAAAGCTGGATAAGCATTGAGAATATTCTTTGCCACGTCAGCCTATTTGAAAAATACCTTTCAAAGTGAAATACAAACAAAAGACAAAGTAGGGGTTGTTTTATTTAGAAAATTTGCATGCAGCACATCAGAGCGACTGCTTTGTCGGCATAATTTCAGTGACTGGCACTTGTCTGAGGGCTGAACTTCATCACATTGTTCAATGGGCTCACAGCACACTCTCATTTCAGACCTGCTGAATATCAAAGTGCCTGTCAAAGTGATCCCACAAACCGTGTCAGAGCACCTCTATAATTTATACCCCAGCTACTGTGCCGGGATCAATTTCCTCATCCAATTAACCAGCAGGGGAAAAAACCCCAACCTTTTCCCATGCATTTTCACTTTCCCCTTGTCTTCTTATTTTCAGGCTGAAGCCGACACCTGAGACGACAGTGTGGAATACCAGATGGCTTGCAGCTTGCAGATATGGCTGTTTACTAGATGAGATTGGATTAGGCGCTAATAGCTGTCCAAATTAAGGTAGTGAGATGCAGGGTGTTTGTTCGATGAGACAGTGATAAATAAATACTACTACTGACCAGGTCAGGCCTCATTGTAAACAGACGTCCACAATATGGCCAGAAGTCTATGCACACAGTACAGTAGAGGACAGTTATTAAATTAGAATAAGGCAGTGTATGAACTCAGCTCTGAACCACACAGGGGAAAAAGCCACATTCCTTACAGTGTTCTGCTCACAGAGCCTTCTGTTATAAGATGTGAAAGTGCTTTACAGTGTAAATAATGCATGCTAAGTAGCATTTTAGGTGTGTGTCTTTTTTCATAATTTACTCAAAAGAATGAGCAGCCACTCTGTACACAGGGGAGTGAAAGGGAATTTCACACACACACACTCACACACACACACACACACACACACACACACACACACACACACACACACACACACACACACAGTCAGAGAGAGAGAAAGTGCTGGACAGTTTGCATTTTGGATTTTTCCTTTCTCGTGTTCCCTGTCCGTAGGAATCCATTTGAATAAAAATCACCCAAAACTTTTCCCCATTTTACTTTACTGAAATTGATGTTTTCATCATTTTTTTTAAATGTCTCGATGGGGAAATCCTCTGATTGGAAAATCTCAACAATGACAACTTCATGAATAAAATTCATGAATTCATAAGCACTGGGAAATCAGTGTTTGTACTTTATCTCTCTGGTGTTATGGGAAGAATGTATAACTCAGCTGAGACAGGAAACAGGCAGTGATCAATAAACAAGTGTTCGTGTTTTGTCGAGGTGCTGGGAACTGGCCAGGAGACAGAGACAGGTTGCAAAGGAAATAAAAATGTGATCAATACAAACAAATGTATGCTGGCTATACAGTAAATGCCAAGAGGAATGGCACTACCAGTGACTTATTGACGAGGCTTATATCTCTCTCAGCTAGCATGTTATGGTAAAGCTTTATTTTTTATCATCCTTAAAAAATATGTAAAATATTTGTATGATGTATTTAATTTAAAGTTTTTATGGGTCTTCCTTAAAACCAGCCAAAGGCCTCACCACCCTAGCTAAGAAGATCCTTGCAGAAAAGAAAGTAATCCTGTATTACTTTCATTATCAGTATGAAGGGTTGTGCCAAAAGACAGGAAGGTGGCGCTATAGTAAGCATATGAAGTTATTAACTTTGAGTCTAACTTTAACTTTGGGTCAACCCCATGGCCTTTTAATCACCTGGTAGCTTTCACTGAGGTCACACAGGGCATTTAATGTAACATTACTTCTGATTTACAGAGATTTGTTAAATAGACCCTTAATTTTAAAAGCACCATAAATGCATAGAGGTCTCACATAAAATAATCTAAATGGATAACTTGGTTTTGTTCCCTGAGGGCTGTGTCATTAATTAAACCTTAAATACATAAATAATGATTTCTGTGCTGCTCTCGAGTGTGTAACCAATAAAGGAAGTGAAGATGCAGAATAACAAATACAAAGAGAGAAGGGGACTCATTAACCAGCGTCCGTTTATATTCCACAGTTCCCACAATGCACTGCTGCAGTTTCAATTAAACAAAATGATCAGTGTTATCTGGTCTTCATTACTGCTGAGTCACTGTCATTCAGAGAAAGTATATACCAGCAGGAACACTGAGAACTTTCAGAAACTTTCTGAAATGCTATCATCATTATGTAATATGAATGAATTATGGTGAAATATGAAATATGGGGACTCACTGATAAGCCAGATAAGGCAGATTAAAAAGCCCACGATGCCACTTTCGGTAAGGTAAGGTTTGGTTCAGATAAGGTATGCTGAAGCTCACTGCAGCGTCTGTGCTATTAGACGGGACACAGCCATATTCAGGTGCCTGCCTGGTGGCCTGACCTCCATCTCAGCTGAGAATAATGCACTGAGGGATTGTTACTCAGGTACTCAGCTGAGCTGAGCCATGACAGAGCAGGCTTCAACACTGACAAGATGACAAGAGTAAGAGGAGGTCCCCAGCCCGTTGTATAGCTCTGGTTGTGTGTGTACTTATACCATGTTGTGACTCTTGTTGTGGAGAAGTAAGAGGGGTGTTTTTTTTTTATTTTTTACTGCTGCAAGACAATATTTTGTAGAACTGCTGCAACTCCCTGAAGGGGAGCATAAAGATCAGTTGGATTTAATTATACTCAAGTGCCAAAGATCATATGTTTAATAAAAAAATATTCAGAAATAAACAAATCATAAAGTCACTGACTCTGTCATGAACATAATCTATTGGAAAATTTCTATTCTATTCTGCACTAACACACACAAGCTCCTTAAGAGATGATAATATATTCTTCATTGAAGCATCTCCTGCTAAATCACTAACCACACCATGGTACAGAGGGGTCTCCCTGATGTTTAGCCTTGCAAATATGCTGCAGCTCTTGTGATTTTGTACGTCGCATTTGACTGGAGCCTGAACGGCCTGCAGCGCACTAACAGTGAGCATGCCCTTGGATCAGTGTGCTGACGGACTGAGACGGGCCGCAAGGGGAGCCAGGCACCAGGGGGGAGCCAGGCAGAGCCTGCAGCTGCCTCTGCCTCCACAACCCCCCCCCCCCCATCCAAACCCCTGCCCCCCCAAGAGGCGGGATTTCAGCGGGGTGTCATTGAACTTGCAAGCGCATGGCAACCGGCTGCTTATCGAGGTAATTTAGCGGAAATGGGTTTCCTACTGTTTGGCGGGTGAGTCAGACCAGGTCGGGGAAAAGATAAAGGCATTCGTGGCCCTGAAAGCACTGTGGTCACGGTAACACCCCCCCCCCCCCCCCCGCTCCCCGTACCCTTCAGGGGGGCTGCGTGTCTGCATGGTTTTAATAAAAATACATTTTAAAAAATGCCATAATTAAGCAATGCAAAAAAAGCATTAGTCTAGCCTCATAAATTCTTAGGCATTTTCCCATTGCCATCTACTGTAGTGGGCAAGGCTATTAAATATGAACTAGGTTCAATTACTGAGCTCAAAAGAAAAACACACACTGTTAACAGCAATACAAAAACTTTAAAGGCTGCATAGGATACCTATGATAGCATTATGCAGAATGTTTCATCTATCTAACTGTAATGGTTCATGGGCAACCTAACCCTTTTCAAATAAAATGTCAACTATACACTTTTCAAAGATAAAAGTGTGTTGTAATCAAACAAGCATTCATTCATTCAACCACTTCATTCAATCATCTTTTTTCAGATCAATTTGTTTCAGTCAAAGATCCCAATTATAAGATCCATAATATAATGTAATATTATGAAAAGACGCCAAATAAAATACAATGAAAATACTGATGAGATGTCGGTTTGGAGAGTGCAGTTTGGCTGTGAAGGCTGTGCATGCTGCCAGCGGTCCCATTTGCTGGCTGAGTTCCCAGGTTGTCGTGTACAGGCCCTTTCCTGTCAGAGGGGACACAGCCAGAGGCGGCACGGTCACTCTCCCCCATGTCTTCCCATTACCTAGCCATCTGTCTTATTCTGTATGTGCTCCGCCATTATTAAACCTCTTTTTCCACCCTTCTCCCAGCCCCAGCATGCGTGATGGGGTCCAGCCCCCTAACCTCCATTAGAATGAAACCCATGGATCACGTGATGCTTAGAGATTTGGGGAGGGGGCAGAGAGTGGGACTACAATGCACAGAAAGGGGTCTGAGACTCACCCCTCCGAAAACAAACACCAGATGAAAAACACTTGAAAGGCGAGGGAGGAAAGGTGGATCACGAGCGCGAGTCATCGCTATCTCACTCTGCCGCCGTTTCACATGTTCGTCCTTTTTTAGAAATCAGACAACTCTGGGCGGTTATTTATGGGCACTTATTTATCTATTACTTTGCACAACAATATGCTGTGTTTTAATTGTGTTTACTTCTGTGGTTGCCCATGGTGATTGGAGCAAAAGACTTTATGAGGACAGAAGGCAAGCTCCTGCTGAAGAGGGGATGTGCATAACAGACATTCAGGAGCAGATTTTTTTGTTACCTGTTGAATTGAAAACAGGCAGCTATTTGCAAGGTGTTTTTCAAAGTAATCACAGCACAATCAAAGCCAACAGGCTTTGAAGACAGGGGCTGCATGTATGAGGTTTTCTTTACTGGTGAGAAATGCACCACAAGTAGCTCCTGAAAATGCAGAAAGCTTCCTGGTCATATTTTAAATTCAAACACAGACACAGCAAAAAAATAATCCTTAACACAATGTACAAAGAGGGTACATCCTGTCTTGTGGGCTTTGCATTCACTACAAATAAGTGAGACTTGTCCTCTCTGAGATGCCAGCTTTTAGAGCAGAGCCCATACCAAATCTCAGATGGGCATACGGACCTCAGCTATACTCACTCACTCTGACAGCTGAAGGTCAGTTAGTGATGGACATAATCCCCTCATTTCACTTTCTTACTGTTTTGATGGATTGGGCTGGGTGCGAGGGAATATGTGGGCCTCCATTTTGGATCCTGCCTCACTCTCCGCTCAAGTAATCTTGTAAATCACCATGTCGAACATTTGACAACCTCATCAGGTGAGTTAAAAAAAAGGTTGTCTGTGTTATAAGGCAGAGCAGCCAAGTGATTTATGAGTTCTACCTCAAAATTCTTCTCATCTACTCATTTTGACTCATAAAATATAATGTCAATTCATATCGTGTCATATCATATTGTGTTATGTCCATAAGAGAATTGCATAATTTCATAATAGAGAGGGTCACTGGTCATTCCATAATTATTGACTAAGTCCTGGTAGCAAAGAAATCAGAATGCATATAATTTTATCATCCTATCACTAAAATGTACTGAAGCAAAACCACATTCTACAGCGGAAAGCTGTCAGAAGGCTGTGACATACATTCTTTTCGTGTATACATTGACATTTCCTATCATAGCCTTGAGAGCAATGTGAATAATCCTCTGTACCAAATATTGAGCTAAAATGTTCAAGAAAAAAAAACAATCATTTAATGACAATGTTTAGGGTATTTGACTCATCTTTGTTATTGACTGGGAATGGTGCCAATAATTAACAGTCTATAGACTTTACATATTTTTTGTAATATTCAATTGACTGATTGATCAAGGTTGCGCTGTGGTCTTCATTTGAAAATATTTTTAAAGTGTTATTTTGTAATGAATTGAAAAACAGAGACAAAAGTAGAAGAGTTTTTATGCAGATATAAAATCCCAGTGCTCCTCTGTCCTAGCACATTGATTTTAATCTCTGCCAGGAAAAAAAAAAAAAAATCTCTGCTCCTTGTACTTTCCGGAAATAATGGGGGACGTTGGCATCTGAGTCCTCTGCTCTAACCCACACCGCTGATGGAGGGATTGTGAGAGACTGCTTGATGATCACTTCCAGTCTGTTCTTGAGAATCACTTAAGGTCTGCACAAAAGTGCACCTGATGGGGCCTGACATTTCACAGAGCTGCACAAAAGTAACAGTCTCTATAAAATGAACAGGCCTCGGACAGACCTCGCAAAGAAAAATATGTATTTATATCCGATTGGAACGATACGTCCAATCGGATGTAGGATTTCAGCCATTTAATGTGTGATCCAAGAGTAATCTGGCTTGTCTCACTGCATATTTTTTTGGAATAATGTAAAACAGAACTGCTAAAAAAGGTTTAACAGTGTGCCATTTATTAGAACTAACCTCTGACTGTGTCTTTTTGTTAGAAAACTATTCACAAATATAATACTGGGGGATTTTGATGTGGCGTTCATAATCTATAATCGTGAGAGTATAAAGCTGAAATGAGTCATGTCATTCTCACCTAAGCCATTTCAGATCAGAACAGAACAGGTTGGCGCAGGTGCATGAGTCTTTGTAGATCAAAGAAATGTTGACACCATGGAAACAAGGACTCCTCAAAATCTTGATTATGGGTGTTTTTCACAAAGCTCTTTCTGTTGAAATGCACAGGGCTGGTAGGGGCCAGTTGTCATGTGACTGAAATCAGAGGGGCTTTCAGTCCAGTTAAAAATGAATGATGCTTTATTTTAGGTACCTTACAGCCTCACCTTTCAGGACACAATAGTGACAAGGATGTAGTAACACTGAAACGTTGCTTAGGACCTGCAAGGTGGTCCGTTACACTGTGTGTGTGTGCTACTCACTTTAACAATAAATCAGAATGGCTCTCGGCACAGTGTACACTTATGTCACCCTTCATGTTCGTCTTTTATGGCCATTTGAAATGAAAAGACCCCTCTCTTTCTGAGGGGGTCTGTCATGGAGACCATAAAGTCAACACATGTATTATTGCATAAATAAACATGTGTGCACACACACAGACACACAAATACACAATTTCAGGTATGAACACTCTATTTGGCTGTTCCAACTTCAGAGAAATCATGGTTATGAACTATGAGATAATGAGTGGCACTGGGATATGAATCAAACGGCATAGTTTTTAATATCATGGAGACTACAGTGTGTTTACATTAACTGCAGGTTGCCGTTAACAATCAAAAGCTGGTTTGATTGACATAGTCCATTTCCAAATGTGTTTTCTTTTTCTCCACAGTAGAGCTGCTACCTGCTGGGTTCTTTTGCTCTGAGAATAAAGGCAGATGAACAAAACTGGAGTGGTTCTCAGAAATAAGGCTTGGTGGTGAAGCTTATTATTGATACAGCATCTTGTGTGAAAAGTGACAGGCAGACTCTCCCCTTAGCAAAGCCGTCTCAATTCAGGGCATATGTGGTGAAACCAGACAGCAGAGGCGACTCAATTATCACCTGCAGCTGGGTACCTGGCCAAATTACCCTGTCACCTCCCACCTGGGAGCGGCTTTTCGCTCTAGTGTGGGTAGACTTATCAGACTCACATAGAGTCTCCGCACTTCAGAAGGGATGGTGTGGGGGCGTGCAGCTGTGGATGTAGCAGTGAAACAAAAAAGGAGGGACAAAACTCCTGCAATATGAACATGCAGGTTTGTCTTAAAGAAATGTATTACAATGAAAAACCCTGACAACTAGTGTAGAACAGTGGAAGGTGGACTATGGAAAATAGAACATTGAAAAAGAAAGGATTTGGTACAGAGAGAGAGAGACAGAGAGAGAGAGAGAGAGATGGTAGAGAGATGTGCTGATGGTCACTGCGGTTGGAAGAAAGACTAATAATTGCCTGTGATTCTCTGTCATTGTCCATCTGAGCCAGCCACAGTGTGAGGTAAACCTGGGCAAACACAATTCAATTGCACAGTTTAATCATTATTATTATCATTATTCTCTATTGTTTCACATGGAGCACAGCATAAGGGGCAAAAGCAACATAATGGCTGAGTTTCTAACTGCAAGACAGCTGCCTGCTGTGTCTCTGATGGCAAGACAGAAAAAACAAAACATCTTAAAGGGGAAAAAAAACATTTCACACGGAAGAAATTATGCCGAAGTAACTTCAGAGAATATGCACCACACAATAGATCAGCATGCCTGACTGACAGTAGATGGGTTTATGATTAGACAGCTGACAAAAATAATCTGTATGATTCATAACAATGCTAACCTAGCCTGTAGAGTTAGACAGTTAATGTTTAGTTACTGAGCTGGCGAATGGGAAGCTTGACAGGCTCGGTTAATTGCTCGCACGTGTCATCATGACAACATGAAATGGTTTCTGTATCCCACCAATAAAGCAGTTTTAATACATAATTTCTTGGGGTGTCACAAAGACCAAAGGTCATCTGAAGAACGATGCATGGAATGCCGGCATGAGGCGCCTTCAGCAGATAAGGCACCTTTTTGATGACGTTAGTTTGGTGCACGTTTTAAAAGGGCAAGTATACAAAAGTGTCCAAATGTTGCTTTCAAATTCTGCCTGGGTAGGCAGCTGTCCAGTGCCTGAAACACTGCTGCTTATTCCCACATGTCTGTCAAGCACTGCGTACACTATCCTGTACTGTTTAGAACCTGTGCAGAAAAGCACACATCGTCTGAGCCTCATTATCTCAGCCTAAGCCACGTTTTCCTTTGGACTGGGTCCATTTCATTTCAGTCCCTTCTCAGGCCGTGGCTGGCAGCTTTGGAGAGCTGAACGTGTGAACATGACTTAAATGGACTTGA
This sequence comes from Albula goreensis, assembly GCA_022829145.1. Classification (NCBI taxonomy): domain Eukaryota; kingdom Metazoa; phylum Chordata; class Actinopteri; order Albuliformes; family Albulidae; genus Albula; species Albula goreensis. The sequence continues at coordinate 15,620,426 of CM040765.1, forward strand.
GTTCTCCCCATTCATATGGCTGGGTGCATGCAGTGTATTCCAGCCATCAGGTAATTTTGGGACAGGTTTGCAAATGACGCACGTTCCCAGGTGGCACAAGGAAGCTAAATAATGACCACCTGCTCTGATCATATTGCCAGGTGCGTGTCAGTGATGAGACAAATATCCCCTCCAGGTCTGTCTATGATGTAAGGGTTTCTAATGCAGGATGTGGTGCAGGAGTGTTATGGAGGCCCGTACTGACAGACAGCTGGAAAACGCATTGGCCCAGGGTCCCTAAACTTCCTTTACCTGAACTGAAGGCACATCTCAGTGACAGACATTTAAAAAAAAAGCTTGAAAAACCCTCAAGTGAAGTTATGTACTTTATACAAAGAAAGAAATGTTGCATGTGGAAAAAAGTGAAGTCGCTTGGAGGGCAAGGTTGTGATGATATTCTTGTTTCTTCTGTCAATGTAATTGGATGCCAGTTCTTCAATCTTTTATTAAACTGTACAAAGAATGACTAGAGGCTTTTTGGGAAAGGATTTCTTTCACCGTTTAGAGAAATATTGCACTTGAAAAGTATCTGATCTCAGGAGGTTCCACAATAATCTTATTTTGCACAAAAATAACTGTCTGAGCATCAAACCACTTAAAAATCATCTCCAATCAGCTGACAATTCAGTGTCTTTAGGGTATGTGAAAGCATTAGGTTATTACAAGCAGTCCCAATGAAATGGTTTCTTCCTGTTCATATGCCTCAAATCTGACCCTCTGTCCTATCTGGAAGGAAGCCCACTTACTAACTGGGCCGCTTGACCCAGGTGCATCTTGGGAGGTAGCAGCCACGATGAGCTTATAGTTTTCTGTAGCTCACAGAAGTGCACTCAGATATCAGCTGGGGATGTAGCATGGACAACTTTCATTCGACACAAGACAATACTGAGTGTCACAGGCTGAAATTTTAATGAACTCCTCAAAATGAATTATGCAGGGTACATTTCAGATTTACATTCTAAATTAAGCTGTTACCATTTCAATAATTCATCACCAAAAGTAATTGACATTCTGCATTAAAACCCTTCCCATTATGACAGACATTTGGTTGACTGAATCTTTCACTCACCCCTGACAGCTCACAGTCTATATACTGTAATTTTGTTAGATGTAATCTACCAAATGCACCAGTAAAATAACTAAAATCACTATATTTTTTACCTGATTCATGAATGCATATTGTCACCATTTGTATTCCCATGAGTAAACTTTTTTTTAGAATCTCACCTTCCATCCATGTTATTCTGACGTCTGATGTAAGGCAGTTTTAAACTGGAGGCAGCAATTCAATCAAACCACACTGTGAGGAGGTGATGTGAGTGAAGGCTAAGCTGCCACATGTCTGGGGTGACCATGGCTGAGCGCTTAGCACCGTCCCTAGGCCGAGAGGTGACAGAGTTGAGATATGACTTACTGTGCTCTGAAACTGCCATTTCACAGCCATCTGTCATGGACCACACTTCTACACTGACAGTCGAACTTATTTTAAATGCATATCCCAATAACATAACTGCGATGGCCTGTGAACCTTAGTCACAGCCTAACTGACCTTAAGAATGATCAGAGGTTTGGTGGCGGAATTTCACAGAACCATATCAGTGAAAAGAGAGAGTGAGGAAGAATGTAATATGAAATAAGAATCAAATTAAAGTGAGCTCAGACTCTGGGGAGTTCAATGAATCAATTCAGAAAATGAAATTGAGAAACTTATAAAAACTTAAATGATGAGCTGAGATGGGCTGAACGGCCTAGTGTGCTGATGTTAATGTACAGTTATTGTGCTGTTAAATAGATCTGGTGAAAACAGTAAAACGTAATGGCCTTTCAATGGCAATGTAGAAATACCTGCAAGGACAGCAATGAATTTTTACTATTCAGCTGCATTAGAATGAAATAGTGTAGTTTTCAGCTTTAGTTTTCACATGTCTGTGTTCTTTATATTGTGCACACATATAGACACATTTCAACTTCAAAACTACAACAATCACTGTTATACTAAGGACTAAAAGGGAAGACCTGAGTTTGGTTTGCGCTGTAATAAAATTTTAGCACACACCCCTCAAGGACATCCTGCTAAAAGCCTTTTGTGACACAGTCCTCCCTATTCTGCAAAACACAAACACACACAGATAAGAAGTGCCTTCACCATGTATGTAACACAGCCTTCTGAAAAAACGCTAACAAATTAATCTACTAGTTTTATTGTCTAACTCTACTCTGATCTATTCCTCCAACCAAAACTTCTTTCATGATTCTCCCATAAAGATCCAAATAAATGCTCCAGAAGAATAAAACTAAATTCCAATCTGACATGTTCCCTCCCAAAAACCTGAGGGGTTTAGAGGAGGTCAACAGACTAGCTGTTTGCTGAAGGAGAACATGGCTGGCAGAACTGTCTTTGTCGTTCCACAGGTGACGGTGACACAGAGGAGATAATGGGTTTGTGGGTCGTCACCACAGCCTGACATTCTGAGCAGAGTGTTTTCCTGTCCTGGATCTTGTGGGGGGATCAAAGGCTCCAGACAGGGCCCCTGGTGGCTCAGACCTCACCACTCACAGCGTGATGCTCTCAGATAGGAGAGTGTGAGGCAACATGAGAGATACTGCACCATCTGGAGCTCTGTTATGGTCCTGCAGGCGCAACGCGGGCTTGTGGTAAGACCCCTCTCCATCTCCCACACCTTCCAGTGTCGAACGGTGCGGTTCGTACGATACAGTGACCTAGATTCACTCAGCATTCATCCTTAGCAGGCCTTAGTGGGCCATACCTCACTGGCATTCACAGATGGATGGGGGAGGAGCTTTTAGCTGTTCTGGATTTCAATATCAAGCCATAGCAAAAGTGCAGTTTCAAATGGTTCTTTGAAATCAAGCCATATGACTTGTTGAACTTGGTGTGCCTTGATCCTGGTGTGCCTGTTCCTCTAAGCTTGGAATTTGATTTACAAAATGTAATTTTACATCTTAATTAGATTTAGCTGTAAGTTAAATTTAAGGACAAACTCTGACTGAATCAAAGCTAACCTTGTTATCTTTATATATAAATCATATACTGTCCATTTTTGCTCATTTTGCCTTGACTGAGCAGCCTTATGATTTATTCAGCTGTTGACTCATAATTTTACTTTTCCTTGACCAACGCACCTCTAAAATACAGAAAAATAAAACCAGTTTTTCAACTGCCTCAGGTGGTATAAAACAGGCTGTTTCCTGACCTGACAGGACCGCCTATGTTAAAGTCGAAAGGGTGAGCAGTTAATAACCAGCATAAGCACCAACTGAGTGAACCGACGCGTCTCCCTGGAAACATTGTTTTACTTCACAAATCTGAGTGATTACTGTAATTATAAAATGAAGCATTTGTTAAGGTAAAATAAATAGCATAACACTTTGCTGTCAACATGTCAGTGCCTAAGGACCAGCACAGCATCGTGTGTACAGCAATACAGATATGGTGTTAAGGGGCAACGTTGGGGAGCAGGGCAAGGTATTATTGCAAGGTTCCAGTAATAGCGTACAGATAGAGGCGGAGGTGAAATCAGCTTTCTCGTCATGCCCTGTGGAAGAAGCCCCAGGACACTTCCCTCCGTCAAACTGTATTAATGTCTACCGAGCCCTCTGTGACCAAACGCACGGACATAACACCATTCTAATTAAAGGGGGGGATATTTTGGACCTCTCAGAACAGTGACGGCCTCCATAATTGATGCTCGGTTGAAATGTCAAAAACCAACTCCTGTTCCCTGGGATAACTCTTCAGAAAATTGTCTGTCATAAACAGAGTCTGAATGAAAATGAAGCATTATTCCGTCCAAGCCAATCACACCCCTGGGAGACATAAAATTATGGTTTCCATTACAACAACAGTGACAAGGACGAAAAGTTTCCTGCTGTGCCTATCTTGTGGTAATACGAGGACAGGAAGTAGAGGACAAGATTCTTCATATTAGAAAAAAAAAGACATTCATATTGCTGCGATCCATGCTTCCATGCAAGGTGCAAATGTTAATTATTGATTTAAATATGATGCATTTTGCTGTCAGTGGCATATGAGTTGCCGCATGTAGACAGGGAAACACCAGCTGTGACGCATAATTAGAAAATCACAGCTGCTCTCCGGGTCTATTCATTGGCCAGGCCACTCCTCTCACAGGGGAAACCGTGTCTGAGGGATCAATAAAGCCCCCCTCCCCCCCACACACACACAAAATCATCAAGGTGTGCGTAATGCCCCCTAGATGGGGGCCATCACTGCAGTGCAGTCAGCTGTGCCCTCTTCCTCCCCTCACTCGCACCCGTCCACCCATCCCGGCCCTCGCCCTGTGGGGCTGAATTGCTGCAGGCTCCTTTTACGGTTGGTTTAGTTGTCAACTAGAGAGGTACCAGTGGAGAAGGCTGCACTAGTTTCTGAGCTACAGTCTTTAAGGACTAAGAGTCAGGTTTACTCAAGCTTTGCTCAACCTAAAATTTTTCAATCATGCGTTCTGTTTAATTCTATAACCCCGGAAGCATCACACCATTTATATGACAACTCTAAAACTAACCCAAATTTTATGGCTGAGAACTGTGAGCCTGACAAACTTCTGGGATTTTCTTCATTAATACACTAATTGCCAGTTACTGCTTCTGACTTATCCCAGTGTATTGTTGGCAGAACCTCAATTGGTTCTTTGCTAGGAAATGTGGACATAGACAAACTTGGCTGAACAAATAAACCCTTGGACATCTGAGGGTGCCAATAGCTTTGCAGCAAATTAATGGTAAAAAATGTATGGAAGTTTATCAGATACTGGATGCAGATCCTAGATCAGTGATTGAGCACATGGAGTCCAGACCGCTCTGACAGATGATGCAAACTGAAATGTATTAGTGGAGCCCTCAGCGGACTCTCTGCCAGTACTATAAGCGGCCACTCATGTTTTGTGATCACCTCAAGTCCCACCTGAATTTAAGCCTCAATTTCATGGTTAAAGTGACAGTTTGACAGATATATGATGGCTAAAAAATGAGAAATGGAAAATGATTTCTTAGACCTGCCAACAACATTACTCCACTGCTCACACTTGATGTTTATCCTAACCATGCTTATTTTTCTTGTAGCCAATGAAAAAGTATATATATTTATTTTTTTTTAAAGTTTCATTTGCAGGAATATGAATTTCAGTATTCATAAAGTTGAGAAATACCTGTCAGGGACATTTTGTGAGTACTGTCATCAGCAAGGTTGCAACTCAGATCCCAGTCCCTGGGTAGAGAGCATTTGCATACATTCTGCAGTCTAGACTCTATCAAGTCTGAACATGGAAATTGTGTCTGACATGCTGCATCACCTCTGTTTTTTTAATTGAGTAATCTTTATTACAATAAAATAATAATCCTGTACAAACCTGAAAGTCTTTCCAAAAAAAAAAAAAACACCCAGACAGAAGTAACATTTAAGAGAACTGTTGATTGGCAATGATTTTTACAACAGCAAACAAAGAGACCAGAATAGATTCCCGGCAGTGTGGCAGGACAGAGCTGGAAATTGAGACGCGTTGGAGGCTCTCCGGGGGGAACGCTTTCAGCGCTCGGGCCGGAAAGGTCAGGCCTCCGACTCTGAATGCCTCAATCAGAGCAGCCTCCTCTCCAAATGCTCTCACCAGAGAGATATGGGCATCACGCCCAACAGGGCGAGGGTGCCCAGGCAGACCATCCAGCGCTTTGGGCGAGCGCTCTGCCCTGTGCCCTACAAATGACTCTTCACTTTCAGACACATTTTAATCAGATAAAGCAAAACAAAGATTTTCATTCAAGACCTGACTCCCTGGAAATCATCGAGCTGAATTAGTCTTGCTACCAACTTTGAAAACATCTTCGTCTATGGCAGAAGTGCTCAGCCCAGTCTCTTATGGGAAACTAGTCTCTAGGAAAGTCTAGATATAGGAATGTAATATTTATTCATGAAGGAAATATTAAATGAAAACAATTACAGACCACAGCTGGCAAAACAAATGATCTGCTTTTGTCACATTTGGTGAACATTTTTGATTCACATCCAAATAGTTCATGAGGCCTATGCAAATCTCAGATAACACCATGACATGCATTGGAATTTGCTTTATAAAGCAAATACATACCATTAAAATGCTTATAACTGTGTTGTATATGACCAGACAGAATGTATGAATGAAAAGAGGAAACCTGTACTTGGTGAGTGAGGGATGACAGTGTTTTGATTATTGAGTGGTGCCAAGCGTGACACAGAATGCAGAAGTAGCACTCAAAAACGGAGAGTGAACAGGCAATCAATGGCTAGCTGCTAGCACTCAGTGTGACACACAGCTACATCACCGGCTGAATAAGGCCAGATGGGCTGAAACACGTTTCTTTAGGCTGCTGAATGCAAGGGGCCAGCCATTGATTGCTTTTCTCTGTCTGGCTGTGCTGAGAGCTGCTCTTGGAGGCTTACTTCCACACAACAATGCACACACATCGATCATTAAGGGAGAGGTTGATTGTCTTGTTTCAATACGGTTTGTACCTCTTTTTCCACCTGTTGAGACACCTGCGGCTCTCTGTCATTGTTCTTGCACATTGAAGTGAATCATGCATATTTCACGTTTGAGAGAATGTTGTATGTATCACAATCATAACTGTACATCAAACGTTATAAAACACATTTACCTCACAACTACGTGTCATCATTTCAGCACGGTTCAAATGCAGCAGTTACATGACTGCAACAGATACATTCCAAATTCATTTTGCCCTGACACCAATATCACTCAAATCTAGGTTTTCACATAAATAATGCAACAATAATTTATTCAGGATATCACAGTGTTTTTTTAATCAGGGAACCACAGATTTGGGCTTTAAAAAAAAGATTGATATATTTTTACATCGTACATAAAAATCTGATTTTCAGAGATTCACAGATGATCCATTTCATTCTTGTATTCATCCTCGTAAACAGGTGCAGGGCGGAGTTTCTGATCCTTCAAGGTGTTTCTCATCTTGGCATGTCCCTTTTTTGATCCCTGTCAGACTATAAGTGGACTCATCAGTGAACATAAGTCACGCTTGCTTTGACGAGGCAATCAGCAGCTGTAATTAACGAGGGCGGGCAAGCCGCTCTGATTGCGTATCATCTTCAGCGCCCTAACGAGCACGCGGGGCTGAGTCAGGTGAGGAGGCTTCTCAGCAGCCACACTCCTGCCTATCGCTGTCCTGACAGCCAGGCTGCGCTCCGCCATTAATCAGCCGGATCGCTGCGAAATAAGCTGTGCTGGGCCCTGTTTTGGCCTGTTAACACTGTCAGAGGGAACAGATGTCAGCGTTAAATGTGCGACAGGTGCCTCCTTCCTCCTTGTCGGCTCTTTGTGCGTCACCTCATTAATTTATAGTTGCTCCAAAAATACTAGCGGTGGGTGTCTGTGATTATTTATTTGATATGTATAGTGGCATTTAAAGGTTTGGGAAGCTGAAACTTTTAAACTAGTTGAGATGGGGTTTTAAAACTTTTAAGTGACACTGTATGGGTTATTAGACTGAAATAATACCAGATCAAGTACGAATCATACCAGATTACTCACTCTTTTACTCACTCACTCACACAACAAACACACACACACACACACACACACACTCACACACGCACACACACACACACACACACACACACACACACACACACACACAAATGTGTGTTTGTGCATAAGTATAAAGGTATGAGATATGATAAATTCTGGCAAAACAAAACATGGTAGAGTGTGAAGTCAAGTTTTTGTTCTTGACTTCACATGCAGAAATAAAAACGGTTTGTTTCATGTTTGCTTGTGAAGTGCTGTACCTTTCGCTGTTGTGATCTCCGTTTGCATTCTTTTAACTCGATGTGTGGTTTGTGTGTGTATACATCGTGCATTGGGAATTTGTGATCTGTATGGCTGGATCTGTCTCAAAGGGCCCCATTGCAGTCAAACAGTGGGCCTCAGGGCTTGGCTCCTCTGCTGCTTTGAGTCTCTGTTTATCCTGCAGAGGTGCACTGCGCTCAGGAACATTCCCTCTCTATAACGCCTGGGGCTGCTCCGCACTGACAATGAAAGGCAGCACAATGCACGCTGTACCTATGGCGAACGATAAGTCAAGAAAGTACACAACATAGCAAGAGAAATCCTCTTCAAAAGATCCAGCTGACCATGAACAGTAATGGGCATGTTCATCAATCAAATTTGGTAAGAATAAAGTATTAGTGCAACCACAGTCAAATGCTGGATAGATGGCCAGCTGTAACTTTCAGCTGCTTGCATAAATAAACACGACAGCATGCATACATACACACATGCATGAAGTATGAACGGATATATCTCTCTGCAAAGGAGCCATGGTTACCAGGATACAATAAACATGTGTATTAACAATGTAATAATGTAAGCTGCATATGAAAAGTCCAACATGATGCAAAGATATGATATTTTCCCACCCCAACTCATATAGAAGATTATAACTGATGCATGTTTTTCTCTCCTTCACCTACATGGTTTTTTTTTAGACATTTCGGAAGCAACTATGTCATGGAATTTTCCATTTCCATTTTTTAATGGCAGGAGGTTGAATGTTATGCCATTACCCTGTGGTGTAAACCATTACTTTAATGGCTGTGAGTGTCACACTCGTCAAGCTTAGATTAAGGGGAGTGAGAAAGAGTGAGAGATGATTAAATTAGAGGATGAGTTTTTAAAAGACATTTAGCACTTTGGCTTTTCTGATTAATGCCTAAGCCATCCAAAAACTCAGCGGTCATTTTTTAGCGACGGGTCGTTCGACATTTCTTTAGTTTAATCACACCCTTTATCCATCTCTGTCTCAAACATATTATTCTTGTCAGTTTGCTCAGCAGCCCCATGGGGAATCGCACGGTTCTCATTTGGCATATTATCCATTAATGCGACTAACTGTTTGAGGAGGCATCTAAGGGCAGAAGACCTTACAGAACCCAGGGGCAATGCCCCCACAAAGTCCCCTATGAGCCTAGATCTTTCACAGGGCAAGTCTCCATTTCTCAAACACTCAAAGCAACAGATAAACAAAGACAATCATAAAACTAACATAAAACGCTGTGTTTTTTTTCTCACTTGTTGCATTTAAGAACAGCTAATTACATTTTATCCCAACGTGCTTTTCCTCCTCATCTAGCCATGCTTATTGTTTCTTCTTTGAGCTGCTGTATTCCCCATGCATTATAAACAAAATCATATTGCATCCTATTGCTTCTATGTTTCATCCTCTTGCCTCTTCCCTCCACTAATTGTGTCTCTTTCCTCTTGCTCCTCTGGTCTCCTGTCTGGGGCTGAAGCTGTAGTTTCTGATTAGGCAGCCCAGTCTGGCTTCCTGGTTCAACATTCCAGCCATCTGAAACCAAATACTGGACCTCCCTGCAGGCCTCTGCTGACCACAGAGACGTTTATCTCCGAATTTCCCCTTAAGACCTCCCAGTGCTGGCTAGAAGCAGAATGCCTGTCCCTCTGAGATTGAGGTTTCTTCCTATCATAATGGAAGTTTACCCTTTCCACTGTTCCATTGGGCCTGCTCTGGGGGGATCAGACCACAGATCTATGTAAAGATGGTCTGTGACAATGTCGTCATAAAAGAAGCACTATACAAATGTATAATTTAATTAATGTACAAATCAACACATTAAATAATCAATTTTCTGTTAGCCATCAGTGTTTCAGCCATGTTGTAGGTGACAGGCATTCAGCACTGCTACAGCATAAAATATAGCAAGTCATGTGATCTGAGTGTCTTCAGACAAGTTCCACTCCGCAGACCTCAGTGAGCAAAGGTGACACCTCTGTCTCCATAAAATCCTAACATACCGCTGTCTCATAATCCCACTGGCTTGACCAATTGACCACAAGGCAAACCACAGTGTGACACTTTGTCTCCAGAAAGTAACTTGTAAGTGTCAAGCTAAGCCCCTGTGCCAGAGTCGATAGTGATGTCCGACTCTTCGGCTCATGAAATGCGATGTCACCTTACCTTTTCTCCATTAGGGGCTGTGTTTGGACAGTCTAAATCTAGTTGTGCGTTGATAAGAAGACCATATTATATTGACTACGGGCTTCACTTTTGAAAACACATTTGTATGGTTTCTACATCAGGGAAAGTTCATTTTATAGCAGGTTATAGCAGCCACAAAACTGCCACACTCTACTTGTCTGAAATTAATTCCACATAGCTTTCAAATAAACATGGCAATAATTAATCAGGGTTATATACATTTGATTTTAACCACAGCATGCTGGGTTTGGACCATTGTAGCAGAGCCCTAAATGTTTTCTCAAATGAAATATTTCATTTTTAATCAGGATTTGAATTAGGAAAAATTTGCATTAGGACAAATTAAACAAGTATCTGCATAAAGCATATGGCACAGCAGGGAGTTTACTGACAGGCTCTCCAACCCAGACACTGATAGGGTGTAATAATGCTTCATCCACCTGCCCCTGTGAGCTCAGTGTATTTGTGTAAGCTGTAATTCTGCTGTAATCGGTGTCACTATGAAGCAGCTGTTAAACTGAAGCGACTTGACCATTCTTCACAAAGTTAATGTTTAACTGCTAGAAATTTGGCAAAAATCTGCAAGCACTTCAGGGCATGGTTGCAGACAACTGAGCCAAGTACAGGAGGTATGTAAAGACCTTGGGTGGAGTTGGGGGAAACTGAAATATAATTGCTAATCTATTACGTTGTTTATGGGCTAGATGAAAACCACAGATCAGCATTGCCCTGGCTTTTCTTACCAGAATGAATGTGTTCTTAACCCCACCCAGCCCCTATAAGCCCATCCCACATACTAGGCCAGAATCCAGTCACGCTTCCCCAAGACTTAATGTGCTCAATGTGTGTGGCTTGACCTTTCAGGCTGTGGAATGTATTCACAGAAATTGACTCTGCACAGAGAGAGCGAAAGAGAGAGAGAGGGAGAGGGAGAGAGAAAAGAGAGAGAGAGACTACCTTTCCAAGCACTTAATATCTGATTCATGAAGCAAACCTCAAGTAAAATCACCAAGGCCCAGCCCCTTAATTTCAACACCTTTCATGGGACAGGCAAATGCAAAAGAAATAAACTAGGGACACATTCTTATTGTGCTTTGAGTAAACTTGAAATCCAGAGGCTAACCTTTTCTGCGAGGACATGACTGAAAGCACAGAACATGTGGCTGTGAGAAAGGTGCAGTTGGTACACATTTATAGTGAGGCTTCAGACTTGCCCTGATACAGGATCAAGAAGAACGGGCCATAGCCTTCCTCCCTCAGATTCTCAGGGGCTGTTGCACTTTCATTCTGTTTGGTCCGAAGGTCAAACCAGTTCCTCTATTTTTAAGTGGAATACAACTAATCGAACCATGAACGTCAATTACGAACACTAATTACACTGTCATGAATGCGATTATGAATAAATTGCTGAGGACCCCATACTCACCAATTGTCTCTGTCCCTTAAATCTAGACTATTAAGTAAGGCATAAACATAATCTAACTTCAATGCACTTTATCCTTGACTGTGAAGGACAAAATTAAGCAAGTGTGACTTTTTCCATTACTGATAACATTAGGAGCTCAGCAGTTACTATACTTTTATTTTTCGGGACATCTAAATATCGAGCAGGGAAAATAAAAGTGTCTGATACAGATTTAATTCAGGTTGATATGAGATTGAATATTACACCTCGAGCTTGCATTGGGTGCCTTTGCGTTTGGGTGTCATTAGCTGAGTTAATGCGGTCCATACTCCCTGGTGTTCCCTCAGTTCCGGCTGTCCCCCAGGACTAATCAAAAAATGAAATGAGCTTCTGACTGTCACTCCTCAATCACTCCCAGCAGACTGCCATGACTGATGTCTATCAGAATCACACACACAGGAAAATCAAACTTAATTAAGTCCTATGGATCAATAAACAGACTCCGCTTAAGTCCCTGGGAAGGTGATTAGCATTTGCCAGTGCATGTCGTCTCAGGTGAGTCTGCAATTTCCGCTTCGCTCAAAAACAACCATTAAGGGCTACATAAATATGCAACCAGACACACATCCCAGAGGAGGAATTAACTCTGAACATCACTTTTAGTGACTGAAAGTGAAGGTGAATTACCGTCCCTCGACCGATGGAATTTTCCAGGCATTATTGATACCCCATTTTTTTCAGCCATGTTTCAGACACAACTCAAATTTTTGTATGTGAAAACCATTAATACACCTGAATATTTGAAGGAGGAGATTTAGGTAAGTGCCATGCTCAAGGCAGCAATCGCATTCTCTCACCTGGGAATCAAACTTGCAATCACTTAGTTACATGACCAGTTTCATAACCATTTTGCTACACTGTCACCCCATTCCCCTAAACCCATGACCTGCCCATGGTTCCTTTCAAACATGAGCACTTTAAAGTCCCCTAGCATCTCCTCATAACCCACAGCCTCTCCACCATTGGCTATTCACCCCTGAAGGGGCGGGGTCAGGAACATTCTTCAGTTCATCCTCAGAATGTTATGAGGAGGAGGATTCCTTGGGTGCGACCTGCTGAATCTCTGTCCTCATGACATCCAGTGCAACCAGCTGTGCTTGCTCCTGCACTTTCCTCAAGTGTATTGTCAGCCGGCTAAAAGCATACTCCAGCACAGACTGTCCTCAGCAATCGTGACTGGTGTTAGATGTGAATGCCTCTCTATGGAGGCAGCAGTCAACACAGTGTCACATTGCAGATGTCCACCATGCCTGCGAATTCTCAGATCATAAGCAGAGGCAAAAATTTCACAGCCACCGCACTCAGTAACAATACACACAGTAACAATATGAGATCATGTTTGGTTGAATATGTTATGATATTCTGCAGCAAGTTCAGCCACAAAGATATTTTTAAATCTTCATAACTGTGTAAAGCCTATAGATTGTCAAATTTTTGGGACCAATTCTGTCATCTCTTTTCAGAAATCTTGCGAAAGTTTTACTAGACAGTGTTGCACCTATACAGTTTATATTTTTCTATAAACTGTATATTTTTCACTTCTGTTCTATAAAGTATCTGTCAGAGGCAGTATACATACTGCATATTCCATGTTACCTCAGATTCCCTCAGTGGAGAATCCTCATTTGTTTCTCTGGGCAGGTGTGAACAAAACAGCAAATATATCTGAAGGCCTGTCGCTTCCTCCTTGCGGTTAGATTAAGGATGTGAAGCTGAGCATTTTCAGTGGCTTAACCACTTCCTAAACGCGAGGCTGATTCCTCTGGATGGCTGAGGTGCAGACTCTACCTCTCCGCCCAGGCTGGGCTCCCCCTTCCCTAACATGACCCAGGTCACTACCTCACTCCCTCTCTCGCACCGCTGGCAGGTCACACACCGCGGTGCCTGGGAAAACAAATTACAGTGTTTTGTGCGTCCTTGCTTACTGTTCAATGCTTACCATATGGCCGAGCGAGGCCTCATTTGTATTAGCGTAGTGTTGTGGTGATTGTTAGCATTAGTCATGTTCAGCAGGGTAGAAACAAACAATAACCAAAAAAAGTATAGTCTGGCATATTCAGTATTGATGTTAAGTGCAGCTGAGGTTTACCAAGTTCCTGGGAACAGGAAAATTGTTGCAGCTTAATCTACTAACAGGTTGCATCTGAAGGTCAGCTCATTCCTCTGTGGAAGGGTTCCCAGCAGAGTATTGGCAGATATTAGCTTATGAATAATTTCCCAGCCTCCATTTAAAATGGGCTCGGTGGGAAAAGGTCATTCCTTGTAGCTCTATGCATTGTAATGTCTCTGGGTATAAAACAAGGGTCAGTGTATAAAATGGAACAAAGTATTGAGATTGAGATTCTGATAGAGAAGTCAGAATCTACCCCAGGAACTGCGTTGAATGACAGGAGTCCCGCTTGAGTCTAGGAATTGAGTCAGACCAAAGTTGCAAAGAATTTGCAGTTACTTAAGATGTGCACATTGAAGGACGCTAAAACAGCACCCTCTCTCTTATGCTTATGTTGCATCTATGAAGGTACTATGTAGTCCTTATGAAGGTCGCATGGAGATCTGAAGCGGTATTTTTTTGTCTATCCTCTCCACAGTGTGATGATCTCATGACTCATTTTGTGAATTAAGTGTTTGTTTATCACACTTTGGCTTGCACTCCTGATGTGTCACTTAATCTTTTGATTACTCTCTTTTATATGCTCTGAATGGATCAGACAGCCTCACAGTGGGCTTGTGCTTGTGTATGTAAAAGCTATGGTGTGAAATGGATTTCCTGTGAGTAAAAGATAATCACACAGCAGGCTGATTAGGAACTAAAAAAAGAGAATCAAAGACTCGCCAGATAATGAATGCAGCATGATTTGTCAACTAGAAGATGACAACAGTGACATATGCTCCACTAGTGGCCATCTGAGTTACTGCACTGGATTCTGAGCCTTTTTTGCTTGTATATTGAACAGGGTTAATCAAGTTTCTCAGCAAGTTTCTTGCCAGCAATGCCACCCTATACTCCACACGTACGCAAGCGCTTCCAGAGTCAAAACGTAGCTGTGAGTGTGTGTGTGCATGTCCGTGTGAAATTTGACCAGCCCCTGCTCTTTGAAAAAAAAAAGTGTTACCTGATCCTCACAGAGCAGTTTGAGTCAAGAACTGAATTTATGATCTCACCTAAAGGCTGTCACCTTTTACTCTGCACTACCCAAGCTGGAGTATTTAGAGTGAATAGTGATGTAGTCATTTTCAATACTATTTTAAAACCAAGTCAAGCAAATCTAGGGCCCAATGGTATGATTCCTAAAGAGGAGGAAGATAAAATGGGTGCAAATGACAGACAAATTACAAACCTAGGCTGAATGGAAAAGCCTTTTCTTTTCCTCTGCGTTTACCCCGCTCATCTCTGAAGCCATGTACTGAAGCTACACGAGAGGCAGTAAGCGAACTTAGCGGAAACCTGGCAGAGCGGAACTGACAACGTTCCTCACAGAAGTGGAAAGAGGACTGAAATCCTTTCACATCGATTCCCCGTGCTCAAGGAGAGACGACTGTTTTCCTTTTTTCTCCCTAGAAAGGAGCACTGAAGCTTCAGGCAATAGATCAAGTGGCACTAAAGGAAAGCACAGAAGTATAAGAGAAGCACATTTTCTCTGGCTATCTGTCACAGTTCATTCCATCTCTCCATTCACGTCTTTCACCAGCGCACTGATGAGCAGAGAGACCCAACTACATTATGGGCTCGTAGAGACAGGAGCATCTATGTGTTGATGACACAGGTTTTGCGATCAGAAATCTCGTTAGCCTCCACAAATCTGACATCTCCATGTCACGCGTCCTGGGATGTGTCCGTCGGTGAAAAGCTTCGTCACATTAGAAATGCAACACGCTTGTGTGGGTCTGTGTCCGTGTGTGTATGTGTTTGTGTGCTGTGATGACCTTTATCCATTTCATTTGATATGCAGAAATGTTGGTGCCTGTCCCAAGTGGAATACTTAATTTAATCTATTTTCAGTCCAACGCAAACATAATTAGCCAGCTCATCTGCAGCTCTCGGACCTTCACTTCCTTTGAATTTTAGTTCATTCAGGGGACAAAAAATCAGAGTGGAAAGGTTATGGTTGGAGGGCTTTCAGTGAAAACTCAATGAGATAATTGCATTTGGTAAAAAGGTAAAAACTCTAAAAAAAAAAAAATAAACTGCCTTTTTGGTTTATGATGTTTGAAGTGCAGGTTTCTTCCATGTAAAAAATAAATAAGATAAATAAATAAGATAAAATAAAATCCTGCAGAGCTCTGTTGACAATTTTCTTGTGCAATCATGCACATTAAGCTGTAATCTTCCAAAACTTTATACATGGACTTTTAAGTCACACAGAGAGGATATCTGAATGACTCCACATTGAAGTAAAAACGTCCTCTTAATTAAAAATCAGACATGCTCACTCCTCAAAATGGACAACCCTTCGCATTGTCAGTGTTGTGACAGATCACATCACTGATGAAGACATTCAGGAAATTTAATTTGGAAAAACCTAACCATGCATATTCAACCAGTCACAGACCGACCTCCTGCAGTTACCATATGTGTTTACAGGCTGAACTAAAACGACAGCGCAAATTCCATGAAGCAGGTTCTATTGTCATGCATATTCCACTGTATGGAAGGGCGGAGCTAGCCAAGCCCAGTGTGGTGGATCTGGTCCATTGCCCAGTGCAGGTAGCTGATGTCTGGGGAATGACAGACCATCCCTCCGTTATCTGCCTGCGCAGACCCCCGCCGTAATGTCTTCATACCATGGATTTGGATTGGCATGCCGGGTTATTGTGCAGCCATCAGCCAGATTAGAAGGGAGGAACAGACCTATTATTAAGTGGGTGAGTGGGGCCAGTCGGTGCTATTATGGCACTGTCAATTCCCCGCTATCAACAGAGCCTAGGTGCAGTCAGATGTGGCATTTAGCTGCCGGGGGCCCACTGTCCCTCCTTTCAGTGGAGAAGGAAGAGTAACGGCTTTGACTTTTCTTATTATAGCAAAAGCACAATGCCTTTCTGTCCAGGCTAAACTCTGACCTTTATGTCACAATGTTTATCCCTTTTTTTCAATCTGGCTTGTTGCTTATTTGGGTCTCTTCCCCTCCTCTTTTTGTTCGGTGTACCTGACTGCACACTGATCGATACTGTGAAATACCATCTGTCATTCTCTATTGCCTTTTTTTAGCATCACCATTTATAGCATACAGTCACTTTATACCAAGGAAAGAAATAAATATGTTGTACATGTTGGAGATGTATCTTACAAGTGAGTTACCAGAAAATAAATATACTTCATGGGACTTTCAGGGAGGTCAAACTGTATGGTGATACACCTCTACAGGAGACAAGGTATCTGATACAACTTACAAATGATCCGTCTAGCATTGTAAAATCTGAGCACTCAACAATGCACAAAATATTATGAGCCAATGCTTAATAAACATATAGTTCTGCATGTCTGCTTTTCTATATGCTTTGGATGGAAATGTACACATTACTGAGCTTCCCTTGAGATTTTAACCAACCTCCTTTTCATCGGATTAATTATCTCCCATGGCAAATGGAAGCTGATGTATGTGTCATGTTCCCTTTAATTCTGAGGGAATAGGCATGGAAGCTGTACTCTTAAACTAAAATGCTAGCTCAACAAGAACAAACGTATTCCGATCAAGGTGACAGTGGGTTGCAGCAGCACTGAAATATGCTAATTGATCCTTCTACCCCAGTGTCACACACCCACTCTTGAATTGTATGACTCAAATTTTTTTTTCTTTAAATCAGTGTTTTTGTCCAACATGTCTTTGTATATAATACATATTTATAATACAGATGTTGACAGTCGAGTTACAATAGCACTGTTTCCCTAATAAGCAAATTAAGTTGAGGCCTCCAAGCACATGGGCACAAATATTATTTTACAGACACAGTGTAGTATCTGCAGGCTGCAGACTTTATCTATAAAACAAAATCAAACCATCTACTGTAATTTGCAATTAATTGGTCTGTTCTAAGGAAATCAGCAGGTGAATAATGAATGAAAGTAACTCATCTGAAAGACCTACAGCTACAAGCAAGTGAAAGGAAGAACAACAAGGTATATTTAAATCAGAGCACCCTGTCCCTGAATAAGGCTGTAATTAAATTATACAGAGAAACAAAACAGCACCTGTTGATGCTTGCAGTTTGTTCATAGCCTAATGATTTATTTTAAAGATGCTGTTGTTTTGACTAAGTTCTAAATTACTCCTGACTAAATCCAAACCAGTTGTACCACAAAAAAAGCATTTCAATGTTCTGTAGACATGATTCCTTTTCCAAATGAGAAACAATATTTCAGCTTCCATCTCTGATTGCCCTGATCCCCAATCTCTTGAGGAAGACAGGTGTAAGCACAAATAAAGATAAACGCTTGCACTGATAGTTTTTGATGTCAACTTACTCTTACAAGCCTTGGCAGGAATACCTTGTGTGTGGCAATTAATATCTCTGGAGTATCTTTGCAGTGGGAGTTTCCTCTGTATTCACATTCTCTCACACATTTATTCAGCTGGATCAGGGTTAGCCACCTCTGCTACACATGAAATTTATGATATTATTTAATTAGGTCCATGAGTGTAAGATCATCATGATTTCACGGGAGATCCAAATTTATTCGAGTAATATATTGTGTTATAAAGGATAAACAGAATTACATTTGTTATTAGTGATTAGTGATACACAGTTGCAGATGCACTGGTAAACCAAACATGCATGAACTTAGAAGTGGAATTTTAATTATGCCTGCTCAATTGCAAACTCTGAAGAAAAAAATCAAGACTTCCATTGAAATTAAAGTTAAAATTTAAAAAGTTAAAAAAAACCTCCCCTTCATTAATGTGTGTTCCATTAAAAAGCAGTAAGCTTTCAAAGGAGTGGCCTAATGCAAAAATGAGTGGTACCTTCCTGCACACGGTAAAACATGTTTTAAAGCATTGTTTGGTAG
Source organism: Albula goreensis (assembly GCA_022829145.1). Taxonomy (NCBI): domain Eukaryota; kingdom Metazoa; phylum Chordata; class Actinopteri; order Albuliformes; family Albulidae; genus Albula; species Albula goreensis. The sequence continues at coordinate 15,638,977 of CM040765.1, forward strand.
ATTGCAGAGTGCATTTATTCATTAACAGAGCTAGAAGCGCAAGCACCATTCTTCAGTTGCTTTTCACAGACGGATGCTCCGTGGATGCTATCTAACACTTTTCATGGCTAATATATTTCGGGTTCTCCAAAATATACAGACATTTTCATACTCTTTTTTAATAATACATGTATGATATGTTTGCGCAGTTTCAATGCATTTTTAAGCATTATGGACTGGGACTAAACATTTTTCCTTGAAAGAGCTTTGAATGTACATATGTGGAAATGTACAAAAGGTAATGTACTTCTACCCCACGTACCTCCATCCCCTCCAGCTAAATTCTAGCTAAATTCTGTGCTAAATTCCTAACACACCATTTGATATGCTGCACCTGAACCGATTGGTTAATCTGGCCAAGTGAATGGAGATCAGCACACTCTCATGTTTGTCACATGACCCAGCAGCCATCTAAGCTGACCTGTGCGGTCCTGATAAGAACGGAGGATATGTCTCTACAGAAGCAAAAAAACACAACCTTTTCCAGCAGTGGGTTCACTTTGTACCAAGAGAGTATGATGGAAGAGAAAGTCCTCTCGAAATCTTTCCAAAAGGATGACAGCGTTCTTATTTTATTGCAGAATAAGATGATCTCTACTGGCTGCACCCCCCACACACACACACACACATACACACTAAAGAAGCCAGATTTGGCAGCTGGTCTCACCTCACCATAACCAAAAGGACGTTGGCATAAAGATGAGCCAATTAATACAAGTTTGACTAGAAGCAGATGGGGAAAAATGTGGACGGTTTTGCCCCCAACATACTGTACATTCATTTTCCTAAGAACAGGGGGATAGGAGAGCGATACTATTCCCTTCCATAGAATAAAATACAGGGGACTGAAATGTTTGAAAAGCATCAAAGGGAATTCCAAGCCAGCGTCACCAGTACTGTGTCTGCTCTAAGATGAAGGATCTCCAGACCAGCGATTCCTTTGATGTAGGTGCTGGTGCTCAAGTCACCCAGAATGAGCAAACACAGGATCACCATGTGCTTTGATTACCTAATGATGTTCTCACACACTGAGAGGGCAGTTTGCAGAGGTGCGACGTGTTTGACGCACATCTCCAGCTATTCAACCACTGAACTTTGTCTCACTTTTTATGTTCCCCAGCAACAGTATTCCCCAACCAGTTAGCATAGTTACAGAGCTTATTGAGTACATGATGAAACTGAGACTGCAGCAGATATTATTTGAGTCTGTTCCTTCCAAGGTATGGAGCAACGATTCATAGAGCCTGAATTCGTTACAGAGTTCCTTTGTGGCTATCTGTCTGAATCGTTAGCCCCATCCATGAACCCACCTCTACTGGAGATATGTGACTCACTTTATGTATGTATATTTATGTACTTAACATACAACCATTTTGCTGAGGAGAGAAAAAACATTTTCGTCAGGTTAAGTAATTGATTGACAGCTCATTGCAGCTCTACCTAATGTGAGACACATGAAACCTCATTCCGTCCTACCATTTCTCATATAAATTTAGCACATATGCAAGCATGCCTGCTCACACACCGTATATTTTGAATACGTATCGATCAAATTATGTTAAACCATAGCTAGTGCTGGCAGTTTAATTGGCATCAAAATAGCTGCAATACCTTCATCCAGGTGGGATCTACACGGTGGCAGTGGTTGAGATGGGTGTCCTGTGGTTTCAGCAGACATGCCAAATCTGTGCTGGAGAACTGCTACTACAGGCTCAGATGATTTACTGTATATAATCCTTGAACAGGGGTAGTGTTTCAACCATTCCTTTTTGATACATGAAATGTTCATGTTTCCCTGTTTTTTGGTTGACAGCCTGGTTGAAACATTGGCCTACGGCAGGGGTTACATAAATTAGTTCTGAACATGACAGCAGCATGTGGGTACTCTTGTCTGGGGAGGAGTTTCTGTCTTCACTGGAGCCTGCTTTGACTACTTAGGATGAAATTCATCGCACAAACGCTGCCCGTCTTCATAAACATCCATATTCACTATACTGCACAGTGATATGGGGAATGAAATGAGCACAAAATGTATGCATATTTGACTGTAATTAGATTCACAGAGGGAAAATCTTTTAATCTGTGTACCAACTGCAGCGTCTTTGTTTTTCAGAACTAAAAGATATGTGAAAACAATGACAGATGGGTTGTCTTTGATTCTCCATTCATTTTAGCGGCACTTGTGATCACCAGCTCAAACTGTCACCAGAATCAGTGCCTGACAGCCCAGGTTTTGTCACTGCTGTCCAATCTGCCAGGAGGGAGGATTCAGCCATCTTACTTTTGCCTACAAGCACTTTTTGATCAGCGAGAGACACATGACACGTGACACCTTATTAATTATCTATTGAAGATGCCTCAATAAGTAGACATGCAGAAATCCCAAGGTATGTATGAAAAATGTATGCACTGAATCAGCTGACACCAAGGAGTCATTCCCCGCTGTGATGTCATCACACTGTATGCCCATATACATGTATGCGGGATTAAAAAATAAAACCATGCTGCACACGTGCAATAGATTCATTATGTAAGAAGTATCACTCTTCCACACATCTTCTTACCTGTACAGATATGGAAGTCTAAGCTGAAATCTGTATCAAGTCCTACACACTTCAGTCACACTGAGTGCAAGCTCAAATGCAAATAAGCAAGCTTTATTTTTGCAAATGGAGGTGTGAAATTTTTTTGTTAAAAAGGGAGAAAATGGCCAATTGTGACTTGTGCACAGTGTGACCGAATCAGGTCAGTGTCCACAAATTCCCATCCAGATGCTGCGCTTTTCCTCATTTTTCCCAAGTCAGTGTGCTCTTGGTGTACGTATAGATAGGAATGACAGAGGAATGCATGGATTTAGCTCTCCACTTGACACTTTGACACTTTTGTGGGCCTGCATATTTTTAGAATGTGAAATAAACATGTTTTTTAGTAAAGCAATACAACTTCATGTCATCCTCATAGTCTTTCTTTTCATTTTTTTTCCACATACTGTACCAGTGGTGGAGGAAAAAAAATACAGTACCTCAATATTATCTACACTATTTCAAAATTTTATCGTGACTTTTGGGAAGTTTTTTTTGGAGAAATACATTTCAATGAAAAACCAGTTGACACGTTATTTTAAATGTACATTGCCAGAATGTTGGTTTTAAAAAAGATGACTGTACTTTTTCCAATGGTTCAATTAAAAATAGAAAGTAAATTAGAAAGTAACAATGCTCATAGAGTTGTAATACCATCAAGTCGTGACTTATGCATGATAATATTGTGTCATGAGGTCCTGTCAAGGTGCTAGACAGCAGGCAGAGCTTTAAAAAATCTTCTGACTGTCAATGCAGCAGGTTTTTCTTCACCATACTCTGATTAAAATGTCCAATCCATCAGGCATTTTATCCTCACAGGACCAACAGTCCCTCCGAGAGAACGCTATAACACCACATTTATAAACAGATCAACAGAGAAGCATTAAACCACTCAAAAGGGGTTAGAGGTGTGTTTGAGTCAAGCAGTGTGTTGAAGCTGGATTTACTAGATAACCAAGAGCAGATATTACAGAGGAAAGAATAAAAAGCAGTGACTTTAATGGTAATGCAACTACACAGCTACATGTATAACTACACCACAACTACACGTGTAACTACACCATAACTACATGTGTAACGACACCCCAGCTTGCACACATGTTCTGTGTCTGTATTTGTACCAATCAGTTTTGAACAGCATGGATTGTTGCCATCTCAGAAAAATGTTTCTTCAATTCCTGGTATTGTGAGCACATTGAATGAAGGAGAAGAACTCCATCTAGCTTTTATTTGGTTCAATCAGATTTTTATCAAAAGCACTGCATGCTCCTCTAAGGATCTGGCTTACGTCCTGTCAGAAGAGGTCTCGGCTGGTGAAAAAATACAGACGCACAGACTGGCCAAGCAATCTTGTTTTGGTGGTGCTGTTTGGTCTCACCCCAAAAAACCTTTTTTCCCTGTCCTGCGGTGAGAATGATGTGTGTAGAGCTGTTTGGAGGAAATGCTGGGTGCTGGTGCCATACATCACACAGATAGGTTTTTATAGTGGGAGTGGCTGGGGTGAGACCATTCCCCCTACACCAGAAAAACCTTACTGAAACGGAGCACAAAAAGGTGCTATCTACATGATAACTACTACTAACAATACACTGTGGGTATAATCTATCAATTCAACGTTACAAGGAAGTGCAGTAAAAGGCAGTAGAATTTAAAACAGAATTTAAACTTAAAATTATAACCTTGGAAATTGGTTTCCAAAACATTTGATAAATGTGTTTGTTCTACTGGTGCTGTTGGAGAGAGGTCAGCAAGAGAGAAAGGAAAGTTATTCTTCCAACCACTTCTCTCTGTAAAAACCGTAAGGTGGTGGAGAGAAGTGTAACCAAACGACACCAAAGATGTATGGGATTAAGCTTAAATGTCTGAGAAACTGCAAGGGTGCTGTGAAACCATGCATTATGAGACTCAAGCTCAATGTGTGAAAGATTCCACACAATACACAGTTACATTTTCAAACCAGTTATTTTAGCAGTAACACACGTTAATATGGAAAGTGGTACTGCAAGTATGCATTCCTGTACAGCCCCGTCTGCCTTCCATTGGTTTGGTAAAGGGTCACCTACTGTACATTTGCCAGGTCGCCTCCTCTGGCCTATATTCCAATCATCTGTGATGCTAACAGGCTTCAGATTTGTCCCTGTATCAATACACTGAGAGTAAACCGAGGTGCAGCTGAACGTTTAAAGAACCCCAAAATCACATGTAGCCTTTTCTCATTAATATGATATCTGGAAGGCAGAAAGGTAGAAACTGACAGCACAACAGTTGGTTCATTTGTGCATAACAACAACAAAAATCGCACACAGTGAATGTAAAGGAGCACTAATGCTCTGGGGACCCATTCTGATCTGGCAGCCGACGGCTCTCAACAATGCCTCGGATTTTCCTTAAGAAAGGGGTGGGGAGGTGGGGGGGGAGATTTGGAGTGGCTTTCTTTAGGGGAACACGGATAAAACACTCTGTATGCCACAAATGAGTGGCACTGGTTTTCCAGCCACCATCGCCGACCCCCTGCCACCCCCCCACCCCCACCCAGCTGCGGCGTTTGAAGACCTGGGGAAGAGGGTGGCAAGAGCGCCAGGAGTGCATGGGGGCAGATGGTGACCTATCACCGAGAGCGTTTCGGGGCAGCACCATGTGCCGACAGCACTCATCTCCGGTCCACACAGATGTTGCTCAACACGATAGCTGGTCTCAGCTGAGCTGAACTGCACTCGAGGGTGCGACAACCACATGCCTGTGACATTCACATGAAATAGACGCTAAGGGTGGGGGGTGGGGTGGTGGGAACACTACCTCTGACATCTTTAAAATAGCCCACATATAATCACACCACGCTGATAAAGGAATGGCTTAGGAAAGGATAATCTCTCTGTTTAGATATTTATGGCTAAGAAAAGGCTTTATTCTGGTAGTGAATTCCACCATCCCTCCTCTCTCAGGAGAAAAGCAAACTGGTGACTACAAAGCCCTCACTGTCAACACTACAGCCACTTCAGCTGTCACAACATAGCTGTCACTTCAAGCTTTGTTCACAACAAACACTGGCAGTGCGGAGTCTGAATGCTATGTTCATTGTGACATCATCAAAGTGGAAATCAGATGGGAGATGGAGATGATCTTTGATGGTTTGGACTGTGATCAACAGCCTGTCCTTAATCAGGGCTCCAATCCCAGTCAACTCCTTCATTAAGCGGATGTCTTAATGACCATTAATGAGCACAATTACTTAGCAAAGGAGGCCTCTTATCCAGGAAACCTGGGGAAAACGGATTCATAGCATGTAAATCATGGAGAGTGCCATATCACTCAGAGGTACTTATGAGCCTACTTCAAGTTCAGCTGGGATTCCTCACACACACACGAGGCAAGGCAATGTTTGTGACTGAGGAAATCACCAATTTGTGCAAGTAATCATAAAAAGGATCTGAATTGTAAATCAAAACAAAATACAAATGACAATTGAATTAAGACTATGCATGCACTTTTGATTTGGAGAACAAATCAAAGTGAATTTCAAAAGTTCAAAATTCATCAAATGACAAAATTGTCAGACATGAAGTTGTTGACCCTCACAGATACCTCATCATTCATGATGAGCATTCATAGTGAACAGTGTTACATACAGGGATTTGATAATGCTACAGTTGCAGGGTTTGATATGTCAAGTCTGCAGTACAGTGTGTAACTGGAGCTTCAGACTCCAATGAACTGAAACATAATGGCTGTCTATGTGCAGTGTAATAATGGTCTAACTGCCTTTGTTGGTGCTTGTCTCACACATGTTTCTGATTATGCCCTGATTTCCTTACACCTGCCAGCGCTTTTATATGCCTTCTCTCAGCTCTTTCCCAAGGAAAGCGAGGTATCTGAAACGTGTCATTTTGTTGAATTAATATACATTTCTGAATGTGTAGGAATGTGCAAAATGATTACATACACAAATAAATGAGAAATTTTATGATAAATCTCATTTTAAGGTATGGAGTAGTACATTACTTGCCCAGAGGCTTGGAGTAAAACATATTTGATTTTGAATTCCCTCTGCATTTTGAGTTTTGGTTTGTAATGACAAAATAAATCTAACATAAAATATCCAGCAACCCCTAGTACATAAAAGGAAACTACATCATGTGTCTCCGGGGTAGTGGACAAATGGCTTATAAGTAATGTGAAACCAAACCAATTTCTCACACCTCATTTTATGTTTCATCAGAAGGCAAAGGGCTAATAATTGAATTCAAAATGGAAAGTACCCACAGTTTGCCAGAGATTGCCTTTTGAAATGAATGTATTATATTGTATTCTGATCCAGTCTATTCTATTCTGTTTCCTGTGTGGGGACGACACATTGTCAGTTTTTTTAAAAAACACATCTTGTTTAGACATCTTTTGTTCAAGAGAGAATACAATGTATGCACAGAAAACAAAAGACATCAAACATGCATTGTGAGCTCATTGGGGAAATCATGTGTCAGAGGTCTGGGATCAGAGAGAGAGAGAGAGAGAGAGGGGGTAACAATGAGGTTACTTTGGCCCAAATGCAAATAGAACACTACCCACCTGATCACTTATGCAAGAAGAACACGACGGAATCTGTGCAATTCTTTTCAACTTGCTGTACTCTTTCACTGGTGGTGGCTGACAGCAGTGCGGTCACCATGGAAACAGCCATCCTTCTTTCCAAACCAGGGCTGAGGAAGGGGCAACTTGAATCAACAGGCATACAGCAAGTGTAGCACATGCAGATTGACACTTTCCGCCCCATGGCTGTCAATACAATAGAAAGAATAAATAAATAAAACTTCTGTCTCTTCAGCATTTAGTACAGCAACTAACATTGCAATTACTTAGCAAAACTGAAACAGAGATTTGAAGGCATAAACCTTCGAGAAACTAATCAAAGTGTTGCAATAAATAACAACAATAATAGACTCAGAACTGAAAATCTGTATAACATCTTACACCTGTATGAACTGAATCAGAAAACAAATGTGAAACAAACCCACAGATTGCCACATTTCTCAAGGGTATACTCCTATATCATTCACATTATCCATTTTCTCTGCAAGTGTTTTGTTTTTAAGCTTGAGAAATGAATTTAAGCAAAATGTTGCATGTGTTAGACTATACATTTTGTTTATTAAGTGACGACCAAAGCTGAAATTTGGTGGATAATTCAAAAAAACTGGCAACTGAAACTCTTCTCTTAAAGGAAAGGACAGTGGAGCTCAGTAGACTGCTTTACTGGACATAATAACAGAAAAAAACTATTATTACCAGCATCGTCAATTATTACCAGCATCGTCAATCCATAAAAACTCTAAATGACCTTTTGGGGAAAAGAGAAACTTTCAGTGTTATTTCCGACACCTTTTGGGTTTCTGCTGTTTCCACATTTCTAAAATGTCTCCGCGCAAACAGCGACAGCATGGTGTGTCGGTTATGGGCTACGAGGCATACAGCCCAGTTATTAAAATTAAAATATACAACAATGCTTTATTTGACCAGGAGTGTGGGGCCCAGCGCAGCTGGTTCTTATTTCGCAATGCCTTTGAACTCCCGCACGCCTCTCTCTTTTCATTTTGAGGAGCTGCTATTTGTGCATGAGACCGAAAATTTTAAAGGAGGAGGGAGGGAGAACCGAGAACGTCCCTCCAAGGATATGACTCAAAAGCTGTTAGTTTTTCCTGAAGCGAATATCAACATTTTTACAGCGTACAAACAGAGGTTATCTGCAGGAATGCTTAATTTAAATGAAAGCATATGAGCATGCTCTGAAACCATGGATTATTCACTTTCCTGACAGTGTTGTGAAAGATACTTTTCTAATTAGAGATCATGCCTGGACTTCCTTTCTGGAAGGCATGACATTAGAATCCTTCCCACAGTTCCTGGTGTTAAAATATCCCCCTCAGGGGCCAGCCTGTTCTGGAAGGAGGTTATACCTAATGAGCTATGATGATGATGAGAATTATGATTACAGCTGATAAAGCAGCATACATTAAGACTTGTTTTCAACCCTTGCAGCTACTGTGGAGCCATACGCTGATTTATCATAAGCAGAGATGTATGCAGAGACATTGTTCAGAGATAACAACGCAATACACATCTGACCCTACAGGAGTTATCAATGGTACATTAACCAGAGGTGACACCAGTGGTATCCACATATTTTCATGGGAAAACCCAAAAGCAATTATTCCAAGCTTTGCCTCACGGTTGTGCTAGAAAAAGGAGAAGATTGATGTAAGGTATTATCAGATTGTGTCTCTTCATTTCATTCTATCAGATGCCTGATACTAGACACTTGAGCCAGATAATTAATTTTCCAGTGAATCTCAAAGAGACTGAACATTAGGCAAGCTTTATTTTCATATTTGTCACTTGCGAGGCTCAAAATTGGGTTACAACAGAAACTGTATTCGTGGAATTTATGATATATGTATTCCTAGAATATACTCTACATTAAAAATTTTCCAGCATCCGTGTTCCTTCATCTATTAGATTACAAAAGTCTCTAAAATGCCTATTAAGACTGTGAGGAAAGATGAGGTGGCTGAAATGTGCCAGGGTATGCATTAGGACCCAACTGCAGGACATTCACTGTGGGCTCCATCTCATTCACTTCAACATGTTAATTTTGGCCAAAAATTACAGCCATCATTCAGATGAACCTCACTCAGGAGAATGGGAGGAGACACACATGAAAACACACCCACGTGTGTGTGTGTGTGTGTGTGTGTGTGTGTGTGTGTGTGTGTGTGTGTGTGTGTGTGTGTGTGTGTGTGTGTGTGTGTGTGTGTGTGTGTCTATCCAAATGACACACAAAGTCCTGCAGGGTGAAGGCAAAAAGCTTTACCTTTGCTCTGGCAAATCGAATCTGCTATACTGCATGTCATGCCATGACATTTCCATAAGCTCAATACGTGCCAAAATTACGTCAATCAAGACAGCTGTTCACCCCGCAGTCCAATGTATTATTCAATCATTTCTGATTTCGACAGCTTGACTTCCATAATCAAACCTGACTCAAAGGTGGCTGCACATCATGCCTGGGCAAAAAGAGCTGTGCAGTAAACCTATCTTAAACTGTAAACCACATTTAATGCAGTGACTATGTCAAACAAAATGTAAATATGCTAAATAAACTGTCCCCTTCTTCAAGAAGCTGTATGTCTTGGTACTGGCTCACAAGCTCAATGTCACTTCCAGAGGGCTTTCCTGGATGATGATATGGTGGATTTGTCCCCCCTTGTGTTCTCTGAATCTTTATTTAAGGCAGGACAGAATCATAATCACTAATAACATTAATCATTCAACAGTGTGGCCGAAGGGTGAAAGCTTAAGTGGTACCTGTTGATTCCAAATGTAGTGGCTGCAGGCGCCTGGTGGAGGAGCAGAATGCATGTCCAGAGCCATGCTTGGGAAATGCCATTTAGTTTCACTTTATCCAACTATTATGGTTTACAACCTCTAAAAGAACCCATAATTTATCACTTCTTTCTGCCTGTGAGCCTTCCGTGGCAAATAATCAAAACCATACATTATACATAAATCTATAGGGAGGTAGTGCAAGAGATGCTGTCTGTCTGTCAGTCAGTCAGTCAGTCAGTCAGAACTGGACAGCTGTGAATTAATGGAAATGGAGCACTGTTGCTGAGGCAACATGCAGAGAGCATGTCACCCTCTCCTCCGGCGCTGCCTGAGAGCAGGAAGGGTTTCTCCCATACAATCAGCTCTCTAATGACCGCTATTTACTGGCTAACTACTGCCTGAAAGTAGCATGCAGAGCCACCCTCCTGTCCCTCAACCTCTCTGAGACCAGTGCTCTACTGCTGTTCTCCCAGCTTGCATCACCAAGCCTTCCTCTTGCAGCACTTATGGAAAACCAGAGTACAAGGAATTACCATGCAGCTCTGCCATTCTGTTCCGTATTACCTACAGGTAAAGACTATGCTGTTACTAACATGATATTCATGAAAACATGTGCTCCACATTTTTCACTTAACATATGTAAGTTCACAACATGTAAACAGAAAAGGATTATAATCATATTTCAAGCCTGTTTTGAATAAAAACAGATTTCATACAGGATTGATGGTAAAGCGAGGTTTAATGAATCCTAATTGGCAGAGCTACAGTGCGCTGTCAGAATTTGATGCATTTCAACACAATGACTGGTTCAAGTCAGGTACCAGTAGCTTATAGCAGCTTCTGCCATCGTGAGGCTCATAAAACCTCAAGTTCCATCACAACATGACGGTTTGCCTTCAACAGTGACAAAGGGTTACTCAATCAGTAAGTAGGCTGAAATTTTAATCTTTGCCCACACCTTAACTAAATGTTGTGAGCAGATCTTACCGCAGTTACTGAATTCTTTTGATCTGCGTACCGCTGTTTTTAGTGCTATGGGATAACAAAAGAGAGCTGTCTAATTCTCTTTAATGTTATTACTAAACCATGAAAGACTCAGAGTATATCAGAATGAGAGCATCAAAGTCTTTCTGCCTCAGGCTTAATCCTTAATTTGATTAAAAAAACACTTCTAAATGTTAGCAAACTAAAGAAACACATACCCAAGTAGTATTTAAACTCAATATAACAGACGGAAGAAAAATACATTTTCATATCTTCTTGCATAAAAAGCACATTGCTGTACGGGTGATACTGCAGCCAGTCTAGAGGTGATTCTCTTTGTGGTCATGCTGTGAGTGATTGTGGTCTGTCTACAGGTTATTCCTGATGAGTTCAATTAGTTTGTTAAGTCTTGTACAGTCAGTGTGCATGACTCTTTGCACCAATGATCTACAGGTGATCCTCTGTGTAGGTATAGTACAGGTCACCCCCTGTGTGATTATATTACAGGTGATCTGTGTCAGTATTCTACAGGTTTCCTCCTGTAGGACTTATTACAGATAGTGCCCAGTGCAGTCGGTCTATGGGACATTCCCAGTGAAAACAGTGCAGAAGTGATTCCCAGTGCAGTCATTCCCTGTACTCGGTATTCCCAGTGCAGTCATTCCCTGTGCCTCGGTATTCCCAGTGCAGTCATTCCCTGTGCTTCGGTCTGTTCAGCAGAACTATTAGCATGCTGTGGGGAATCACTTACAGCTGCAGCTCAATAAATGACACCATATTATTTCAACGACAGAAATAATCAAAGCTGTCAGATGTCCATTCAAACCTGCGTATTTTACAGACCGATGGAGGATAGTGTACATTCTTAAGCTTATCAACATTGCACTAAGTTTTTAAATCAACTTCGGGGACACCCTGTTACACTGTCAGAAGTGAGAGGCAATATCTTACACTGAATGAACTCAGAGCAAACTGGGACTTCCCAGTGACCTCCTCCCCCCCATCAAGCTCTCTGTGAACCAGACCACAGATGTCCAATTACCCTCAAGGAGCTGACCAGCTCAAAATAACAGCAAGCGCCTCTCTCTGACTGCCCTGCGTCACACTAGCCATGGTAACCTAGCCATGGCAACCGGGCCCCACCAATAACACAAGCCGCTGCTGTGTTTCATTAACATCAGAAAGCAGTCCTGTGCCATTCTAATCACACTCCACATCAGAAAGCAATCATTTGCCATTCTAATCACTCTCTACATCAGAAAGCAATCCTGTGCCATCCTAATCACACTCTATATCAGAAAGCAATTCTGTTCCATTCTAATCACACTCTACATCAGAAAGCAATCCTGTGCCATTCTAATCACATTCTATATCAGAAAACAATTCTGTTCCATTCTAATCACACTCTACATCAGAAAGCAATTCAGTAGCCATACTAATCACACTGCACATTAGAAAGGTAACACTTCACTTTTCATATTTCCTTCCAAGGACATAGTAATGCCAGTTAAACCAGATCAGAGTTAATTGGGGTCTTCAAAACAGAAATAAATTTGTCATATTGACAGTTATGTAACATATACAGTTCAACCAAAACTAGACAGCACCAAGGTGGGAAATTCACTTCTTGGTTTCCAGTCATTGGCATCGTTAACACCCTGGCTTAAAGATCTAATAAGCTGCACATAAACTACTCATAAGTCAGAACTTTGCTCTCACATGCATTAGGTACTGTGCCACTACCCTTACAACCACATGACCAGCCTGACATTTTTGTTCATATTGTTTCAGGTAACGATTTACCATGGTGCAACATCTCGATCTTTGGGCTCACAAGTGGTTAGTCAAGCACAATGGGCTTAGCTGTGTGGCCTGTAGCGTGGAAAGCAACTAATCAACCGGTCATTGTTATTTTCAAGGCCACTGTAAGCCGTAAAGCAGGGATATGACCTTGCCTGACCATGTATGTGTGCTCTCTCTGAAGATGCACTCACGTGCTAGCCTTAGCATCGTAAGTGCCTACACATCTTGCTGTGTTCTTCATTTGTGGGAATGGCTGCCAAACCAATGACACAAGGGACAACCGCCAATTCGAAATTAGGAGGAAAAGCCAAAATAAGAACAAATGGATTTTTTTTTCTCATGCCCGTCAAATGTAAAGGTAGATAATATTTTGCCGAGCCCTCAAATGGGCTGCATAAAGCGTTCTCTCCTGCAGGGAACAGAGGGACAGAGACAGACACAAAATACTAAAACTCTGAGAGGCAGGTGAGTTGCATATTCATCTCTGATCAAAGCTCCACATCTTCACATACTGGTCACAAAAATAGCTGCTCTGTAAACATCACTCAGTGATTAAAATATCATAATGCACTGACGAATTGGAGATAAAAACATAAACCTGGCGCAGAATGGTACCCGCTCCTACAATCTGTCACTCTGGCATTACGTACTGATCCAGCAGTAACAGTAACCATGTATTTATTTTGATTATAAGCAGATGGAAATTACAGCCTTTGGTTTCTGGTCCATGAGGATTATTAACATCCACTAAAGAAGCCTATCACATACCACTGTCATTATCGGCCTTTCATTTGTTTTCACTCTGCCACTGAAATGATAATATGAGGACTGCCACAGATTTATTTAATTAATTAAATGGTGAATGAAAGAACTTTTAATCTAAAATTCACTAACGAATAGAGCTTTTTCATTGTTGCTAATAAATGCATAATTTGAGACTGACCCTAATCCTGTCACCACGGCTCTCTCTATTATAGTATCTTCCTCAAGCACCCTTTGAGTCCTACCCATCATTCCTACCCCCCACCCCCACCTCTCAAGTCCCTGCCACTTGACAATGTGGTCAAGGAGAAAATCTCTCCATGGCAACTGCATCACTCTGGCTCGCGTGCTCATCACATAGAAGTAAATCACAGACCACACAATCATGTCCAACTGTAATCATAAAGTACCATGATCAATGGTCTTTTTATCCATACATGTCTAGTATGAATTATCATTGTTTTAAAAGGCACAAAGAACTAGGTAGGAAACCAAGAGAAACATGATGATGTTCCAATAGAAAGTAAGCAGCACAGCAGAAAGTAGGGAGTCCAGAAAACAGAGAAGGAGTAGAACAAATCAAATGAACTTAAAAAATGAGGGTAACGATAGTGTACCTCTGAATTTCAGCAAGTGTATTTTGTGCTCCCATGGAGTCAAAAATCAAGATGTGTGGCTTATCCAACATACTTGCAGACAAGATTAATCCAGCATAAGCAAGCAGGAACTCTCTGAGTAAACAAAAAGCTCCAAGCAAGCCACTTTCATTATTTAACATTATGTTTATTACCTGAGTGTGGCAAACGGCTTCATGCTGAATAAAGACCAGCAGACCTGATTCTCACTCAACCTCAGGTGTGTGTTTGAGCAGGTAAGGCTGCTGTCCAAGGTCCTGAGTCTTTTGGAGTCATAGGGGCTCCATTATGATCAACACACGGTTGGTCAAAGAATTACCTGCTCATCCAGGCCATTAGACCAATTGGACTCTATTCCACTAGACAATGCAGCCTGAAAACAACATTCACTACTTTCACAATTTTCAAACTATCTACTAAAGACAACTAAAGACTGTACGAGAATGCATATGTTGGCCTTTATTTTAAGTGGTGTGGACCACACTCTTGTGTCAAATGCCTGACAAGAATGGAAAAAAAAAAAAAAAACGATTAGTAAGTGTGTGTGTCTCAGCACCCTGTATCTTTTCGTCTAAAGGGTATATATGTATCACAGCTGTGTATAGGCAGATTGTTAATGGTTCATCTGACTCTCTGATTGTTACTCTCCGCTTACTCCCTAATGCTGTCCATTCAGGGTTGTATAACCTCTGATCCTCTGTTAGAAACCACAGTCCAAACCCACGCATTGACAGAGAGTCGTTTAAATGAGACTTTCAACCATTTATATCTTGCTTTCTGAGGGTTATTATGCAACACTGAAATGGGGTAGTAATTTCACTTCGCCTGCCATTCCCAGCCTAGATAAGTGTTCAGTTTGTTTGGTAATCAGGGAAGGAATACAAAAATGATTTACTCTGCTCTTGTTATAAAACGATCAATTATATATAAAAGATGATGCAATATATCTGGAAGGCTGGGCAAATGACTTTAACAGTGTGAGGAGAGGGCAAGGGGAGTCTGTTCTCAAACAAATCGGGCTTTTTTAAAGGAATTAGCTCATGGCTTTATATCTTTTTTTTTTTTCAAAGTAGTTCACAACTCTGAAGGAACCTACGAGCCAACGTCTGTCTCTCTGGGTCTCTCTGGTAATGCCACTGTGATCCAATACAGCCAAATCAATATACTTACATCATTTATATAATCCTTTACATTTTTTTCTTGTTAAAATTCATGCAAGTGCAAAATTAGCCATCGGAGGACAAACTCGGGACGTGTTGATTCCCAAACCCGCAGCCGTGTGTGAGAAAGGAGTGTGTTTGCGTCCCGCTGGGAGCTGGCTGGGCGAAGCAGTGGCTCGGTTCCCCACGCTTCCCCTCCGGTCTGCCCCACAGTGGTCTTTATGAGGCCGCGCAGCAAGGGCAGACAGCTGGAGAGGTTTGATAAAGAAAAGAGCTGGCTTCAGGAAGTTACAGAGAAGGTTTTCATCTCTCTTTTTCTCTCTTTTGTACTTGACGACCTTCAGCAGAAAGCTGCACTTCTCTTTCGGGCTTTTGAGTCTTTTTCTGTATCTTTCCCTTTTGCAGTTTTCTTAGATGAGCGGTCCTGTCTGTCTCTACAGTCCTAAATGTACACTTCACTTAGACACATGAAAACTGACACACTTATAAGCTCAATATATGGATATTAAAACTGAGAATTTGTTTTAAAATATATTGTGTTGCTCTCTTGAACTCTTTTCTGACAAAGAATTAAATTAATTCAATTATAGACTGAGAGATAGTTACAGTGACCAAGCATTCACGTTTTCATCCCTGATTGACCTAATTTGATAGATAATAATTCATATTGTACACAACCAGCAACAGGTCAAGCCTGCATTGTGAAAATGAATTCAAGGAGAATGGCAGAAGTAGCAAATCCTGGCATACCCAAGGCCCTGGAGGACCATGTTTAAATACCACAGCTTTAGGGTATGACATACTTCAAAATTAATTAATTCCTTATTCCGAACAAAAGGTCCATGCCACTTAAAGTGAATGAACTCTACTCTTAAACTAGACAACTGAGCGACAGCTTTGGAAACCAAGCCGGAATAATGTGGACATTGTTTGCGCCATTAATATTGACAGAAATGGAGCAGATCTGTGGCTCTGTTGGAGAACGAGGAGTCCCTTTGGACTTTGTTCAATTCTGCAATTCTTATTAAGCACACTGATGAATATTAACATGCATCAAACTTCCACAGTAACGGTGAGCACCTAATGAGAATTTAGAAGTTGAGTTGAGGTTCCAGGAGGGAGAGAATCAAGGTTCAAAGCAGATTCTGGAGCTTGCTTATTTGATATTTGAATTTTGGCTGTCTAATAATCAAGGGCAAATCGGTATGTGTCTGAGTTTACTTTAGCATCTTGGCATAATTATGATGACATGCTCTCCTTGCACATGCTCACATATTAAGTGTGGAAAAAGTCACAACAGCTACTTTGTATATTCTTTTGCAGAATATGTCAAATTGCATAGACCAGAAATATTAAACTGTATTTCAAAGAGTCATGAAAGAAGCTCTGACAAAACTAAATGTAAAGCTGAAAGGGGTGAGCAACCTAAAAGAGCACTGTATGCATTCATACAAATGCGCTTCCTCACATAAGATTGATAATTTCCATCTGAACAAAGCTGTCAGTGCATCGACACGAAGTATAGATACACAGGTCAACAGACTCACAAGGTTAACCTCATTTGTAGCTTATGATTCTTTCTACTGTGTTCTGTCATTCCAGTGCTTGTGCTCAACTGTGCTCTCTGTCATGGCAGTAAATGTAAGTTACATGAACCTAATAATGGGTGGAGTTACAATGAGCTTTGAATCAAACAAATGAAATGATTGCCCCCCAATAGCAAAACACAAAGATTGGTTGAACATACGTTCTTTGCTCTGGCTTGGGTGCGCTTATTGAAGCAATGTCTGCACCATACAGAAATGCCAGTCATAAATATGAAACAGAGAGGTCTGTTTAGACTGCCGCAGACCTCTGAGATGGTAACATGCCAGAACATGACACCCTCTGTGTCCGCTGCAGAGGAAAATGGGTTTGCAATGCGCTGCGTTGGGACGTTCGTCTCAGAGGATGCTACCAGCGAACACTGCTGTGAGGTGACTGTGACCTCCCTGCTGCGGAGTTGGAAGTTTTTTTTTTTGGGGGTGGGAGGGGGTGGGTCAGGGTCTGTCTGACTGCGCAGGGGTGTCATAATGCAGGTGCAATCAGCCAGTGCTGTCTGCAGTGCAGCTCCATGCACCAAAATCTCTCTCTTTTCCTCATACTCCCGGTTTTACTATGCTTTCTCTGCCCTCCCTCCCCCTTTTCCTCAAACACCTTCAGTGCACATTAGTCTGGACTGCATGTTCTTCAGCAGAAAACAGAAAATTTCCCTTGAGTTCGATGCTCATTACAAAAATAATACACACAGTAAATATAAAACTGCTTAAATACAGAAATTCACATCATATAGCCTTGAAAGTCCAAATCACCTGCCATTCAAAGGACTTTTTAAAGAAGCTAATTGAAGTTGGTGGGAGAAGGTATCCAAGATTTTGAGGGCTTTCCTTCCCATGAGGGTGCTATACACACATAACTAAGGCACCATGGCCAGAAATGAGTCCCAGGAGATGCTAGAAAATGCAAATTTAAGCCAATCTATTTTCATGCTATTTTACTCATTTGCTCTTTGACCCTACCTATATTAGCTCCATTATGTCACACTGAACACAAACTATATTAAAGGATTAAGCTAAGGGTTAAATCACAGTTTCAAAGGTTAGGTTCTCCTGTTTATCTTACAGTAATTGGCTTAAGTTGGATCAATTTGATTGCTTTCTTTAAATAAAATAGGGGTATTACCAGTAGAACAGCTGTGCTTCATTGTGACTGGACCAAATTTATAATAATAAATAAATGTAAAAAAACAGTTTTGCTCTTTGAAGTAGCAATTAAACTTTGATGTTGAGGAGGCATTATTCCATTGGACATTACAAACTTGCTTTTACATTTTTACCCCATTTTTTACACCAATTATTTACAACCTATTGCCACTGGAGGAACAAATATGGCCATATATGTATGTTGAGATGCCCAGCAAGCCAGGAGAGGCCATTAAATAATGATGAGACTGGGAATTTTCCCAGGCTTAATCCCTACTTTTCCCAGCAAAGACGAGGCGATTGCAGCCTGACCACTGAGTAACTCTGGCCACAGCCAGCAGCTGCACATGTGGGACACACAGCTACGCTATGATCCTGCCAGTCTGTGATCACCCCTAAGCTGAGCCATAACAGAATGCCTCTACGCCAGCATGCTTTCCGTGTAGTATTTGTCTTGACCTGAGAAATTTGACACTCATCACGGTCTTTCTGAGCCTATCTGACATGTGTACCTGGGATGGTCAAAAGCTGTCTGTGGAAAGCAGAGAATAATAGCCAGCGAGCCAGGAAAACAGATGTTGCAGTCACACAGCATCAGTGCAGCAAGCCTCTATTACACCAATGACAAAAAACACAATTTATCTTTATTTTTTTTTCCAGAGAATTCATTTTTAGGTTGGTTGATCAAAAAAAAAAGAAAAACACAAAACCTTTTAAATGAAAGTGAGATATAGGATTGTGGTTGTTATTCTCAATACGGTTATTGAGGGTTTAGTCCTGAATTTAAAAAAACCCATGCAGCACAACTACCAGGTGTCTGTATGCCATAAAGGTACTCCACTCTATTTTCAATGAATGCGTTCTGTGAATGGACTTTTAATTCAAGCCCTAACCTTAACTCTGTATGCATCAGTTAAGCCCACTCACAATTGGGTGGTGCTTTCCACTGAATCGCTATCACTGTGTAAACAGGAGATAGATGGCCACATGTGAATTATAATGTGCAAAACACATCGGTAGAAGACTGCTATGCTTGGCTATGAGTGTTACATGATGGAAAAACCTATACTGACTTGTTCACAAACACGACAAAAATAACACGTATCACATGTTAAACAGGGCAGAATATAGTGTGTTATCTACTGAGCCAATCAGAAAAGCAAAGATCACAGGAAAATTTGAAGACATGAAGACAAAGCCCTTAAACACAATAACACACATTTGACAGTCACGAATGATACTCGGCAATTTTGCACTGAAATATGATGTATCTACTATGGGGTATCATGGAAATAATGAGCTATGCAAATGTTTCTGCTGATCTGAATTATCCCACATGTTTTGCCAGCATCATGCTTATTGTTAGCCTCCATGGCTATCTGCCAAATAAAAATGAACTGAGTAACGTTCCATCACATGCCTCTGGAGGTTCTCTGTAGAACCATGAGAACAAAGGGCTGGAGAAAGGCCATGGAAGCAGGAGGACACCATGGCAACAAGGGAGAGAATCAAGACAAACACACGTCGTACAGCAGCTCCCAGATAAACACACGGGCTGGACAGAGGCACCCAGACAAACACGTGTTGGACAGAAGCAGACAATGAGGAGCTCAATAAGATGTTGGCACAAACACCAGCATCTGTTTGGACAATCTGCACTGATGGCAACAAGAAATAGGAAAGGCTTGGTAGAAAAGGTAATTGATTTTCAGTGTATCTCTTGGAAACTGTATGTCCTGTACTTCTGAACATTTTAATAAGGAACTAGCTAGTTGTGTAAGCAGCACTCTCAGTATGACCTGCAGGAGCACTCAGGGGTGATGACTCATTCTGTAACCTAGCAATTTAAAACCAAATGTGGTTATGTCAGCTAAGTCAACTCTAAGGATTAGCAAACAACAGGTCATCCCCATGTAAAATGCCAGAAAAAGAAAAGAAAACAGAATCTGTCTGCTTCATTTTGTTTGCATTGTAATTATGACAAAAAAGAGATACAATATTAAATATTGTTTTTGCCATGCCTTGATCACCTCCCCCGTCTGATGAGACTGGTGAATTTCAAACTGGTGTTTCTTCCGAGGCTGCTGGTGAGAGTGGGCGATGAAACTAGCAAATGCTCCAACTATGGGATGTCTCTGGTGCCGGAGGACTCAACATCAAAGATCACCAGGGAAATCAGACTGGAGCCCAAGGTGAACGATTTTCTTATAACGAGATGATCCAGTCCATCCCAGGTGACTTGCAAGCATAAAACACATCAAATAACAGTGGACGTTAATGTCTATACCACAGGCAACATATGGGACAAAGCACAGTGGGAATATATGACTGTATCAGGACAAAATACCAGTGTTCTTCATATGTTTCTCCATCTTCAGTGACTGACCAATTAGATGTGAGGTTAAAGGGCCAAAGACATAAATCAAGCACCTGACAGTTGTACCTGAGGGAGAGAGGTTATTTTCAATTGTGATAACTACCTTACTTTCCTCACGGCTTCGATTCTCCTACAGGTACAGAGGACTTTTTTTTTATTAAGGAGGAGGAGGATTTTTTTATTAACAAGTACACAAAGATCACCATTTTAAAATCTAATATTAAAAGTGTTGTTGATACAAGATATTACCTGGCACTGATATAAACAACATGCAAAAATGATGATAAGTTGCCAAAAATGTTACTGGATGAATATTGTAAGACTGGTTAAGTGGTTGGTGCGGTGAAGCTCTGCTAAGTTCACAGATACACTACATCTTGCAGTGGTGGATACAGGCCTTCGGTCTCACGCTCTGTGACTTGCGTGACTGGCTGGGGAAGGTGATAGAGTTATGAAACCAAATAACCTTAATATCTTCCTTCCATTTGAGCAACACAGGAGAGGCAAGCCAGGAAAATTGTCTATGGATAGCATGGAAGTAATAAAACTAGCCTCCCTTAACAGAAAACAATTTAACACTAAACTGATGCTGTGTGTGTGTGTGTGTGTGTGCGTGTGCGCGCTCACACATGCTTATGTATTTTGTTAGAAATGATTGTGTTAATATTTCTCAGATGGCTGAACCATTTATGATTTAATCTTTTAATTGCTAATACTTAGGTCACCCTACTGCTTTGCAGATTGGATTTTATAGCTTTGGAATGAGAGGCAACACCCTAAGGAAGCAAATCCCCTGAGACATTCACATGAGACATTAAGGACACTTTCACACCAAGGCCACAAGAAAAGATTCATGCACTGGATCACTTTCAAATAAAACCAGAATTCACTGGCAAAAGCTGAAATATGTAAATATGAATGGGTTTCTCATTATCATTTTTAACTCCTTATTTTCTACTCATGTTGAAGTGCACCATCAGACCAACAAAACATCCCTCTGTTACAGACCCAGCCACCATATGGATAACTCCTATTCACACTGCAGATGTGACACCAGTTATATATTTCCTATTCTGCCAGAAGAACATGAAGTCAACATATGACTAGTTCAAGAATCTGCATGTGTGAGGTAATGAGACTGGTGATTGTAACCAGCTTAATCTCCATTTTTACCTGGTGAAGCTGAGCTTCTTGTTACCTTGGTGATTAAGAAATAGCTGGTAATGGTGTAGCTGGTACTCTAACCCTGAGCTGCAGGATTCCCATTTATACCAAAAGAATGTTCCCTTAGTTCAGCCGCCTCATTTTACAAAGCCTATACGGCATCTGGCTGTGCTTGGTTTGCTTGCCATTTACCTACAGCAGTGATTTTCCGGAGATTTAACAGGTAGAACAGAGACCACAGACACCCTACTTCCTGTGCACTTTTTCTGCGTTTTATCACCTGTTCAGCCAATTAACTCCAGCAGACATGGAACATACTGAAAGTGTGTCGAGACGCTGTCCTTTTCAGAAACAGTTCATAAGTGATCCCTGGAGCATGCATTTTTTGTGCATCGCAGGGAGAGGCAAGGGAGAAATGCCACTTCACAAGATGTCACCACCACGGTTTGGTGCCCTTTCTGAGAAGTACCTTTCCCAAAAAAACACTACCTATGCTTACTGTCATAGCATTCACATTTTATGTGAAGCAACGCTGGAAATAAAATAAGATATAACAATTGACTAAAATTTCCAAGATTTGTGGCCTCTTATTGCTTTAATTCACACCTTTTAATTCACTTTTCAAAGCGCAGTTTAATAAAAAGTGGATGATTCATGCCAAAACACAAATGTACAATCAGACACAATGACACAGGTGCCAAAGTGTTGAGGTTAGGTTATGCCAGGAATGCCAACAGCTGCTCTTACACATGCCTGATTATATGTATGAGGCATAAATATACACAATGCAGTATATCTTTGTGCATATTTGTTTTTAAATTGTATTTATGAACCAGGATTTAGGATATTTTTTGCAATTTGTATGAATGTTCTTGGTTACCCTCCACAAGACTCAGCACTATTTATGCTGAGCCAAACAGACCAGCACAGAGGACACTGGCTTCTACTGCATGGCCCGTTGGGAATTGTTTGTGTCGTACACCATGTCCACAGGAAGCCAAGGACTCCCTGCCCTACGCTCAGAGCCGGTGGCAGTATATCACATTTATTCCACATCTGAGGCTTTAATGACGCTATTATCTGGATTGACTCAGTTTTTATTTTTACACATAGCTGGATATTTACTAAAGTCATTTTCATTTAAGTACCTTGCTCGAGGGTACAATAGCAGTGCCATACCTAGGAATCAAATCTGCAACCGATGAGGTACAAGCCAATCTCCATAACCAATACAGCAAGTGCGGCACTTGACAAGGGGAACATTCACAGCTCCAGCAGACAAAGGATAAGTCATAGTTTGTCTTTCACATCGGAAATAATAAAACAAGGCTAATTAACAATTTGCTACAAAAAGAGCATGTCATTAAGCAAAGGTCAGCGGTCACGGCACACCACCAAACAGTGAGCTTCCTCAAATACCAAAAATGTCGACACCTGCCATGACGTTCCTTACACTCCCGCTAGAGAGAGGAGCGCTAACACCAGGCATCAGCATTGCATGCTGCACACTAAGCCATTTTTGTCCTTTTCAGTTTCCCTAACACCCTGATCAGCCTTATACCACACATGCTCATTCACTCACGCTTCCCACCTGACTGTCTTGTGATGCCTGTGCAGAAGCGTTCATCAACCAGAATTTCCCTGGGGGCAGATTCTATTCTAAATGCCATGTATATGGACCAAACAGTTTCTTTGCACTATTTATAAAACAACATAAGCATTAGATATGGGACATTGTATAATCAAAGTACATGCATTTTTAAAATATGCACAGCTACCATTATTCTGAGACACAAGTGGGATGTGCTGTATGCTGACATTTTAGTTTTCAAAACTCTATATAGAGTTTTGGATAGCTTCTGAATAATTGATTTTCTTCTTCTCAAAGAGCCAAAAGAAAACTATAGACAGATGTATGAGGGTAAAGTTCAACACCCTTTTAGAAAAAGCTTCCCATCTATGACGCTGCCCATGGCACATTATGTCATAGCAAGGTATTTTCATTTAGAATATAGGTCACACAATCATCACTGAGCTGTTCAAATGGGCAGTTTGCCATTAATATTGCATTAATGTGCATAACTACAACATGGAAGTGTCTTCACGTCATTTTTTCAAGTCAATGATGAGGACCAAGACACACATCCTGGGAGCAGGGGGAGTGGATGGGGGGGAGAGGACGCTTCTGTAA